>CM071936.1:97947470-98375207 GCA_016081115.2 Rehmannia glutinosa | reverse complement strand
GATTTTTAATTTTGAAAGATAGCTAGTTTTTTGTAATTAGACTGAACTCAGGGTATTTTGTAGTTAACCCTTAGTTTCAAATTATAACCTTCTCTCCATTCTCTCACTCTAATACTTTCTTTGTGTTTCACATGCGTTTTTTCTTTCAATGCAGGACCAAAAGAAGCTTCAGGGACAGTTACTAGCAGAGCAGGAAGCTCTTTACGGTTCAAAGCCAAGTCCCGTGAAGAATCAAAATGTGAAGAAAGATTCTAGATTATCATGCGGTGGTGCAAGCAAAAGAAAACTTTCTCTTGGTGCACCTATTCTACAGACTCCTAAGCGTGATATGCTTCCTTCTGCAAAAGCTACTCCGAATACTCGCAAGGCTAAAACAAATGTGCGAATAAATCAGGACCGTCTCAAGGATGATGGATTGTCAGCCCTCTCTTCTGGTAAATTTTTCCCTATCATTTACGCTTGTGATTGGCAATTTCTCTCTTTACATTCTCCTTCAAGTTCGAAAGCGAAGCGTTTCAGCCACTTAAATAAAACTGCTGTTTTTGTATACTCAGGACACAGTGTGGCAAATACGGTAGCATAGAATGATAGCATAGTTCTATTAGGATTCATTGTTGTGAAAAAAAAAAAAAGAATAAAAAAAAGAATAAAGAATAAGAAGATTCTCCAGTTATTCCTTCTGTGTGCAGCCTTCGTTCAGTTTACTTGAAGAGGTGAGTCTTTGATTTACAAATTACCCTTTAACGTATTACAAATACCGCCTTAAGGCTTGTATTTATTTTACAAATTACCCTCTCAATATGTGCAATTTGTAAAATATAAGCATATTTTAATGGTGTATTTATAATTGCGAAAGATAACCTAGGCTAAACTACAAGGGTAGCACTGGTAATTCAGCTACTTCAGATGGAATTGTAAAGGTTATTTTATATTTACAAAAAATATCCTTGAGGTTTAGTCTAATTACAAAATTTTTCATTTGTCTTTCAAAATTACAATTACCTCCTTGATATTTGTTTCTGTTTTATAAATTGCACCCTCAATAAGGGGTATTTGTTAAGCACATGCAAATCTGAAGGGAGTGTTTATAATTTTGAAATATAACTAGATTTTTTTGTAATCAGGCTAAACCTCACGGGTACTTTTTGTAATTTACCCAAACGTAAAACTATCTTCGGATAAAATTGTGACTCAAATCCTACAGAATAACACTATGGTTTTTCTTATTTTGTTTCCATTCTTGATTTGTGCAGGTAGGAGAGTTTCGGACAAGGCTGGTCTTCCTATGAAACAACAATCTCCCATCCTAGTAAAAGCTCGTGAACCAGAGTCGCCTATGTTACGAAGGCCCTTCACTCCCATTTCTACTACGAATTTGTCAAAGCCCAACGCATCAAATATTTCCAAGACCTAAACAAAAACACAACGAGATGTTGCACAAGGCAGTTATAATAAACAACACCCCTTTCACTCCTCCTCCGAAGATCATTTCTAGTGCAGACGAAGAGAACAGAACGCCCCAAACAACGGCAATCACTTTACCTTCGACACCCTCAACAGTATCTGTTCCTATGCAAACTGCCATTACACCGGCTCCTCTTATTCAGACAGCCATAATTCCTGCTCTTTCTGTCGAAGACGAGATTGAGTACTCGTTTGAGGAGAGGCGAGCCGGATTTGTGCTGCCTAGATCACAACCAATGACTGTGGTACAAGTTTAGCAATGAATCTTGATTTTGGCATCTACAATTCAAATGTTATTTATTCATTTATATCTTTTGTGATAACAAGTCAATTCTATTGTCTTTGTCTTGTGTACATAGTCTGCAAATAACTTAAACATGGACCCTGGTTGTTGAATTTTGCTCTAGTTTGAGTTTCCTCTTGTATTTCTTTGAGTCTTGCAAATTAATGGGAAAATGGTCTGCATAGCTTGTTTAGGATCCTTCTGCTGTTGCCATTTACTTCAAGTTTTGATGATGATTTCACAGTGTACTTTGATCAGTGACCTTAGTGTCTGATTAATGAACCTCACTTAATTTTGGCTACTATAGTTTTGTTAGTATCTGGCTTCAGGTTCGGATTACAGCAATCAGCTGATAGTAAAATCCTAAAATTTGTGATAAGAATGGGGGGAAAAGGGGACTATGAGTCTATGATTAGGTTTATATTCCTAGTTATTGTTATTTTTCTTAAACCCATATTTACCACTTGCATTTTGAAGAATGTTACTTTTGTTAATCAAATAACAACCATCCATTTTTAAATAATCTAACATTCCATTATATATTCCAATAAAACTATATTTACAAACATCAACAGCAACAAAATTATATGTTATAATAACACACATTGTTTGGGGCAAAAATTCACCCCACCGAAAACCCGATCTCCAATGTCCGTTCCGCCTTGATGCCCGCAAAAACAACAAGTGAGAAGGGGGCGGGAGGGTTTTTCCGCTGCACCTCTCCGACGCTCAAGTCAGGATCACTCTAAAGAGAGAATATACGTAAAAATGTAACAGTATATCAAATGTGCGTATTATAATTCTAACCCGAGGTACCCTTTTTGGGAGCTATTTATAGGTTGGCAATTAGGGTTTGCGTGTTTACCAAGCCAAGCTAAAACCTTAGCTAACACATGGGCTTAGGTTAATTATTCATTTTGTGCCGCACACCTCCCAAATTATATTGATCATGTTTAATATGGCAAATCTAGCCCGTATCACACATATACAGTTGAAAAATTATCTTAAAAATTAAAACATCATTCTTCTTAATATAGCATTCAAAAATGTTTTTATTATCCCTCAAAAAAATGTTTTTATTATCTGCATTCTCCAAAATAGTTTTTTTCCAAAACAACAGTAAAAGGAAAAAAAAACATTGCCCCTGATTTTCTTCTGTTTTGTTCATTGTTTTCACCAAAAGATTTTGGGTTGTGGTCCTTCTAAAAGGAGACATAAGCAAACTTTACTTTTAAGAAAATCATACTTGTGCTGCTTATTAAAGTGCACACAGTGGCAGGGACAGTAAATCATCCCTAAATTCAAGGGTATCTCTTTTTTCAATGGTCAACTTTTATTTACCTAAAAAGACAAAGAACAGGTCAAAGAGGTAGAAATTTTAGAAGGGTGGCGCTATTGACACCCCCTTTTTTGATGAGTTCACCCACCTTCTAAGTACACCATCCCCTACTTTTTAAAAAATAGGACAATTGATGAGTTCACTCCTCTTTTTTTCCAATTTTACCCTTGCACTTATTTTCCCTCCCAAATACACCCAAAATGATAAACCCAAGGTGCGGTGACGGCGACGGAAGAAATTCCACCAAAATTTTTTGTTCCGGCAATGAAAAATATGTAATATCTTTTAGATTACGCATTTTTTAATTTATTTTAATTTAAAATTTAATACTTTAATTTAATTTCGCACTTATAGTTGGATTATTTGGGTAATTATTGGGTATAAGTGTTGTGTAATTGTATTTGTTTGATTCTGTGAGTTACCATTCTTTTCCCGGTTTTTGTCCGAGTTTGGGAAAGAAGACGCGGATGGCACGATGGGTGGCACGATGGTATACCGATGCGTGCGCATAAGGCACGATCGAAAAGAACTACAATCGTGCCATCGATGCGCTTGCCGTCATGTTGAAGTAACGCGATCGAAAAGTAACTCACGACGATCGTCGCCATCACGCAAGTGGCACGATCGAAAAGTAACTACGATCGTGCCACACGATTAACTATACCGCGATCGTGCAAATGGCATCGCACTTTTGTTATTCAACAAGAAATTTTGTTTGTAAAAATGAAAAATAACACACTTTTAAGTTACAAAATTAAGGATATACTTATATTATTCGACAAAATTAAATATTTTCAATAATGTGAGTGTTTAAAAATATAGGGTTTACAAAAAAATCGTTTTTTACAAAAATGTGGGTGAGGTGTGAGGAAGATGAAGTGTATTGAAAATTATTTATTTAAGTAAGGGATTAGTCATTTTTAAACCGTGGATTTTTGAAATTATATAAAGGGGTGTCTTAATGATTTTGGGGGGTAATCGATAAGCGCCACCCATTTTAGAATGCCTCCAACGTTAACTTTACAGCTTTAAATAAAATAAACTGCCATTTCAAAATTAAAAGAAAATAACTTTTCCCATTATTTCCATATTTATATATTCCACTACATTTAACTTGTCAATTTTTAAAATCCATTTATTAAATTTCCAAGACGGACCTGAAACCATTTTATTAACCACAATTAATACTTTGAATTTTGTAATTAAAATATTCCTACCTACCTAATTAATTTCCAAATATTTAATTAATACCCCATTTTATTTTAAATTTCCTAAAATTTTCTTCAACTTTATTTCATTTCCTCTACTTTTTTTCTTGCAAAAACCCTAATTTTCAACTGCTCCAAAAAAAAAAAAAAAAGGAAATTTTCTGACACCAACCAAGATTTTGAATTTTTTTCATTTCTCTGAAATTCTGTCCTTGCTCTGCAATGGCAGAGATTAATCCATCCATGATCAGTTGAGAAAAGTTATGGAATACAGATTCTTGGAACAGTGCTTTGTTTTACTCAAATGATCTCAGAATATTCAGGCCAGACTTTGTTGTTCTATTTGAGCTTTTTTGGGTGATTTTTATGGAAAGTTGGGTTTTTTCAGTTATTCTTGAGTGTTTGAGCTAAAAAAGATTCGAGCTTTACCAATTTTATGAGTTGGGTTTAAGTTTTTAAGCTCTTTTTTTTGTGGGTTTTAGGATTTTATAACTATATTCTTGTTTAGTATATGAATGGAGGAAAAAGAAGGGTTAAATGAAGCTCCTCATAGTTTTAGAGTGGAGCAAAGGGTTGAAAACCCTGACCCATTTGGTGGATCAGCTGCTCCTCCACCAGCGACGGCTCCGGCGACTGCGCCGCCGCCGTCGGAGGTGAAGAAGAAAAGGGGAAGGCCAAGAAAGTATGCCGGAGATAGTTCTGTTGTGGCATTGTCACCTATGCCCATATCAGCTTCAATTCCTCTCACAGGTGATTATTCAGCTGCTTGGAAGCATAATACAAGCAGACCTGTTGACTCTTCCAAGAAAAAAACATAAATTGGATTTTGGAAATCCAGGTATGATTTGGTATTTAATGTGTTATTTCTTTAGTTTTAAATTTTAAATAGTGATTAATTGGCTAAATTGAACTTTGAGTCTTGGTTTCAAATTTCAATCATTTGGTGGCTGTAAATTGAAAAAATTTGCCGAAAAAATCCGCATGTCCACATTTCCAATTAATTTATTGAGGATGGTTATAATAGTCCTACAGAAATCACGATCGGTAAAAAGTCTAGTAATTTTCAAAGATACTGTTGGTTTCAATCATTTGATCGCCGTAAATTGAAAATTTTGCTAGACAAAATCCACATGTCCACATTTCGAGTTAATTTATTGAGAATTCGGATGTATTGAGATAATTTTGTACTGGTAAGTAAATGAGATTAGCTGTTTTTGCTGACTTGTCTGAGATTATTTTATTGTTATGTCTGTAGTTATTACAAGTGTTCAGAAACAAGATCCACTGATCTGCAATTTTTGTGCTCTTTGTTATTTGTTTTTGTTCTTCTGGTCAACTTTAAAATACATATAAGTATCCAATTTGAAAATTGGGACCCTTGTCAGAAAGCCCTTGAAAATATTGGTGGTTTGATGCTCTGAGCCAATACTGGAAAATTTCTGATGTGACAGGACAAAAATCTGTATTTATTCAATAATTGCAGTATGCATAAATGGCAAGTAATAACTAATAATAATGAACTGGAGTGAATAAATATGATGAATAACTTTTGTAGATATAACCCAATATACAGGTGGAATTTGTGCAGTCTCAGAATTGATAGGATTAATTCTGACGGAAGAAATCTAAGCGTCTAACTATTATGCATGTCCAACATCATTTTTGCCCGTGTTTATCTTACTAACATTTCCGCCGATCTTCAAGCATGATTGTATAACGTCGGATGCCATATGGGTCTGTTTTTCTTGCAATGAGCCTCTAAACTCGAGAATTTTGTGTTGGTTAACATTAAGGCCAAACTTAGTGTTGGATTGTGGGAATGTGGATTTAAGGGGTCCACGTGTGGCCTGGCCTGCAGCACGTTTGGCTCTGCGCTGATACTTAAGGGAAAAAATAGTCCTGCTAACCATCAGTTATAGTTTTTGGTGTAGCGGTTGGGGCTTGATCCTAACATTCCAAGTCCAATTTTCAGTTTCTAGTGTTGGAAAATGAATTTTCAAACTTTATTGGTTTTCGTGTGAGAATTGAGAATATGTTTGGTTTGTTGTCTGAATTTCTGTTTAGAAATGAAAATATGTTTGGTTATAGTATTTTTGACATAGATTTGCGTGATTGTAGTGTATTTTTGACATCGTTTTGCGTGATTGTAGTGTATTTTCACGAGATTTGCGTGATTATGGTGAAAACTTGTTTGGTTATATTTTCAAAAGAATCTTTCCATAAAAATGAAAACCGGAAATGACTTCATTTCTTTTGAGAATTTCTTAAACAAACATAAATTCATTTTCTGAATAGTTGGAAATTGGAAAATTGGATTTGAAAACAATTCCATACATAACCTATGTTTTTGATATCCCTCTGACGTTTTATGAGCAGTATCTATGATGCATGTTTACTCTTTCTAAAATGGAGAACGGTGTACCTCACTTGTATCATTGCTCGTTGGATTAAAAGGGAAATGAAAAAAAATGTGTTGGATTTCCCCTTCATTATTGTATAATCGGTATAAAAATGGATTATCTTGGCGAGTAACGGCAGAGTTGATGAAGATAAATAATCTGCTAGGCTCTGTTAACTTATCACACCCTTGTATCTAGAATTAAGAATCTAAAGAAATTTACCCATGGGGGGTGTTAGTAGAAATTTTAAAAATATACATCACCTATTATTTGTGCTTAACCTAACAATGGTTGATAACATAAAATTTACATGCTTGTGCTCTTAATGCTGCTTTTTTTTCTTTTGTAACTTGATCAAGCAAAATCTTTATTTCATGTGTTGTAGGGGAACCGATGGCATACTCAGTAGGTGGAAGTTTTTTACCCCATGTGATTACTGTTAATGCTGGCGAGGTACTTCTAATTATATGTGATTTTGTTGATCTTTTTCGTATGCGTGTGTGCGTGTGTTGTTGTGGATTTCAAGATCGTTAGTATTGCTATTATTTTATTTAACATTATTGTTATTGCTGTTTTTATTTTGGTGGATTGTTTAAGTATTGTGTTTATTAGCTTTGTAAGAGTACATGAAAAGGACGTTGATGATTTTCGTTGTTTATTCTTGAAGCTGGTGTGAATTTCAGCCTTGCAAGATTAACCTTGAAAAGGGCTGTTTTAACTGTACTAGACTCATCTTTAGTTGAGCAATATTCCATATTAGACGGGGGGAAATAATTTTGTCTGATATTTTTGCACTTTGGAGCTAACCTTTTTTTTTTTTTTTTCACTTACGCTTTGCCATCAACACCTCGATTGTTGAATTATTCGCCGGGATTTTATCACATGCATGACCCTCCTCTTGCTTGTGCACTTCTTGGTCTTTTCTAGGTTGTTTGATGTGCGCAATTTCAAATGTTGTGTCTAATGCCGAAAAGTCAAATTACTACTTTGCCCACATAAAACATCCTGTAATTTACCAAAAAGTACACAACACAAGAAACATGTCATGCATGGATAGGATCACGACAAAAAGTTCCACAATCGAGGTGTTTCAAATAGCAAATGACAAAGCACAAAACCCATGTAACAAAAAAAATTTAGCTCACACAATGCGAAATTCGTCATAGTTTGACTGGCTAGGTGTTGTTACCCATATTTAGACAGATAGCAATATTTGGCTATTTGCAGCTATGCTTGATCTTAAATTGTGTTATTCTCGTTGAGATCTTAACTTTTTTTTTTTTTTTTGAATTTAATACTTTTGTGACAGGATATTAATATGAAGATAATATCTTTTTCTCAACAAGGATCTAGAGCCATTTGCATTCTGGCTGCAAATGGTGTTATCTCAAACGTTACACTGCGTCAGTCTAACTCTTCCGGTGGTACTCTGACCTACGAGGTACGAACTTTTCATGTGGATACCGAATTAACTTAGTAATTTGACTAATTTCCTATGTGACTGATTTACCCTTACCCACGAGAATGCGGGCTTTCTTATACCTCAAGTTCATAGATTTTAGGGATAATTATAGAAACTACCCCTGAAGTTTAGCTTAATTACAAAACAAACACCCCCCTTGAGGTACGTATTTACCTAAGAGAAATAAATATCAGGGGTATTTGTAATTTTGAAAGATAATGGGATTTTTCCATAATTATGCTAAACTTGAGGGGTAGTTTTTGTAATAACCCTTTATCATTTTGCTCATTTATTGTAGACACAAACGTCTACAAGAAATATTACTTTTTTTTTATTATAACTAACTGGATTCTACAGGGGCGTTTTGAAATACTTTCTCTCACGGGATCATTTATGCCGAGTGATAATGGATTGACGAAAAGCCGATCCGGGGGGATGAGCGTCTCTTTGGCGGGCCCTGATGGACGTGTTTTGGGGGGAGGACTAGCCGGCATGCTAGTCGCAGCTGGTCCTGTTCAGGTTAAATGATTTTTCTATTGAACTGAAACTTAATCAGGAGAAAAATTGGGTTAATTACAAAAAGTATCCCCAAGGTTTGGGTATTTACAAAAAAACTAGCTAAGTTTCAAAATTACAAAAACTATCCATGAGATTGATCTCCATGAGATGATCCGTCTCACATTTTACCCAACCGTTGGTTGACCTAACGGAATTTACCCCAGCTGTTAGTTTAATTTACCCCGACCGTTAGTTGACCTAATGGAATTTACCGACATTATCAAAAAATTGACATGAAAATCCAAAATTGCCTATGCAGTACTGTTCACAGATTATGAGGAGACAGAAAAAAAAACGCTTTGACTATTCACAAAAGATTACAAAAAACCGTGTCAGCTATTATAACTTACAAAAACATCATTTAGTTACAAAAACTATTAAATTTAGACATATTTTAAATAGGGGCTTGTCTATAATTCGCTATTCGCCACAACGTCAAAGAAGTTGTAAGACAATTCTTACATACGACGCATTTGGTGTCTGTCAAATCCATCTATGTATGGAGTCATTTGAAATTCTTCCCATTAAATCCAATTTCTACTGACATTGTTGTTAGGACTTACGAGCTTGTAATTTTCTTTGTCGTTCTTTTATGAATCTGTAAATTTTACAGGTTGTGATCGGCAGCTTTCCTACCGGACATCAGCAGGAGCAAAAACCTAAGAAACCAAAATACGAGCAAACTATTACATTCGGCCCTGCTAATCCCGTTTCTGAAGAAAGATATGAAGCGGCATATAGCATACCAAAGCCGAATCTTACGACTTCTGTTTCTTTCCATGGAGACAACTTAGCTTCTGTAAACTCCATGCACCGTTCGAAGATTGCAGACACTGGAAATAATGTCCCGTTGGCCGGCGAAGATTCTAGAGAGCAAAGCCATGAAATAACATGCTGATTTTTCTTACGTGTTTGTATTTTAGATGTTTTTAATTAGGCTTAAAAGAGTTTTAGGTGCACTTATTTCTGACCCCATCAGAAACATGATTTGGCTGTTTGACCCCAAAACTTTTAGTTTTTCCTTGCTTAGATACTGAGTTAGGACTTTATGCAACTTCTTGTAGTATTTCAGATGTATGATACTGTAATGATTATTTTTCAGTTGTAGTTGAAACATTCAAGACTTTCTGAAACTACATGCAACTATGCAAGTATCTGTTGAGTTACAACTACAGCCCTTTTTTTCCCAACACTTGTTAGATAAAGTGTGAAGTGAAACCAAAATGATAAATTATAGGGGTGACAAATCGTGTAATCATGTCGTGTTTCGTATAGACACAATAACGACACGACACGATAAGCTCAAATACGAACACAACACAATAAGAGATTGTACTTACACGAACACAACATGACGCGGTTTGACACGATAAGTCGAAAAACATAAAGATGACTAAGTTTGAACAATATGATATTATATGTTAATACACAAACACGATATTACTTGAAATATATGATATTATTACACATTATTACATGACAATACACAATATTACTTATTATGTAATTTATATTTTATAGTTATCTTAGTATCAGGTTATCATGTCACTAACAGGTAAACATGTCATTATTTTTTTTTTTTGAAACATGTCATTATTAGATACTTGTTTAAAAGCAGATCGTGGCACTAACATATTAACATATCGTTAACAAGTTAACATTGCATCTGTTAATTTTTTGTCGTGTTTATCGTGTTGACACGAACATGACATGAAAAATTTCCGTGTCCTTATCGTGTCGACACAATAAAGCTAAACATTAACATGTTATTCGTATCGTTTTCGTGTCGTGTCATGAATTGTCACCCACCCCTAGTAAATTCGTTAGATCCACTAGAACCATTTTATAATTTCAATTAATATTATTTATTTAAAAAACCTATTGAAAAATATTTTTTTTCAAAATTTTATTAAATATATATATATTTAATATTTATTATTTGGACTATAACCATTTAAGTCCATTAGACAATATTATAAAAAGTTCTATTTATTTAAATTTTTAGGTAGACTTCGTGCCACTTTTTCTTAGTTTTCAGTTTTCTGAATTTGACGAAGTTGTTGCCTTTTCAGCTCGTAGTGGATTAGGTAGTCGATTTTCAGCATCTTTAATCTATCACTACATACTTCATAGACAAGTGAAAATTATGGCATAAAATTAATCTTTCAATTTCTGGAATGATACACAAGATCAAGAGTACAATAAAGATTTGTTTATCCACTTTTTCTTAATTTCCAATATCAAATACTAATTGGTAATTGAGAATTGGATAGTAGTCCAATGGTTAAAGACTTTCATGTCTAACTTAGTCACTTAGAGGCCTGATGTTCAATTCTCACCCACCCTTCCACTCCCTAAATTTGTATTTAAAAAAAAAAAAAAACACTGACTGGTAATTGGCCTCACCTATTAGAGGTGAGGTCAATGGTTCAAACCCTATCCTTCCCCTCCTTCCCATTTGTAAAGAAGGGTTTGAATTTTCTCCAAAAAATATATTAAATACTAGGGTATCAAAGGAATAGTAGAAGGGGTAAAGTGAATTTTACCCTAAATACTAATTAAATATATATAATAGAGCTAACAAATTCAAATAAAAGTTATATTTCTACATGAAGATTTTCGATTTAGCTACCTAAACAAATATTTAATCTAGTCACACTATTTAAAACGTGGTTAATCGATTGTTTGAAAAGTAATAAATTAATTTCTGATAAGTTTGGTCTGAATTAACATTTTGGATAATTACAAAAGAAATAAAAAAAATTAAATTGAGGTTTGATGTATTTACTATAAAAAATCTAGAGAAAGTTTCAAAATTACAGAAATTCCTTTTTTTTACGCATTATAGAAACCTTTTTAAGGTTTGAATTAGAGCTGACAATTTGGGCATGACCTGATTAGCCCGACAATAAGACCAGGCTGGGCCCTCAAATATGGAGGCCCCAAGAGGACCGAACCTCTTTAGCCTGGCCTAATGAGCCCAATAACCTGAAGCAAAATACACTACACAGGCTAGACTGGACCATGAAAATATTGACCCGATGGTATTTTGGTTCTACCGCCTAGCCTAGCTGCTTGATTTTTCTTCTGGCTCGGCCAAGATCTTGGCCCGACCCGACCTAATTGCTAGCTTTAGTTTGACTTTGTCTTAAACGTAAGGGGGTGTTTCAAATACTTTTTACTTATGGATAAGGTAAAATGTGAGACGATATCAAACCTAAATGAGGTTTCTATAAATAAGGCTAAATTGCAAAATATGCCCTGTAACTAATGAGTGGTGGCAAAACAGGACAGTAACTTATTCAACTTGTAATTTAGGACAATAATTTTTAAAAAATTGCAGATTGAGGACTAAATTGGCCGTCAATTTCAAATTTCCCGGAATCGATTATCAATTTGGGAATTTCATTTATTTCGACCCTAACTGTTAACTAGACATATGACCTAGCAAATTCACGATGACTTTGATGAAAAAGAAGAAGCAGAGATTCAATTTTCTGGGTTTTCTCCAACTTATTTGGGGCTCGATTTTGCCGAAGGGGTGCATGGGTAGTTTTATTTATGCTTCCCTTATTTTCTTCCAACTCATCGTGAATTTGCCATGTCATTTGTCTAGTTAGCAATTAGGATCGAAATAAATGAAATCCTCAAATTGAGAATCGATTCCGGGAATTTTTTTAAATCGATGGCCAATTTAGTCTTCAATCTGCTATTTTTTAAAAATTATTGTCCTAACTTGCAAGTTAAATAAATTATTGTCACTCAATAGTTAGAGTGCATATTTTGCAATTTACCCTTTAAATTACCCTAAACATCGGGATGTTTTTTTTAAATTATCCCTTAAGATTTTTTGTCACTCGAGATTGCCTAAATCTACATCAGAAACAAATAAATGGCCAATGACCATGTGGGCATCTTGGGTTTATTGCAAAGATTTTGATTAATTAATCAAATAAAATCAATAATCACATATAAGTTAAGAAAACTTTCAGATCACACCTCATCAACAAGTCCTTGAGTTGTGCTGAAAAAGCAGCTTCCCCAACACACTTTTTTCTTCGAAGCAAAGCCTTTTTAAGTGCTTACCCAACCCCCTTTTTGAGCTAACAAACATCACAAAAAAAAAAAAAAAAAAATCTATACTTAATCTTCTCCATTTTTCCATTTAACCAAACACATTCTTGATATTTTTCCCCATATTCCAAAAAAAAAATAAAAAAAATGTTGGACACCACATTTGAGTTGATCAGCCAAGCTGCTTCAAATTCCCTTATGGTTTTCTGTTTCTGCAATTTAATTATTGCCATTCTTCTTGTTGGAAGCTCAAAACCCAGTTCATATTTGAATGAAGAGAACCCAAAAGTGGGCCCCAGTGATGAAAAAGAAAAATTCAGTAAAAAAACAGTTTCTTTATGTGATGAGAAGGTTAGTACATTGGGTGAGGCAGGGGAATTATCATCTGTGAGCATATCCATGATTGATAATGAGGAAGAGAGCCCAGATGGAGAAGATGATGATTTGAAGAGAAGAGTTGAAGAATTTATTGAGAAAATTAACAAGGGATGGAGGGCTGAGAAAGTAAAAACATATTCTTTGGGCCAATGACATATTTTTGAGAATTTTGAGGGTCATATGTTTAAATTACAAAAATTAGTGTATATCAATAGAATTTTCTGGCCCATTGTGTTAAAAAAAAAACTAAAAAAGCAAGATTGTAATTTTTCTTTTCAGAATGCATAATAGATGGTGAGTCTTGTTTTTGTTGGAGAAATTGCAGGTTAACTTTTTGTTGTATAATTCAATAATTTAATGATACATCTACTTATGAACATGAGATGTTTTTTTTCCATGGATGTCAAGATTTTGTTCAACCATAATTTGGATTAGCTCCACATGGATGAGAAAAAAAGTAGCGTAAAGAGAAGACAAAAGACATATTTAGATTGATCTGAACCTAGACAACTTTCTTCCAATTGTTTATTTGTTTCAAAATTACAAAAAAGCCCCCTCAGGTTTTATTTTATCTAAAATTTAAAATTTAAAGGATAACTGTAATATAAATATCATGAGGGCTTTGAAATAATTTTTGTTTATGAAGGGTAAAAATGTAGATTTTAATCAAACCAAGAGGCTAGACATCACCTTTGATGTAGGTGTATGTCAGCAAGATTCCAATCGCTCCCAAGGAAAGCCATATACGATGATTGCATTAAGAGAATCCTAAGATATTTGAAGGGATGATAGGAAGTCGGCTTATGGTATCCAAAGGAAAGTGGAGGGTTTTTTTGCAATTTTTAAAAATCCCTAGGTCTTTTTTGTAATTAGCCCGAACCTTAGGGCTTTTTGGTTATTATCCCTTTAATAAATGCATCTATGTAGGATCATGAGATGTTTTTTTGCCATGAATGTCAAGATTTAATTTGTTCAACTATGATTTGGATTAAGCTTCACATGCAGGGGCGTAGCTAGGGGGGTGCCACCCCGGCCCCCAGCACACCCCAAATTTTTTTTTTGTCCCGTTTTTTATGTGGAAAAGAAATGAAAAAAAAAATATATGTGTTTTTTAAGAAAAAAATAAAAAATTGCAGGGAAAATGGGGAAAAAAAAAAAAATTTAGGGAGAATCAATGTTTGGCTACGCCCCTGTTCACATGGATGAGAAGAAAGTAGCAGAAAGGGGAGGCAAAAGGGCATATTTAGATTGATCTGAAGCCTGAACCTTGACAACTTTCTTCCAATTGTTTATTTGTTTCTCCATGTCAGCTTCTTTTGCTTGCTGTTAATAAAATCATGGACACTGAATCTATCATCCACTTGCAAAAGAAAGATTTCAGTACACTAGAGTGATGAGGATTCTTATTTGGGATAATTACAAAAGTACCCTGAGTTTGGGGTAATTACAAATAAACTCAACTAAGTCTCAAAAATTATAAAATGTATCCTTGAGGTTTGAGGGACCATGGTGCAACTAGCAACTTTGTGTAAAGTTGATAATGTCAGAATTCCATAAGAAAAAAATGAAGAAAAAATGAAGTGGATCTACGAAAATACCCATCTAGTTTGGAACTTTATGTAGTTTATGGAAAACCAAAGAGTTGAATATTGTTTCTTCTTTTTAACCATATTTGCAAGATTTTAGGGAGAATTTTTGATGTCATGTAATTTGTGGATTATTTGTTCAATTTTCAATTTTTCTTGTTTATTAGTTGTAGATATGTATAAGATAAATGGTAATAGATAATCCATGATGAATGTTGTAGTTTATGTTGAAACTGAATGATGTTATTGTAATTAGTTATAAGGATTTTTTTAATCTTTTGTTAATAGTCAAAGGACAAGTTTGTCTTCTCATAATTTGCAAACAATACGCAAGAATTTTTGAATTTTGAGGATGATACCAGCAAATTCTGTTATATCAACTAACAAAATCAAACCTCAGGGTACTATTTGTAATTTTGAAATTGACTGGTTTATTTTTTTAATTACCCAAAACTCAAGGGTACTTTTGTAATTAGCCCTTCTTATTTTCAATAGTTTCGGACCTTTTGGTAAAGAAATTGGTTTTTCCTCTTAGATTGTTAATTTCTCAAGTGTTTGCTTACTTTGTAATCAATTTGAGTGGCAGTTGTTAGTAGTCCATTCTTTGTAAAGGAATGCAAAATAGTGTGAGTAGGCAGATTACATAACAGTTTGCAAGAACCAAACATAGAAATTTGTAAAATTTTACTATTTTAGTTTTGTCTGGTTTATGCATAGAAGATAGTAGAAGTTGGGGAAATGATAACCTCAACAGATATAAGCAAGCATGTGTACCATAGTTTAGATATTTTAGTGTAAACAATGATATTTTAGCACTTTTTATACTAAAAGTGTAATCCGTCGTCCTGTGCAACCGTCTTACAAAAGACCTGCTCTAGATACATAGATAGAATACAAAAATCATTATGATGTGAAAGGAAATCTTGAGGACCACTAAGAAATGTACTATTTTTCTTCATCCTCAAGATTGAGCTGTTGCTGATGCCTAAAACAATTTATTAGCAAAAGCATGGGGTAGATTTTGATAATAGTATAAATGAGTCTGGTTCTGAATTTTTTATTTTCAGACTGGACCCGTACCCAAACTCATTTATTTTGGGCCGGAAACCATATTCCGTGGAAACTGGAAAGCAACATTCAAAAGAGCAGTAGCCAATATCTTGCGAGTCCGGCCCTGATGGAAGTACCATTACAGTTCACATGATAATGGGCCAATCCGGCCCATTTTAAATATAAATTGGAGCAAATGAAAATTGAATGCAAGTGCAGTTTCCTTCCATTTCATTTTAACGTGCTTTTGATTTATTTAACCCTTTGTAGTTGGAGAAATGTCTGATATTGGTGGATGTCTTTTTTGGTTGTGTATTAATCTATAACTAGTGCTTTACCCGTGCGATGCACAGCGAGTGTAATGTGGGAAAATATGAAGTTTATGGTGTTTTACGATTTTGGGTTTGTTGGGTTCAAACGTATATATTGGATGTCTATATAATTTATTATATATTAAAAAAAATAGAAAATGTACATATATCGTATCGAACAATTTAATAACTACAAATTTTGAAAAACTTCTTTGTACACCACATTTTGTGTCTGTTTGTGTTTTGTTTGATCTTCGCCACAGACTAATATTTTTAGTCCCTTTCGATTGGTGACTCGAGAAATAGCAACGTATAATTGACCGTGACTGAATACTGGATTCTTTAAGTATAGACCAACATTTGAGAGAGATTGGCCTTGGCTCTTGTTTATGGTCATTGCATAAGACACGATAAGAGAAAACTGTCTACGTTGAAACTTGAATGGGATTCTGAGGTCAAACGGTGTTAGTGTCATTCGTGGTATCAACACCTTATGACCTTCATGCGTTCCAGTTAGAATTTTAGCTTCAAGTACGTGTGTAGAGAGCCTCGTAATCACCAATCTCGTCTCATTACACAATCCAGTCGAGTGATCGATGTTCCTCAAAAGCATAACTGGAGTCCCAACCTTCAAATACAACTCATGATTGGGAACGCCGGAACATTTTATACCATTCAAAAATTCTGGCGTATGCAGATCATGCAAGAAATCAACATTAGCATCAGATTTACTCGTGCTATCTAGGCTCAAATAAGTATGCCCCTCCGATGAATTTAAAGACGTCATATATTGATTGATTGACTCGACAACATCAAGAGTCGGTGCAAGTATTGCCCTATCTTTCAAATAAGTAGGATCATCAATGGCGTCGTTAAACATTGGATATGTATTCTCTATAATTGTTGCCATCGGATCACCAGTTGATTCCAAAAGAATATCTTCAGGTATATCGATAGTAGCACAACCATCATTAGATCCTCCAATTGTTCCATCTCCGATGCTTACTATCCACTATGAGAATTGGGCCAAATCCGCATAATCATCTGCCTGATTGAGGCTTTGAAGACGCATATTTTTAGTCAATCTCAGTACTGTACAATCTTTCCACAAATACGATGCATTTATCATGGCATTGACTATATCCTGTCAACTTCCCTTAGGTATAAAAGGCAATATCTGTCTGAAGTCACCCCCGAACACAACAGTTTTCCCTCCAAAAGGTTTTGATTCATTCGTAGGTTGATTAATTTTAAAAGACCTTTCAAAGTTTCATTCACGGCTTCAAAGCAATGCTTGTGAATCATTGGGGCTTCATCCCAGATTATAAGTTTACAACGAATAATCAACTCAGCAAGCGGAGTCCCCTGTTTGATATTGCAAGTTGACTCTTGATTAGGGTTTAAAGGAATAACAAAACGGGAATGGGCAGTCCTTCCACCAGGCAGCAATAGCGACGCTATTCCACTCGATGCCACATTCAACACGATTTCTCCTTTCGATCTCAAAGCCGCAGATAAAGCCCTCCACAAAAATGTTTTGCCTGTTCCCCCATATCCGTATACAAAGAACATACCACCTTTATTTGATTAGAGTATACATTTTTTTGTTCCTCATTGAGTCTGGAAATGAGGTTCTTGTGCTCTACCAAAAGAGCCTTACGATCATAACGTAGCTCGTCGTATATCAATCTGTTTCGGCTATTCCCAGTATTGTCAGCATCAGGAAAAGGCATCGTATCAAAATCACGTAGACTCGTGCCACGACTTCTCAATATTCTTTCAATCTCCAACAAAGCAATATTTTTTATCTCGTTCTCACTTAATACCAATTCTGCAAGAGAATAATATGCCATTGAATAAATAAAAAGATATATAAATTAATGTTAATATAAATAAAAATATGAGATTTAACATATAATAATAATATCTTCATGTTGGAGAATACGTCGTCGTCTATGTAGAATATCATCCGAAAGATATTGCCAACACTTGTCCCAAACTACTTCGGGTCTGCTCAAAGATTCTGATGATAGCAATGACGCAAAAAGACTTCTGAGACTCTCTGCAGAAGCCCAATGGCTAGCTTCAGTGATTGCATCAACATATTCTCTACCATCTTCTAACAGACCAATGGCATAGTAAGCATCACGGATCACGGCGTGTGCCGAGTACCGTTGACCTTCTTGTAGTCATCATGACAAGTAGCCCCACGGACAATATTGAGAAGACAACGCAAATAGTACATATCACCAGTCTCTGGAGGGACGAAAAACACTCGACCTATTTATCTCCCCATTTTTCTTGGCATCCACTCCCTGAGTTCTTTCTTCCATGTGAATTTTGTTGGGGCTTCAACATAAGTTAGCTCACGGGCTTCGGGATATATTTTGTTTGCTTCCATCCATGCTAAAAAACATGATCTCCTTAATGAATCTTTACTAAGCACATCATCGATCTATTCGCTTGTTATCACCGAAAATAACACTCGCTCATTCGGAAGATGGAAGCTGAGTCGTTCGACTGAAGGATATTTGTACTGAATCTCAAACCCCAATAACCTCCACGTAGCTTCACATGATGATATATACCTACAATCATAATACATGCTCACTTCATCAACGTTTTTCCCTGAGTCGTCATCGTCGGTGCTTGTATAAAACAACGATGTCACACGATCATTTCCCTGGTTTACATACTTGAATAGATACTTAATAGATCTAGCCTGGTTACACCATTCAACATTTATGTGAGCTCCATATTTCAATAACAACTTACGATTACGAGGCACTACATATCTGTTGTCCAACGGCACACCACTTTTCTCAACAATTCTTCCATCATTTCTGCGTCTGTAACACGGATAACCTTCTTCATCAATAGTAGTCGCTTCCACAAATTTTTGGGAAAATGTTTAGTTCAGCGACCATCAGCCATATATGGAGAGTTTTTCCTGAGATCACCGCATGGACCATGAATCATATGATCCCTCACTACAACATAATAACATGGATCAATTCTCTCGTCTGGTATTTCGGCTGATATAATTCGATCTATGTCATCTGCAGTTGGATATTTGTCTTCCTTAGCCAGAAACAACAATATATGGGCATGAGGCAAACCCCGCTTTTGAAATTCTATCATATAAATAACTACAATATAATAATAAAAAAAGAATAAGGATTTGAGAATCTAAAGTAATTAAATAAATATTTACTATATTATACAAAATATATTAAAAAAATTTAAAAAAACAAATGCTAACCTGCATTTACTTTCCCAAATAATTTATTTTGTCGAAGGTCTTGAATCAAAGAATCTAACTTCATTTTAAACTCTGCAAACAATATCCGGACGTTAGATTCTTTTTCTAGAGAAAATGAATGATCTCTGGCCATTTGGGATTCCAAGTAAATGTTATGAACAAACCGGAATAACCCGCCCATCGACATATAACCATCACATCTTGATAATTATGTATCATATATCGAGCACCTCCGGTGAATGTTGAAGGTAATATAATGCGTTTACCCTGAGTACTCGGATCAATATCACCACGCAAAACAACATCAGTCAAGCCTTTATATATATCATGTCGCAGCTTTTTCTGATTTAAACAGATATATTTCAATCGAGCAGACTCAACCATTGTGTATGCATCGACCACAAACTGTTGAAACAATCTCCGAGAAGACAAAATTGTCGCCGATTCATGGTCTCTGTCGTGCAATCTGTACACAAAGTATTCACGAACACTAATTGTTGTTCTAGAACCGGTATTATTAGTCTTATTTATTGAGAAAGGTATATCTTCTCTAAAACCATCCTCACCATACGGTAATAATAATGGATACTGCAAAGCCAAATAAGAGGCATTCAATTCATTTTATGCTGCAAAAGTCCAGATCTTGTTTCAACAACAATATCCCGATCGCCTAAAGCACGATCAAAATCACCAACAATCAAAGTCGTGACTTCACTGCTCGTTGGCATATTATATCTCCTAGCATCCGTACTCTTCTACCAATCAAACGTAATTTTACGCCCGAATATCCCCGTTTCGAATCTTTTCTTTTGCCATTAGGAAAGATTTTACCAAGACATTGTTCTCATCCAACATTCTCTTCAATTCGCATACACGATAAGTTCGTGCAAATTATAGTATCACTCCTTGCCTACAAATTAAAATATTGTTTTCATAAAATTAAAAAATTACGTTAAAAATCTGAACATAAATATAATAAAGAGACACAAAATAATAATAACAAAAACAAACCTGACGGAATTCAACCTATGACTTATTTCATTCTCTCGTATCGTATATGTATACCGAGCGAATTTGGGTGTCGATCCATCCAGAGGCAACAAACTTCCAATCAAGTGGTAATTTTGACCATACATTCGAAAAACTAGGAGGACCTCGACCTTTGTTTACATCTGTGTCAATCTTTCCTCCCATAGATGTAAAGCAAAACATATTGTTATAAGATCGTATATTATCTTGAAAGTGTTTGCTTTTATTTCCATTTCCAAACAATAGATCTTGAAGAACACTTGGTGGTGCTCTGATTGGCGGAAGTTGAATATTTCCATGGCCACAACACAAAGAGTAGCGAGGCTTTGATTTTGGAAAGGAGGATAGTCTTTCTTCTAACCAAAATAATGCTCCACAAAATTGGCATTTATAACTCGCATCTCCTATATCCCAATACTGTGAAAAAATAAAAATTGCTTCAAATAATAGAAATATATTAAATAATATTAATAAACACATATATGAAATGAATATATATAAAAACAAATCACTAACCAGCATTTGAAGGATTGGATAATTCACTGAGATCGATCTCAGTTATGTTAAAACCAGAAGTTTCATCGGTTGTCGGTTCATTTGAAGTCACATGAGCTCCGTTTGGTTCATCTTCTGTGAGATCAATTATTACAGCTTCTTTCGAAGTCATCAAAGAGTTTGAATCGGATAAACCATAATTATATAAGCCATGATTGATGATATTTCTTCCAGATAATAATCGTGAGCCAGAAACTGTAATAATAAATTTTAAATATTATTATCTAACTAATGAATACAAAAGTATATTTTATTTTATATAAAAAAATAAAAAAAATATTACTGAAAATACCATTTGTGATATCGCTAAGCATACTATTGGAAAATGGATGAACAATTGCATTTGATGAGCCGTTTTAAGAAGACGTCCTTCCCGATGGTGTTATATTTCCTGTAAAAAAATTTAAAAATATAAATATAATAAAATGATTATATAGTAAATTCAAAAATAATAATATCTATATAATAATTATTAAATAATATATTACTGAATATATATTTTATTACATTAATCTTTTTCAATAATAACAATAAAATGTCTATATTTAAAATAAAGTTATAATAATATAATATAACAAATATTAATGTTATTATATTAAAAATATATATAATAAATAAAGTAACATACCACTTAAAAATTAATAATTATTAAAGATATATATAAATAATATGATAACCGTAATATTGAAAATAATATATTTAGTATTAATAATTAATATTAATATATTAAATATATCATATATATAAATAATAAATATATATATATATAATATGAAAAAATAATTATTATCAAATTGCATATTTAATAATAATAATAATAATAATTACAATAATAACGGAAATTATTAATTAATTATATTAAATATTTTAATTAAATCATATTATTAAGAAACAAAAACAAAGAAAGTAATTAATAAAAACAAAAATAAAAGCCCAAATCTATACATATATAGAGCTCATTAGTAAATTTTAATGTATTTTTTAATCCAAGCCCATTTTAAATATTGGTATCCAAAAAATTCAGCCCAAAGCCCAAATCTAGAAGCTTCTATCACACTCAGTTTACAAAATAAACGATCGGATTTTGCCACTTGTCAACATGGATGGTGAGATTAAAACAGATTCATGAGGTGTGGATTAGGGTTTCATTTTGTCGATGAAACATTTCACCCCTATTCCTATCCTCTCTCAATCTCTCGGATATTTTCTCTCTCTAATCTCTATCCCTATCGTCTCTCTCTCAAAGTCTCCGATTTCTCTCTCTCTCTGTCTATCCCTATCCTCACATCTCTGAGTTTCATTTTCTCTGTATTTTCCATCTGTTGCGATGATTTTCGCACTACTTTCGAATGGAAAAAAAACATTTTCTGTTTAGATTTAACATTTCGATCGAAATATCTTTTGTTTTTTTAAAAACAAATTTACAAACTTTCGAAAAAACCTAGGGTTTCCGAAGAAAAATCGGATCTGTTTTTTGAAGATTTTTTTCAAAGATGTTCGGTATGTTTTACGATTTCTTCAAGATTTTCATGTTTTATGTTAGGTTTTGAATGGTTTTGGGTTATATTTCCAGGAGTTCCAAAAATTCATTTTTTTTGTATATTTGTTTTTTGTATTTGAAGAATAATAACAGATCTGTGTTTATTTTTTATGTTAGGTTTTGAATGGTTTTGGGTTATATTTCCAGGAGTTCCAAAAATTCTTTTTTTTTGTAATTTTTTTGTATTTGAAGAATAATAACAGATCTATGTTTATTCTTCATATTGCCCGATTTGTTTTTCATTTTGAAATAAACGAAGTAATTTTTTGATTTACCGTGAAATGACCTATTTTCTGTCTAAAATTTGGTAGATCTAGGGTTTTCAAAAATTAGAAAACCCTAGATCGAAATTTCTTATGGTGGAAATGGGATTTGAAACTCTTCCACTGCTTCATTTTTTGAAACAATTTATATCAGTATTCTTTTTTAATTAACAGATAAAAAAATTCGATTATTTTATTTTTAATTTTTCGTACATTTTTTAAGGTGTAAGAAAGACTCTCTTCTCTGTTTACTTAGATTTTAACGGTGAAAAAGGGTTTTTCGAAAAAAAAAAAAACAGTGTCTTTCTTGCCTTAAACGATTTTATTTTTCGAAAAAATGGTTGTCTGTAAATCAAAAACCCTAAACTTGTGTTTGAAATGGTGAAAATTAATTCTTAAGCGATTATATTTTTAGTATTCACTGGTATGAGGCGAGTGAATTTTTTAAATATTAATCGATAATAAAAGAGTTTTTGATATTTTACTAATTTTTTTTTAATTTTTCATAACTCTACTTGAAGATGGTGTTTGATAGTTTAATGGTAGAACAGGGTTTTTTTACAAATCTATTTTTCACTCTTCGAAATGTGGATTTTTTTAAGAAAATTGTGTGTTGTTACAAAAATCATGTTCTACCATTTAGGGTGTTTGTAAAAGTGGGTCTTATAACAGTGAATACTATATGTATGTTGCATGTTTGATGCTCAGAAGCTTGAGGTTCTGGGTAAAACAATGAAGATACAATTGTACATTCGGAACATGTATAGACCCAAAACAACTTGACCTTACAACACGATTGTAGTGGAATCCTGTTGTTTGTGTCTTGTCGTTCATTTGTAGAAAATTTGTTGTTGTCAAATCTAAAAGTTGAATCTCTGAAGAAAATATAGAGAAATCAAGAACACAGAGTACGAAAAAAGATAAGTATTTGAAATTTTCTTTACTGTTTTCAGTTTATTGAAATGTTTCCTTGATTGATATTTGTTTAAAAATTTACTGTAATGGTTCCTTCATGTTTAACAGACTGTATGCATTTTAATAAGATCATCATTGCTAACTGATTTTTTATGAAAAAATGCTATTACAAGGTACATGATAATCAATGGTGGTGAGAACAAACTTCAATAACAGAGGTTTGAAAAGATAAGTATTCAATCTTGAGATTTTTTTTGTTAAAATGTTTTTATAAAAACGATCAACTAACTATATTTTTTTTTATTGATGCAGGTTAGAACTATGTGATTAATCAAACAAAAAACAAACATATGCTCCTGGAAATCAACATCGAAAGATAAGTTTTTACATTTTATCCACACAACATTAATACATAAATTTAGAAAATATACAAAAAATAACAGACATGAATGACATTTATAAAACTAATATGCAAAAGAAACATAATTACATTTTTAAATATAAGAAAAAGAAAACACATATCACCTTGTTCGTCAACGCTTGAAATTTTTCTTTTTCTGCTGATTATATTGTGACCCGAAAGCTTTCTCATTGTGGTGATGCACCAGTGTGAAGTGTGTATCTCTTTTTTGATTCAACTCTGTTATGAATTTTTGCTAAGATGGACGTGATATAATATTGTGCTACTTCTGAGAAGTGAGAACTACTTATATATTGAAAAATTATGTGTTTTTGGTATGTCAATCGAATTAAATAAATGTATATATCTAATATTATTGAAACGGATTTTATAAGATATGTATACTGAAAAATAATTAGAATAAGGTTTGACTTGACAATTAAATTAGGCATGTGAATTATTGGAGATATAATCCTATTTTAAATTGTTAAAATAAAAAAGGAAAACGTATAAAATAAAATATAAGATACCTATTTCCATATATACTAAATCTTTCTTTCGAAAAATGAATCTTTTTTAGTTCAATAAATTTACATATATAGATAATTAAGATTTTTTAAAATAAATAGAAAACTATTATAAGAAAGTTTCATCAGCAAATCAGATGTATGTTTTATATAAAAAAATTAAGTCAGATTTTCATAATATATTTTTACAAATTAAAATTGTACATATAAATTCATCTTTTTGTATAAATTTAAATCAGTGTTGTATGTTGTAATCTGAATTCAGTTTTTCTGATTCTGAAAAAAAAATATTTACAGAATTTCGAGTTAAATGAAATGTAATGTGTTTGTCCAATTTGTTTACACTCCACTATTTTGTGTAACTGGTGGCAGTTGGTTAATATTCTATGTACCATATTAATTTTCTTAAGTGTTCATGTTTATCTGCTATTCATTTAAATTGATAATGCCATATTTGTTAAAAATTTTGTTCACCTTTGTTATGATATATCCCTGTTTCTGTTGTATTTTTTTCATTTACAGAATTTGCATTATTATAAGAATAATATAAAGAAAAATCTTAGTAAAAAACCACTTGACCATACACTAAAAGTGTACTGGAATCCTGTTGGTTAAGACTGTTCCCTTTGTATAAAATGCTAAATTTTATAACTGTCTAAACTATAATAGATTTGATTAATTATTGTAAAGTTGAAGATTATTTAGGCTTGTTGATGTCTTATGGAGGTGTGATTATTCTTTTGAAGTATTAAGAATAGTTCTAAATTATACCACTTGATCCTACAACACGATTGTAGTGGAATCCTGTTGGTTAATATTTTTGAATTTGATTTTAGTTAATTTTACAGAATGGTACGATATTTTTATGCAATTAGTTGTGATCAGTTAGTGATAAATAGTTCAGATAGTTGAAAGCAAAAATTACAATGTATTTAAATTACATTAATTAATTTTAAGATTTTTAATTACAAAGTATTTTACAAAAAAATTAAAAAAATATAATTACAAAAATAATTAAGAATATAATTATGCTTGGTGTATTATTATAATCTGTAAATTAAAAATTCAGAAGCAATGTAAAAAATAATTATTCAGACTAATTGATATAAAAAACAATTGAAATTCATATATATAAATGCCCAATTAATATTCATAGTTGGGTAATAAACCCAATAAACAAAAAAAAATACTACTCGCAAAATCATATAAAGAAAAACAATCACCCAAATAAAACTCTCCTAATAAACTACTTAGCAAAAACTATTAGAAACTTATAAAAATATTGTCCAAAAACTATCTAAATCAATTCTCATCTCTCTTCTCATCTTCGATTTTTATGACACTTTTCAACTTCTGAGACGTTGTTGATGAAGAAAAATACTCATTCAATCTACGTTTACAAAGAGGAGATTCAGACGTAGAGGATCTCTTTTTAAGATTCTTGATTGGTGTATTCACCTCGGATTCCGAGGAAGAGTCCTCCTACAAAAAAATAGTGGATTATAAGTAAATATGATTTTTTGATAAATTCAAAAAAAAAATTAAAATATTTAAGAAATATAACCTTATCATCACCAACATCATTCGATTGGAGCCTCGACAAAAAATCAGATTCTTGTACATCCAAAGTAAATTTTAAAATATTTAATTATTTGTCAAAAGAAAAAAATGTAAAAACAAAATTAATTATCTGACTCTCAAGATTGATAACTCCATACTTCCAGATTAAATCCGGATCTGTCGACATCTTAGAAACGAAAAAAATTCCGGAGTAATTATGTTTCTGCTCGGATTTTATATGAACTTTAAAAAGAAGTTTTTTATTAACGAACATGATATCTCCAGGGGTAAATCCTCGCCTCCACGCTACAATGTTGTTTAAAAAGAGTATTAAAATTCTAACAAATTTTAAAATTAAGGTTCGAAAATATATAGATTATTAAAAAATATTTAAATAATACCTCAAGATGCTTCTTCCTTAAATCTGCACATGACTTTCCAATTAATTTTTCCATGTCTCTATCCCAACAAAGCAAGGTTGCGCTAGCGGATTCATCAACAACTTGTACATGTGCCATGTACCTATTCAAGAAATAAATAGAAAAAAAAATTAATAACATAAACAATATTAAAATAAATTAAGAAATTAAAATAAATATAACATAAGTATGAATTAACTAATATTAAAATATTACCTCAAAATTCCAGTTTCAAACAATGAGTCACACTTTCCACAAAAGAAATTTTCAGCGGCTGGATGCATTTTCTTGGTACAATTAGTGCAAGCAAGGTACCACCATTCATCCGAAATAGATACCACTCTTGCACAAATCCTAAAGCCACACCCGCATATATTTTATTAATAATTTAGAACATAAATAATGAAATAATAAATATTGACTATTTTATTAAATGATGTAATTAAAGATATTTAATAAAATATTTACCTTCTGACTATCATACAAATAATCAACAGTTTTCACGGATGCGTCAGGAGCTTCAAGCTCTTCGGAACATCGGGGTCAAGGCAAACTCACGTGACTAATGGAATACGTCGGATTATTGCTACTCATAATACTTTTTTAGATAAAAAAGTGTGAACAAACATAATATATGTATTAATAAATCGAAATCAAAATATTCAAACAAATACTACCTTTTCTTGAATTCTTCAATTTCTTGCACTTTTTCATTCACAAGTAATTTTGTGATATGAAAGTTGTTAGATACCTTGACTTGATCTATTAAATAATCAAAAAATATAATAACATTACATTTCAATATCAAATAAAGTAATAAAAAATACTAAGTAATAATATGTTAATAAAAAATTACAAGCATAATAAAAAATAGTACTTACGACCTTTGAAGAACTTTGCACACGACCCATTTGTAGAATTATAACCACCGGTTCAAAGGTTGATGCTCCAAGTGGGGCATAATTTGTTCAAAGATAGTTCTCCCAAAGCGTGCATGTAAGCCGATTGCACACGGGCAGATATAAATTTATTAAATATAGGCATAGAAAAATAATTTATCAAATTGAATTAGTTATAATATCATATATATTATCTTACTCAAGATCCTCCAACGTTAAATCCAAAAACCTCGTAAACGACCGTTTATGTCTTTATTTTGGGCGAATGCATTGAAACAACCTTACCAATAATATCTACAATAGACAAAGTTGAACTATTAGTAGAAAAATGAATTTAAAAAATTATTTGTAATAATATATGAATTTCGAACATACCAATCAACATTGTGTCGTCCACTTTCTCCTTGTCGGCGATTCGTAATGTTTTAAAATTATACATGAACCATAAAGGAAAGTCTCGTCAAACATTTCAAAACATGTGTCTTTCTATAGAAAAGAATTTTCACTTTTGTAGCTGATGTTCTGTATTTATCGGTTTCTTTCTCAACAACAAAATTCTTTATGGCATAAACATGGCCTTCTTTAAGAGTTCGTTTAAAATTCTGCATCTGATATTTACGAACTGTACCCCTTATTCGATCCCCCTGTAATTTAGAACATTAAATTCATCATTATTATAATAATAAAAAAATATCTATAAATTAAAATTAAAACTGAATCTAAAAAACATTAAAAAAACATGTAAATGTAAGTTATATTACCGCAGTGTCGTGAAAAACACATTCAATGCTGGATATTTGTTTATTATCGTTGAAAGCTGGTTTTTCGTACAATCGCACAAGCCTAAGCTTAATCGCCCATAGAGTTTTGTTGTTGTTGAGCTCGCGTATCAGACTGAAAATTGGGGCTATTGTAATTTGTATTATGAATGAATGTATGAAGGGAAGAATGTATGTTTATGTATTTTTGGCTTTTAATTCTGCACTGGAGATGATTGAATGAATGTGTAGATAGTTCAGCATAGCCATCTAATATTTATAGGTGAAAAACTTCCATTTTTAAAAGATTTTATTCCTGTCATTTTTAGGTGCAAAAAAATTAAACACAATGGTATAATTTTGCAAGATATTTCGTATAATTTTTTAGTATGCAAAATTTTCTGAAAAAGGCAATGTAATATTTTAAAAAGAGTGTTACAATATTCCGATTCCGAAAATTTAGATTCATACATGATAGAATTACAATCGATTTTTTGATTGCATATCATAATTTTCCTAATTCATTAATGATTTAATTAGAATCGTATTTCTTTTTCCAAAAAATACTGATTCTTTTTGGTAACCAAAAATCGGTGAAAATTCTGTTACTCAGAAAAAAATCAGTGCGTATAGATGGTTTACCAAATTTCAGAAACAAAACAGGGAAACAAAAGTCAAACATTCTATCTATATTTATAAAATATATGATACAAATTTAGATGAGATAAACGAATGGAAAACAAAGGTCAAACATTCCAATTTGGTAAATTAAAATCGGTTAATATAATATAATTCCAAAAAATCTGCAACGAAAGGGTCAAATCCGTGTATGACAAAAATCTGCAAAAAAAAAGGCAAACATTATCATTTTGTAGAAAATCTTCCTTATTAAATGCACAGAAACAGCAAATCAGGCAAAAACAGGCAACGAAAATTTTTAGCAATACACTTTGGGCGGGAAAATATTTATAGAAAGCATTTTGCTGTTATATATATATAGATACATTTTTTTATGCATCACATTTTGAGTTGTATATTGGTAGGTTTAAAATACTTGAAACGTTGCAATATTAGTCGATTGCATTAATTGTTTTGTTTTAGGGACTTTTTTTTATAATCATGCAATGTATCAATATATCTTTTGCGGTCAAAGTTGTGAAAATTATTACTATGCAATATGATCAACCTATATATGTAGTAAATGTAATTGATGGTTGCAATATTTAAGAAGTAAACATGCAAGATGTAATAATTAGACATGATTTGTTTTGTGATTATGCAAGTGAAAATTATTACTATGCAATATGATCAACCTATATATGTAGTAAATGTAATTGATGGTTGCAATATTTAAGAAGTAAACATGCAACATGTAATAATTAGACATGATTTGTTTTGTGATTATGCAATAAATACGACCGATATATACAATTATTTTGAAGTTCTTATGCAACATGAAATAATTATGCAATATGAGACATGTATAAATTTAATAAAAATGAGCGTTTTATGCAAAGTTGTTGGATGAATGCAGAACATATAAACATCGTATGCATTAATAATGAATTAAATATGTAATGCAAAGTAGTATTAAATATACGATAAATTTTTTGGAATAGGTAGCTATGTATTGGAGTTATTAATTGGTGTTGGTGTTAGGATAATACAATATAGTTTAAAGTGCATATTAATAAAATACCAAAACATTATTAAAAAAATGTGAGTACCCTCCAACCATATCCTTGAATAGTCGATATTTGCTCAAACACGTTTATGATAAATTATGGTGTCTAACATATAGATTCATGTTCACTTTAAGAAACCTCTCTCACGTCTCGGATGTCAAAAGAATGAGTGTGATACTCTTAAAAATAATTTTAATTACATAGGTATTACTTCTTGTGCACTCGAGTATACATCGAGCTTTGTCTCACACGTCTTCGGACTCTCGTATGCATATCTCGACTTTTATTGGTTTCTTCATCAACACTTACAATAATTGGAACTGAGCTACTAATATTTTTAAAATTTCCCGGCTACATACAATATATTGCACACGGATTGCACCGTGTCTAAAATGTCTCGTTGTACTTCTACATACATCAAATTCACTACTTGAGCCTGCAATTTCAGGAATCCAGTACTTTTTAGTACCAGATGATATGACGACTCTTTCTCTGACATCATTATGTGCAAGGCATGTGTCAATCAAGTCTATTATATGCAATGACATAACATTGTTTAGGCATCAAAAGAAAGTTAAATGTGCATATAGTTTTACCCATTGATCGTGTAATTAACCAATATAATGTATGCAGTCAGAGACGAATCCAGAAATTTTGTAGGGGGGACACAATATACATAAAAAATAAATATTTTATTACTAAGCAATCTAGCATTTACAATCGAAATCTACGAGTTTTCATAGACTGGAATATTTGCATAATAGACTCATTATCAACACTATCAAAAACTTATTTCTCAATGTACACAATCAAACTATCATTCATCCACTAATTTTCCATTCGATTGCATAGTCGATTCTTTATGATATTCATTGCAGAAAATGCTCTTTCAACTGTTAGCAGTTGCAACTGGAAGAACTAATGCACGTGTTATAAGCAAATAGACTAATGGATACATCTCTTTTTTTTGTCTCTACCAAAGGCGAAGCCAGGACACTTTAGCAGGGTGGGCCGATACACGAAAATGGAGTGAGCCGGATAGAAAATCAAAGAAAAAATAATACAAATTATAACTATATTTTATTTTATTTTTTTAAATTCTCACTAAATTTTTTTTTTAAAAAACAAAAGGGTTGGGCCAGGGCCAGGTTGGCCCGACCCTGTCTCCGCCATTGGTCTCTACCATATTTTGTGCAAGAGCTCCGATGTCTTTTCAACCTGCTAACTCCTTAGTAGAACGCATATCAAGAATATAAGTTTCAAGTTGATCATCAAGTGCCCCAATCTTTACTGCAGAGAAGTCTTCAGGGTAAAATCTTGCAAGACGAATCAATTTTTGCTTATCAAAAGCCAAGGATGAATTATCTGGACATAAGCAAGCTAGAAAAAGTAACAATTATGTATTTGTCTCAGTAAAACGATCATTTAACTCCTGGAGTTGCATATCTATAATAGAATATATTAAGTCAACTCGGAAATGATGTGAATTTGTCACTTCTTGAGCTTTACGTCTTGACCTGAATCGAGCTACATATAAATCTTCCACCTTCGGGACATCAATATTTTCTTTCTGACAAAAGAAAGAATCATAAAAAGAACCACATCCTTCATCTCTCAGCATTTGTAGTCATTGCTTGGATACATTTACTAAAGTCATGGCATTGACAATATCTTGGTTTTTATTTTGTAATGCCTTTGACAATTCATTTGTAACTCCTAATATGACTTTCATCAAATGTAATATGAAAATAAAACCAATTGACAACATCAATCCTAGCAAATTGTTGGTTTCACTTTTTTGCTCAGAACTTACCCTATCCTCTACAATTATCTTAAGAATCTCAATTTTAGAAGAAAACGTTGTGATCAAGCTAATTAAAGTATCATAATGTGAGCTCCATCGTGTATCACCGGTCGTTTTGTAGTAGTTTCTTGATTCAAGCCTCTGCCGCTTAAAATTTCACCATTGCTGGGAGCATTAAAAAAATTTTCTGCTTGTTTATGATGAAGAATGTCACACAGTTTAGAAGAAGCCCCGAAAATATTTATTACACTAGCAACTGAAAAAAAAGTATTATAACTTGGATGTGCTTTTTTGCAACAACCACGAGAGCAAGTTGAAGTTGATGCGCAAAACAATGAATTTAAAAGGCACATGGTTTTGGGTTTGATGTTTACAGGTTTTGGTTAAGCATCAACCACATAGTTTTGGTTAAACATCAACCACATGGCACGTGCCCCCAACCAAGGACTATGCGTCCGTCTCTGTATGCAGTGTCATCTCTTTATTCATGCATCAAGACAAACTAAAAATGCATTCACTCATATACTTACTAGGATCATTTTGTACTGATTTTACGTATAATTAATTGTGATGACACATGTAATGAACCAGTAGCTTTGCGTAAGTGTTGTACATGCATTGAACCAATAGCATACATGCATTTATATAAGTATTTATGCATCAAAAGAAAGTTAAATATGCATATAGTTCCCCCCTTGATCGTGCAATGAACAATATTATATATGTAGTGTCATTTCATAATATATGTACCAAGACAAAAATTAACTATACATTGATTCATATATTCGCTGGATCGGTTCTTACTGATTTTGCATATAGATTGTTCTGATTAACATGCAATGAATTAATAACATATATGCGTTGAAATATATTTAAGTATGCAACAAAACAAGTAAACTATGCATTGATTTATTGTATGCAGTGATGGACCTGTTCTTTCTTCATGTTCTTATTAAAATCATGGTTTTGTTGTATATTTTTTTACTGATGTTTTATTTTTATTAATATGCAGTTGCATATCATCATGTACAATAGAGATAAATCTGATTATATGTATGGTGTTTATGGAGATAAATATGTTAATGCTTAAATTTCAATTATGTAATACCATATAGTTAAATTTGTATCGTTTCTATACTATTTATGCACCATCTTCAGATTGAAATTTTATAGGTTTTGGGTTTGATGTTTAACGTGCAGGTTCAACTCTCCTTGTCGATTAAATACTTCGCGATGTGTATGCGAGTTTCTTCCGGTATTATCAATGTTTCTTCATCTTGAATTGTAGTATTCATCTTCGTCGGGTTTTTTGGGTGCGAGAGAACTCTAAATTGCTGCAATGGCATGATGTGTAGCGGTTTTGTAGGGATTGCCAGCATTAATTAAGGTGGAGATCAAGATTCTAATTTTTCTTTCTTTTTGTAACGATTTTCTTGGTGAGAATAGATTGTGTTTTTACATATATACTCTTTTTTTTTGAGAAAATACATATATACTCTTTAGATATTAAATTAATTATTTATATAATTCTATTATATTTTTAATCACAACCCTTAATTGTATTAGGGGAATGACTGAGATAAGTCCCTATTGTCTTACATAAGACCCTGGTCTCACTGAATTCTCTCCCTATATATATTAGATCAAATGTGGCAGGAGTCTCTACGTAAGACAACGTAGACTAATTTTGTCCATTTAATTATCAAATCCTAGGGTTGTGATTGTTTCTATTTTTTGGGTTTTTTTTTTTACTTTTTATCCGGTAAGTGCAATAGTGTCTTTTTTATGATGGAGGTTTTTGCGTTTTTTGGTAAAGCATTACTATAGGCATGATTTTTGGATTTAATAATGAAACCATTCCCACTTTCACTTTCTCTTAACTTTCCAAAACATTATTTCAGTTTTTCTCTCGAGAGAGGGTCGCTTGTATTCTTCATCATCATTTTGTGCGGCAATTTTTGTTGAATCAATCATTACGGGAAGGGCCTGCGCAATTTGTACGTGCACCAGAGTTCCATCTTTAGATTTTTGCTTGAAGTGATTGTTCGACATGTTTCTATATCTTGTTTTTGAGCAAGTTTCTATACATGCTTCCTTTTTTTTTCTATTTTTTTTGTTTGTTCCATTGTTTTAAAGGCTTCTTTGTTGTATTTGTTTGAGTTTATTTTGTGATTTTGCATCAATTCATTTAAAGCGCGCAATTTTTTTTCTTTTTGTTTATAGAATCTAGGATTTACGGTAGTGAGTGCGAAAGTTTTTTGATAGTGGAGTTTTTTTTTTTTTGTTTAACCAGTATTTTTGGAAGACGTTTTGCTTAAACTTTCGTTGTTTAGTTTATGGGATTATTTGGTGCACAAATCCTGTTTAACGATGCACATTTATTCATGATTTTGTGCATTTTATTTTTGTGGGTTATGGGTGTATTGTTCATTCTATGAGGTATACATTTAATACATCGATGATGTATAGTTTTTGTATAACTAATGTATTTTTAGTTTACATTTAGTGCACTGGCGATTTGGCCAATCTCAAGTATGTGTGTGATATTTTGATATAATGATAGATATATTATGGTACATGATTAGTTTTAGTTTTGTGCATATCTAGTTTTTCGCAAAGTCCATAAGCAGCTGATGTAGGTATAGTGCATAATTAGTTTTTTATATTGTGCACAATTAACATACATATTGTGTTTTTAGTTTAACAGTTTTTTAATACATTATTAATATGGACATGGTATATGTGTTTTGGTTTTAATGTGTGCTTATATTTTCTTTGTTGCTTGTAATGGTAGGTTGATCAGTTCACATGGCTATAGGAAATCAAAAACGACAAGCTTCTGATGAGGACGTTGTATTGTCTTGCAATTATAGGCAATGATTTGAATGAGGAGAGGGAAAGTGTTATAATTTCGGCCAAGAAATTTTTCAATCGGAAGAAGAAAGCATAGGACTAGTTTTTGGAATTTCATGGGCTGATATTATGTACTTGAAAACTGTTTTAGAATTATTTTTTTTGGTTACCTTTTTTTTAGTTAGCGTAGTTTGTATAGAATGATGACGTCACTTTAACAGTTTAACGGCGCAATTATATTTAAGCATGTATTTCACTTTGTCACAATATATTTGTGTTATGTGTTTACTCCAACAATTTTTGTTGTTTTAGTTCTTTGTTTATTGGAACTGTGTGCAATTTCTTTATTCCGTCAGGTGATGCCAATAATATGTGTTAACAGTATAATGGTGTATTTTTCATCATATTTGATGCATGGTTAACGATATTGATGTGTACAAATAATCAAGTTGTGAAATTGTTCTGGTTAATAGTTATGCACATATTATTTTTTGGCGCATAGTTGATATTTTGTTGATGCACATATACTTTTTACAATGCATTTTTTATGCATAGTTAACAAAATTTGTAGTGTATATGAAGAATATAATGGTGATTCGATTGATTTAATAATATGTAATCGCACATAGCAATTTACGATCATAACTTAGATTGTAATGTACTAAGTTTGAAAAAGTATCAAATTGAAGCAGCTTGGAGAAAAAAAAAGGATGATCAATTTGTTGGTTGATTGGGACATGTCCCGTTGTTGTGCGATGCAAATATGTACATCGTCCTCCAATGTAGGAAATTGCATGCCTATTCGTAGTATTTTTTCTTGTTTGATTTCAAGTATCCGAGATTTAGTAACCCGTGGATGTTACAATGCGTTTTTCGTATTTCATTGTGTTGGCTATCTGCATCAAGTAAATCTGCATCAAACATTAATATCATTGTGGCAGAAGTAAGATATAAAAGTTCATCATATTTTTGCACCAATATAGAAATAATTATGCACCATATATGTACAAATAAACATCAAATCGCAAATGTCATTTGTCATGGTGTCTAATGTGCACAAGTTGAAAATAAAAACTAAATATGCATTGTTTATTACCTATTTATGCATCACTCAATCAATATCTTTATGCTTACTATTTTTGTAATGTGCACAAGTTACACATTAATATAAATATGCATCGTTTTATTAATAATTATGCATCAAATATACACTAGATATGTATCATATTTTCAATGTATGAAACAAAATTACAAATTTTATTTGCCACACTTTTGGGTTTGCACAAGTTGCAAATTAAACTAGATTTGCTTCCTTTGTTATATATTTTGCATCAAATATTCAGTTGTATGCTCTTAAACTTATAAATGTTATCTTTCACTATTCGTTAACAGCACAAGTTAAAATTTAAGATAAGAATGAATTGTTTACTAATCATTATGCACCAAATAAACACTAAATATGCACAGTTATTATTAAGATATGCATTATATATACACTATCTATGCATCAAAACCACAAACTTAAGTTGTAACTTTTTTCAATTACTCAAGGTTCAAAATAAACTAATTATGCATCGTTTTTTCTTTCAATTATGCATCAAATAAACACTAATTATGTATTATTATTTTTAATTTATATCCATGAATGTATACATAAAAGAAGACCGTGGGTGTAAGCATGTTTATTTACGATTTGAAGATAACTATAATATACTTCAATCTTGTTATTATGCATCATAATTATATGTACCAGTTTTGTCGCCTCCATATTCAATGATTTCATCTGTAGTTTTCATCGATACATCACCCTGATATTGTTGAGTATATTGATCTTCCATGATGTATGTCGCCATGTTTTTGTTCGCCTGGTTTAGATTTTTGTTTTCTTTCTTCAGTTTGGCAGAAAGAGAGAGGAGAGAATGCCTATTTGGTGTGATTGTTTGTCAGTTATGGAAACGTGATATATCAAATCCCATGATTATTGGGCATGTATTATGGGAAGTTTGTTACATCATTTTAAGAGTTCTAATTTACCATTTTTATCGTTTTAAATAATTAGTAAATGATATAATTTTGATAGAAATCTGAACCATCGATTAAAGAGAGTGTATGGTTATGATCAATCCATATGGTCTTACGATAAGAGGCTATCTTACGAGATCCTATCCATAAGGAGGAGATCCTGTGAGACCATAGCATTAGTTGGGACCGTAGGGACAAATCTACATCATGGAAAAAAAAATTAGATGGCCAAGATACACCTAATAAATGCAGCAATTGGAATGAATATTTACACGTGCAGGGGTAAAACAAGAAATAGATATGGTAAAAACAATTTACCAATAATTATTAAGGATATTAATTTCGAAAATACCAAATTACCCTTAATTCTCCCAATAAATCCGGCACCTACTAAAAATAAGAGGAAAAATCTAGACCATTACTCTTTTCAATCCAATGGCCATGATATGTCCCTACGGTCTCACCTAAAGGGCTTGGTCTCATTTGAACCAATCTATATATATATATATATATATATATATATAGGTATTGGTTCAAATGAGACCAATATGCTGGGGTGAAACCGTAGGGATTGATCTGGTGCGTCAATTCTATTTTTTGAAGGGTGTAGATTAATCCATTTTTTAAGGTATTTTTAATGTTAAAAAACTGCCAAAAGGCTAGGATGGTAATAACACACCCACACGATTTTGATTAAGTATGGATAGATTTGTAACCTCCTTTATTTTTGGTAAATACACAAGCATGATTGTAGGGGATTAATTATGGATAGATATTAACACCATTAATTTTCAACAGTGAGAGATCGTGTCTGTTTGAGTGCCCGATATTTTTTTGGGAACCGATTTTTAGGCTTAAAATTAATATCATCATTAATATCAACAATTGTGATACATGAAATAAAAGTAATTTATGCATCATAAAATAATATTAGAACAAATTCATTTCTAACACTAACTGATTTGTACTATACTTTAAGTACGCAACATACGTATGTGAAATATGTATTATATTTTTATCTAATATGCATGTAAATTGCAAAAACAAATTTAAAAAAAATAGATTTTTTAAATATGCAACATATGTATGTTAAATATGCATATTTTATCTAATTATGCATGTAAATTAAAAAAAAATTGTTTAGAACAAATTATTTTTAACACTAATTGATTTGTAATATAATTAAAATATGCAACATATGTATGTGAAATATGCATCATATTTTTATCTAATATGCATGTAAATTGAAAAAAAAAAAACAAAATTGTTAGAACAATTTATTTTTTAACACTAACTTGTTTATAATATACTTTAAATATGCAACATACCTATGTTAAATATGCATATTAATTTATCTAATTATGCATGTGAATTAAAAAAATTGTTAGAACACATAATTTTTAACACTAATTGATTTGTAATATACTTTAAATATGCATATTAATTTATCTAATTATACATATAAATTAGAAAAAAAAATTTAGAACAACTTATTTTTTAACACTAACTGATTTGTACTATACGTTAAATATACATCATATGTATGTTTAAATATACGTATTAATTTATCTAATTATGCATGTAAATCGCAAAAAAACAAAACATATAATTCTTGTATTTAAGGTGCAAAGAAAAACGTTCAATTTGTTTATACCCTATATATGCATCATACTTATACTAAATATATTTCGAATTTTTTATGCATTATTTGTTTTTTTAAAATATTCATACCATTGAATATAGTTAGTTGTGTATAGGTTTCATGTTCTTCTTTTGTATCACGATCGACAACTTTTTTTTTGGGTAAAGATTAGAGTTTTTTGGAGGTGATTATCATTGATTGCACCTCCTAAATTATAGGTAATAGATATGGTAAGTTAGAATCATGCAAATTTTGTTAGTTGACCGATTTCTAGTGATTTGCCTATATACCCTTAACCGAAAATCACGTTAAAGAATGCTACTATATTTAATTTTTCAATCTCATCCATTTATTGTTAAATTGCAATGGTTCAGATTAGGTCTCACGGTCTCACCCCAATATATGGTCTCACAAGAACTAACCCATATATATATATATATATATATATATATATATATATATATTTGTGTGTAAAATAATGATTGAGTTGTTTGAAAAGTATTATGAAAACAGAAAATGTGTTTCAGATAAAAATCCCATAATATATATATATATATATATATATATATGGAGGTTATAATGAGACCACATATTATAGTGAGATTGTGTGGACTCATCTCAACCCTCCATAACTCCATTATCTATATCAACGGCTAAGATAAATATGGTTAAAATTACATTTAATATTTAATTAAAGTAAAATAAGGGTATAATTATCAAATTAACCAAGTGGGGGACCATCTAAAAAAGGAATCAGTTATTAGGAGAGAGAAAATCACGTGGGGAGAGAGAAAATCGCGAGAAAATCGCGCTGGAGAAAGAAAATCACGCATGTGCTCTGCCATGCAGTATGTTGTACACTTATCACATATTTGTTGTATACTTAACACTATTTTACTGTATGTTTAGCATAATTTTACTGCATGTTAAAATGGTCAAACAAAAATATGTGGGGACCGTGAATCAAGAAATCATTTATATATAGAGAGAGAATCACGCTCATTAACATGTGGGGACCGTGGATTAAGTAAATCACTTGTAGAGAGAGAGAGAGAGAGAAAATCACGCTCATTATTGTACTGTATATTTAATATATATTTATTGTATATATAACACTATTATGTTGTAAATTTAACATATTTATACTGCATATTACAATTTTCAAACAAAAATATAAGTATACAACAAAACACATATAAGTGTACAACAAAACACATATAAGTATACAAAAAAAAAATAAGTATACAACAACATAAATACATACATAAAAAATTAACTACTTATACAGCAAAACACATCTAAGTATACATCGAAAAAATATATAAGTGTACAGTAATATTAACTGCCTCCTCGTATGCCCTCGTTTTCTCCACATCATCATCTTCTTCTTCACCAATCCTCCAATTCAAACCCGTAATAAATTCTTCAACCTTTGGATTCACAATTAATCTTTTTTTTTCCCACTTTAACACCACTTTAAATTCTTCAACCTTTGGATTCACAATGACACCAGCATTATCTTCAATACCTGTTCATGGTGGATCTCAGCCGCAACTGCAGCGATGTCGATTTCCTACTCGTCATGGGCGACGAAATTTCCCATGCTTCCAAACAAAAGAAAATTGAGATAAAGAAGCAAATTGAGCAATTTGGTGGGCTACTTTGTTCACTGTTCTTCGCACATGAAAAATAGAGCAACCCTCATCAGTAGAAAACATTTTAATCTTGGAAGACCAATACTCAACATATCCTCTGGATTCATTGTGCGAGAACGTGGGTTAGTGAGAGAGAGAGAGAATGTGTAATTAAATAATATTAAGTAATTACACAATTACAATATTGCCCTTTTTAGATTCAAAATAAATCAAAAATATTTATTAAATTGGGTAAATCTCAACCATATAAAATTACAGATTTACGGACATGATTAGTCCACACTGTCTCACTCTAATTATGTGGTCTCATTTGATCCAATCCCTATATATGGATTGGTTCAAATGAGACCAATCCCTTTAGGTTAGTCCATAAGACCTTATATAAGCCCTTGATTTAAAACTTTTAATGGTGCAGATTAATTTCTGTTATTTTTGGAATATAAAGGTAGTATAGTATTTTTACATATAATAAGTTTGATGATTACAAACGTTAATTGCTTATTTTTAGGAAAATGTAATCTTTCCTTTTATCACTTACAGACGTTAATTGCTTGTTTTTAGGAAAATATAATCTTTCCTTTTAAATAAAACGGTTGAAATGTACATGTAGATATATATATGTAATTTTTTAAGAGTAGAGTTGTTTAATTAGATAAGTTTAGTTGTTTTTTTGGCCATTGGAATTGTATATTTTATACAACGGACCTGTGTAAATGGATCAGTTCATCTGTATTCACTAGACATTTATTTATTGTTTGTTTAAGTAGACAAGTATAGTTGTATCTTTGGTAATTGAAATTGTATACTTAGTTAAATATCTTTTAGTTAGTTACATCCAGTTGTTTTTTTTGGCCGTTGGAGTTGTATATTTTATACAATGGAACTGTATATTGTATAGTAGATGTTTGTTTAAGTAGACATGTAGAGTTGTTTATTTGGTAATTGAAATTGTATACTTAGTTAAATAGTTTTTTCGAGATAATTTTTATACAAAACGTATTTGAGAAGAGAAAACCAATCTAAAAGACAAATCATCATGTAACACATTATTTTGACATAAAGGATAAACCCTAACTGACATATTGTTCACCCAACACTTTTTTCAATAAAAAAAATTATACTATGGCGTGGTGTTGCGTTTTGGACACGTTCTGCTGTTATGTGTTCCGATCTCACCACATGTTCCACATCTTCTTTCGGCTTCATCTGTAGGCTCTATAGGTATGTTATTTTTTGTGTGTTTGAAGCTTTCTATTGCAAAGAACATAATGCAAACAAATTACTTCGTTCTTGAACCGCTTTGTCGTGCTCCTTCTGATGTCAAATCCGCTAATTGCTCCATACTCCTTGTAAAATTTTATACCGGTTTCCAACATAGCGAAATGAATTCCCACTCGTGGTATCTTTTCTTGTTCTACCTCTGGTATCCAATATTTAGTTGAGCCTGGTGAAATTTCGAGCCGTTGACGTCCATTGAAATTGTTCGTTGGTCCTGTAGTGTTTGACATCAAACAAGTCAGAGCATTATAAAAACCAAATGGATGTATTTTATATACAACATGAAACCATATTCATACACATCATTATTATTAATAAGTATGTTCATATACACCTCCATACAACACTTATGACTATTGTATACAAGTTAAATATGATAAATAAACACGCAAATCAGTTATGTGCTACTACGCAATCTACAGATTAGTTGTCAATATTTAATAAATAAATCTATAAATACAGGGTCTCTATACTAAATATACTAACATTTTTCTCTGCATATGTAGTAACTAATATGACAATCCATGCAAGTTTATATTATAAATATACAACACTCATGACTATTGTATACAAGTTAAATATGATAAATAAACACGCAAAACAGTTGCGAACAACTATGCAATCTCTAGATTAATTGTAAATATTTAAGAAATAAATCTACAAATACAAGACCTATTCACTAAATATACTAACATTATTCACTACATATACAAAATAATAAGAAATATACAATATATAAACAATTCCAAATATGAAAAAAATAAACTATGTATACAATTCTTGTACACTGAATATACACGTTATGTATACTATACATACAAATTACCAACAAAAACATACAGTTGGTTCGGTTAGACGTCAATTGTTGTTCAGTGTTTTCTCCTAAATTTTTTAACAAGTATCTCGTAAGGAATTACCTTGGAAACTTCCATCAATCGTGTTGGACGGGAGATCTTCTGCCATTGTACAATTCATTTACTCCGATGGATGACAATCATTCGACATTTAACGAAATATAGTCTTATTGTTTTGCGTCTGTAAATTGTATATTGTATAATGTTTTCCAGGTTGAAGATTTTGATTTGTTAATGGCGGTAGAGGATGTCTTGGTGAAGAAGGTGTGTTAATTCGGGAAGATATCCACTGATTATGGGACGTGATCAACTCAAGATCACGTCCCTATTTTTTTGCAATCAGTTACCAAATTGATTTCGACTGATTCCTATTTTACCCCTGTCTTTGTATAGTTTCTTATGTAATGTTGTATAGATTCATTTAGATCCTGACCATTGAATTCTATTTTTGATGGTCTAGATTGGGTCTTATGGACTTACCTAGGAGGGTGGTCTCACATGATCCCTTCCTCTATATATATATATATATATATATATATATAATATGATCAAATTTTGTACCAGTATGACGTATATGGATCAAGTCAAGAGCGGTTGGGTGATGAAGCCCGACCTAAAGCCTATTCCTTAAAACACGACCACCAACCAAAACCTAAAGAATCCAGGAGATGATCCGAGCATCCAACCCAAGCACATGGTTTTACTTCTCGAGTTGGTCTCATAAGACTTGCGCAAACATGATACTAATGGGTCAGATCACATTAAATGTATGTCAACCATTAATGCACATCAAATCCTTCTCAAATCAATTGTTTTACATCCCCATCTAATGACCATGAGATTTGTTAGATAACTATTCTAATGATGATTAAATCTATATTTCAATAACCTAATATGTATGGGTTATTGGACATATAAATACCATCATTTATGATTGAAAGATGGTTGATAATTATTCTGTATTCAAAATATTAATGAGCATATAGTCTTCGAGCAAATTGAATACGAGCATGATCAGTTTAGATCGCTCCCAACATCTATTCGTTGTATTATCATATTTCATACATTATTCATTGTATATTAACTGTTTGTTGTAACGAAGTCCGTATAATTGTTTTGACTGTGAAGTCCTCCGAATTTCAACGTCGGTGTGTGTATATATATATATATATATATATATATTCCATATGTTTTTTCTATACTTCTTCATAAAATTAATTCTCAAGAAATGGATGTTTGATTCAATCGCATTCTAATTTTTTTTTTTTTTTTTTTTTGAGAACATCGCATTCTAATATTCCAATTTACATAGTATGTCTATTCATAAATACTTTTGTAATTTTTCAATTTTTGGTTGAGAGAAATCTGAATTATTGAACATTAACAGGACCAGTTCTGGTATTGACCAATCCTCATTCCTCATTGGCTATTTCCAAGTGGGCTCCACCCTGTTGACGAATCTGCAACTTTCATTCGTGGATTCCTCGCACGCGCCATAACCAGCACGTGGTACAATGAAAAAAGTACTAAAATGTCGTCAGCAAAACCAAAAAAGACTTCATAAATTATTAATAAAACTCCAAATATGAATCTCTTCCTTCTTCTTCCCCAACCCCCTGTATATATTATATATAGACACAAACATATATTATAATATATATTTATATGTCAGTCGAATGCCATATTTTCTCTGTAAACATGTCGTTGCCTATGTTTTTCTAGTTATGTTCAGCTAAGCAATTTATCAAACAGCTGGACGGAAATTTTTTGCTTCGTTTTTTTTTCTGATACAGCAATTTTTTCCAAAAAATGAACTTATCCTTTAAAGTCAGAATGCTTCTGATTCCAAAATGGTGAACCAAGCTCTCACCTAGCTCATAAACCACTACCCACCCATTTTCACTTTTCACGTACCTGAATTTGGATAACTCATTTTCTGATAGAGAAGCCCGTCTCAATGTCTAATGCAAATCCAACTTCCGAAGATGCGGCGGCGAACGCGCTTAATAAGCGATACGAAGGATTAGTGGCGCTCCGTACAAAGGCAGTCAAAGGGAAAGGAGCTTGGTATTGGGCTCATTTTGAGCCGATTCTGATCAGAAACCCTGATAACAATCTGCCAACATCTGTGAAGCTCAAGTGTACTCTTTGTGATTCTGCATTTTCGGCGTCAAACCCATCGAGAACCGCTTCCGAGCATCTGAAAAGAGGAACGTGCCCTAATTTCAGCTTGATGTTGAAGCCAATTTCTCAGTTACCCCCTTTGTCTTCGCCTTCTTCTTCGCAGCCAAATCATCGCAAGCGGGGCTCAGAATCGCAGCAAACCGCAGGTACTTCTAATTCATCTCCTTTTGGAAATGAAATGAGCTTTTTAAGTCCTATGCCGCCGGTTTTGTCTGGTGGGAGAGAGGATTTGAGGCCATTGGCACAGTTGGAAGATAGCGTGAAGAAACTCAAGAGCCCAAAAACCTTACCTATTCCTGTCTTAAGCAATAAACAGGTTGATAGAGCCTTTGATCTTTTAGCTGATTGGTTTTACGAGTCGTGTGGGTCGGTTAATTTTTCGAGTCTTGAACATCCCAAGTTCAAGGCCTTTCTTAACCATGTGGGCTTGCCTAATGCATTGAAAAGTGATTTTTCATGCACAAGGCTCGATTCTAAGTTTGTTGAAGCTAGAACGGAGTCGGAAGCTAGAATTAGTGATGCAGCTTTCTTTCAGGTTGCTTGTGATGGGTGGAGAAATAAGAGTTGTGGTAATGGGGATAAATGTTTGGTTAAGTTTATCGTTAACCTTCCTAACGGAACTAGAGTGTTCCAAAGGGCGGTGTGTTCGAACGGTGGCAGATTACCATCACAGTATGTGGAGGAGGTAATGTGGGAGACTATTCGAGGAGTATGTGGTAACAATGCACAGAGATGTGTGGGGATCGTTGCAGATAAGTATAAATCGAAAGCATTGAAAAATTTAGAACTACAGAATAATTGGATGGTTAATATATCTTGTCAGCTTCAGGGGTTCTTTAGTTTGATCAGGAACTTCATTAGAGAACTTCCATTATTTAGGACTGTAACCGATAAGTGTTTGAAAATTGCGAACTTGATTAATTATCAATCTCAGATTAGGAAATGTTTCCACAAGTTTAGGTCACAAGGGCTTGAGTTTACAGGTTTTATTAGGGTACTTCCTTCTAAGTATGCTATCTCAAAGAATTTAAGTCCTTTTATTGCAATGTTGGAAGATATACTGAACTGTTCCCGAATTCTGCATCTTGTTGTGTTGGATGATTCTTATAAAGCTGTTTGTTTAGAGGATGGTGCTAGAGAAGTTGCTGATACGATTCAGGATGTCGGGTTTTGGAATAATTTGGAGGCTGCTCATTCACTATTAAAGTTGATTATGGCGATGAGTAAAGAAATTGAGGCAGAAAGGCCGTTCGTTGGGCAATGCCTTCCTCTTTGGGAGGAATTGAGGGGTAAAGTGAAAGAATGGTACACCAAATACAATCTTGCTGAGGGACCTGTTGAGAAGATAATCGAAAGTCGATTTGAGAAAAACTACCACCCCGCATGGTCAGCTGCGTTTATTCTTGATCCGTTGAACTTAGTGAGAGATGGAAGTGGAAAATATCTCCCCCCTTTTAAGTATTTGACAAATGAACAAGAAAAGGACGTTGACAAGCTTGTAACCCGTTTGGTTCCAGTCGATGAAGCTCATATTGCGCTGATGGAACTGATGAAATGGAGGTCAGAAGGTTTAGACCCACTATATGCTCAGGCAGTTCAGTTAAAGCAGTGGGATGCTGTGACAGGAAAGATGAAGATTGCTAATCCTCAGAGCAGTAGACTTGTTTGGGAAACTTGTTTGAAAGATTTCAATTCGCTCGGTAAAGTTGCTGTAAGGCTTCTTTTCCTTCACGCAACCTCATCAGGGATCAAGTGCGATTGGTCCGTCACGAGATGGTTTTGTGGACAAGGTCACTCAAGACTAGACTTCGAGAGGGCTCAGAAGCTAGTTTTTGTTGCGGCTCAGGCAAAGCTTGAGAGACGGGGTTTTTCCAGTGCAGAAGAGAAGGATGCGGAGCTTTTGGGATCCATGAGTGGTGAGGATGAAATGGTGAATGAGGTTCTTGCACTTACGTCATCAATGTAACGTTTTTTTATCGGTTAACTCTTGTAGAATTTTTAGTGTAGGATTTATTATATTAATTTTTTTTTTATTTATCTTTGCCCTGTTAGTTTTTTAGTTCTTGTACAAGAATACAGAGGCGAGGAAGGATGAATAATCCATTATTGCAAAAAACTGCTAAACTCACCATCTGTTGATCAATTAGCTCGGTGAGGTTCTTGGCGTGTAGAGAGGAAACCCAAATCTTTTTTTTTTTTTTAAATACATCCACATTTGGATCAGATACAGAGTAGGAAAATTGTAACATATTAAAATGCTTGTCACTATAATTGTGATTCATAATCTGTCATTTTGAAATTTGACAAGTTTGCTGCTAAAGCATTTTTCAGAGAATACTGTTCACATTTTAGTTGTCGAAGCCACAATTTGATAAGTAGGAAAATTTGGTTTTTGGTCGCCTAATTTTCTTGCCGTCCTCCTAAAATCAGCTTTAAGCCTACAACTGGTTGCAATGTCAATAATATGTCAACGCGTTAATCTTTGCCTCGAGTTCTAGTTCTTGTTGTTGCTGCCCAGCAGAAATAAATCATTTGCTTCTTCTGGAGGCTTTTATCCCTGTGCTTGCAGTTTTATTTCGATAGGTGATAAGCCACTCTGCCAGTTCTGCTTGTTGAAAAGTGAAATGAGGATAATTATAAAGCTACGAAATTTGCGTTTTGATCTAAGAGCTTGCCTTTATCCTAATCAAATTTCCAAATCGGAACGGTTGAAATTTTCTGCTGTGATTACTGGAAATGAAAATTATTCTTTTGTGAAATCATAAGATTGTTTAGTTTGGTATTTCCTTATTACTTTGTTATCCCTTATGAATCTTTGGTGAAATTTCAAGTATCTTAAGCACTCTGCTTAGCAATTAAAAACATCATGTGATTATCTGTCTTCAAAATTATATTATATTGACTCTTGTGTAAGAGACAATTTTATACTCCTCAGGAGTATGAATATAACTATTTAACTGAAAATTTGTTCTTTGCGTAACTTGAAAAGTAAAAGCTTGTCTTAATGGAAAAAGATTGTTGCTGCTCTTTTTTTTTTTTAATCTTTTTTTTTTGTGGTAACAGATGGGCATGAACTCTTGCCTTCTGTTAAAAAATTTTTATCTGAAAATTTAGTAAGAACTGTGATTAGTTAATTTTTCTATGATTGTTGAATACAAGTCTTTTGAGCAAACCATATCTGAAATCGATGTTGTAACGAACTTGAAAACTGATTAACACTCTCTTCTTTGTTCTATACATTGTTAACTCTAACCACAGCAGGTACAAATTCCCGATGATGGAGCTGGTTCGTTTATACGTTACACGTATTACGTGCTCATACATCCTCAATCTGGTACGATTATCTTTTCCATTTCCGCCTTCTACCTAATTTTTGCCATAGTAATCTCCTTTTCATGCAATCCTTTTCTAGTCTTCCTTTGCTAGCAACTTGAAATAGTGTTATGAAGCAATGTGCACATGCATGCAAAAAAAGGATACTCAATTTATGCAGGTGTACCGGCATATAATAAGTAAGAGGTTCTAATCAACTAAAGATGTTCATGATTATTCGTTGAGGTCTTTAATGGTGAAATTGTACAATGGGTCTTAGCAAAAAGTTAGAGAGATGAGAAAATACTGAATTTATGGAAAACTCATCTGGGATCTCTATGAAAAATTGGTCATTATCCTCTTCCCCAATTATAGTTGTAAAGTAGGTCTTTTTGTTTGGTACTCAAATCATTCTTTCACTACAACTTGATTGTTTCAGCTCAATGCCTTTTCATTATTAGTCCTTTACACTTTTGTTGGATTATGGGGTCCAAGGATATCCCTTATAGATTTAATGTTGAAAAAATGGGTGTTGTGATGGCCCAACCAATCGAGGTCTATGTGGATTTATTGGGTCCACGTGTGGCCTTATGAAGCCCTCATGCCCGCCAGTGGTAATTGGGTCCACGTGTGGCCTTGCGGAGCCCTCATGCCCGCCTACAACATGTGAAACTTGGGGCTCTGCGCTGGTCTAGCGATTGGAGCTTGATCCTTACAACTTTGAAACTCATGAACATTAACCTCATATACTTGAAAAATGATAAAAGAACTTAACGATAGGGAATATGTATTTTCTTTCTTTTGGCATATCGAGCTATAAGACATAAGTAGTAAGGAAGGAGATTCCCATTTAACAGTTCATTCCGTTTACTTCTTTTTTTTTGAGAAAATTAACGATCAATTGAATATATGATGAGATTTTGGATTAAAGTCAAATTATCCAACTAATTTAATGTATACGTCGTATGATTATTTGAATAATAAATTAGTTAAAATTCTTATGAAATGTGTACTCTGATTGATAACCATATGGATTATCATGTCTTGTCTTTTTTTTTTTTTGTAAATTAATTTTGTTTAAGATTATAGTATATAGTATTAAATAGTTGGTCTTATAGTCAAAATATATTCGAATTTTTTTAATCGAAGAGTGGGATTATTTTTTCCATCTATGATGTGGGATGAGTCAATAATAATCCCACGTCGTACCGGGCTTGGGGTTTTATCATGGGTTTTCATTATTAAAAGTAAACATGAGATTTGAACTTTATACTGTTGCAAATTCATAAATTTAAGCACTTGATAATTTGATCTCTGATTCTTTAGGTACATATTTTGGTGGAGAGACAGATTTATCCTGTAGGTATGGATTGCTAACACTGACTACTCACCTAACTTAAAGATGAAATTTGTATTAGCATGTCTCCATTGCTCATTTCTCTCACGTTGTTTGTTAAGGTAGAAGGAGATATAATGATTAATGATTAGTATAGTACAGAACAAACACACATTTTTCCTTTGAGAATGTCTCCTTCCTTTCAGTGCTCCCTTGTAAGTCATAATCGATGATGTTGAATTTGTATTAACTTTATATTTAGGGATAACTACAAAAACTATACTTGAGGTTTAGCCTAATCACAAAAGACTGGAGTTATCTTTCAAAATTAAAAATATCACCTTGAAGTTTGTATTTATCTAACAAATATCTCCTTTTGAGGTTTCTTGACTCTTGAGGCTGCAATTTTATAAGTTGAAAACAAATGTGAGAAGGTATTTGTAATTTTAAAAAACAATTGTTTTTTTGTAATTAGACTAAACCTCATGGATAGTTTTTGTAATTAACCTGTTATATTATATTAATCACACGGCGGATGCGATTTCACCGAAGGGTGAATTTATTTCCCATGGAGAGGAAAAAGTATTATTCATGCTACATCAGGTGTAGTACACTTGGTGCATGCATGAATAACAAATATCCCACTTTTTACATGGATGACTGCCAAGTATTATAATTTATAAGAAGTGTGACACTTATATGGTAGATCTACACCAAACGTATATGCACCAGGTTTAGCATATACAAAACCGGAGGAATGTGTATGGATAGAATTTTTATTGTGATATTGTATCGTTTCGTCTTTAGAATGCATTTATTGTCATCATGTATAATTAACTGACGTTGTATTTCTTTTATAAAATCCAAACCCTTACAAAAGGGATTGTCGTGGAGGGTTGAGGTTTGAACCCTTGACCTCACCTCTAATAGATATAGGTAATAGGTGAGACCAAGCATTATCTCTCCTAGAAAGAGATGATTTATTTTATGTATAAGCTTCTTTCGTTCATTTTTTTTTTTGATAATCCAGATATCTAGGTTTACACCTGACTAATCTTGGGTCTGCTAGTGTCAGAGGCCCCTTGACCCAGTAGGATGTAAATCAAGGGACGTGCCAAGGCGACTTCTTTCGTTAAATTATAAATGAGAATTGGTGTGCTATTTATAGACTTTAGAAATTGAGTTATTATCCGATGATATGTGGTGAATAGAACACATAGGCCCATTAGGTTTCATTGGCTATTTGATATGACTTGGGCGTCGAATAGTTTTCGTCGAGACAACCCCAACACCCTAACATGATTTAGTTTGTTGTAGGCAATATCCTAATTCAATTGTTGACTTCCCGCTCAAAAACTTGAAAAATAAAGTGATACACCATCAACGATCATTGCATTACATAATATATTATACATATGAATTTCTATTAGAAAAATTGCACTATAACACTATTTCATGGACGAAAGAACCGATGTGCCGAAAAAAAAAAATGAAAGTAGCAATGTGAGGAAGAATACTGAATACAAGTTATCTCTAGCCAAACTCGATATTGAAACTGATTCACGATTCTACACTTTTCTTCTTTAATTCTATTTTATTTATAACCATTCACAAATTTTGATTTATATACCAAATGGTCCAATTGTACAATTTAGCACGTCATAAGATTCTTTTTTCAAATATATTTCTTTTTCGAAGCCTAATTAAATGTTCCACATGTACTTTATACAAGATACCACCATTTTAAATACTATACTTTAATGACAAAGTTATTTAAAAAATTCAGACACTAAATATCGCAACTCAATGTTTTATTTTTTTCATCATTAATATCCTATGTCCAAGCATAAATAAATGACTTACCAACAAGAAATTAGGAAAGTACGAAAACAATGGCAATAATTTGAAAGATAGTGAGACGAATCATTTCGTTGCCACAAATTTCCGCGAATAATTAGTTCCAATGTGGTCTTAATAATTACTGAACATGTAAGAACATTAGTTTAAATATCATTTTCACCTTTTGCCTGTTTAATTTTCCATTATGTCTGGCCCTTTTGAGCTGGAAATAATGGTACTTTTCAATTTTCAGTTTTCACCAGGAGAGGCTTCTACAATTGTCCCCTTCAAATCTTCATACTATTACGGCATAATTGGTATGTGGGAATGAGGTGGAAATGGAATGAGCATTCCTTGTTTCATTCCCATTTACATGCTTGGTATGCTTTAGTAATGAGAATACTCATTCCCATGGGAATCCCTATTCCCAAAAATAAGGGAATGACCATTTCTCCTCTCCCCCATGGGTTTAGTTATACCCAATCATCAAGAATGACTCAAATTTTATTTTTAATAAAATTATCTTTCTATAAATGACTAAAATTATTGGATATAATCTGTATTTTTTAAAAGTAGTGTTATAAATAAAAAAATTATTTAGAATTTAAATATAAGTTATATTTAATATTTTAGTAAATCATAGTCAATTTCTATCAATATTCAATAGTTAAATCAAAATTTTGATATAGAATTATTTTGTTGATTTTCTATATTTTCTTATAAAAAATAGAGGTAATTACAAAAATACCCTTGAGATTTAGGATAATTACATAAAAACCAGTGTTGTAAAAATCGGCCTGGCGCCGCCAGGCCGATCCGATTTTGCCCAAATCGCCCAAAAATCGTTTTGGCAAAAATTGGGCAGGCGTCCCCGGCGGGCTAGGCGCCTGGCGGCACCAAATCGGAGCTAGGCGCTCTCTGGCGGCCAAAAAATCGGCCTAGGCGCCCGACTAGGCGGGCTAGGCGGGAAAAATCGCCAAAAATAAAAAAAATGAAAAAAATAAAAAATAGTCTTATTCTCAGGCGGCCGCCTGAGTCTCCAGCGCTAGCGGGCGGTCAACCGCCCGACTAGCGTCTAGCGATTTCTGCAACCATGATAAAAACCCAGAGTTTTTTTAAAATTACAAAATACCCCTTGAGGTTTGATTACGTCTTACATTTTTCCCCTTCATAAGCAAAAAAATATCAAAATCCCCCTGGTATTTATAAAAATACTATAGTTACCCCTTAAATTTAACACATAATCAAACCTGATAAGGTTTTTTGTAATTTTAAAATATCTCGGATTTTTTTTTTTTGTAATTAGCCCAAATCTCGGTGGTGTTTTTATAATCATCCCTAAAAATATTATATAAAATATTTTTGATATCATATATATAAATCTATATACATATATATATATATATTATTTAGCACACATTAAAATAATCTTAAATGAATAACATTTTTAATAAAATTTATTTAAAAAATCTTTTTTAAGAGAATTTGATGCTTTAAAATTATTTTTCTCAATTACTATCATTAATTTATAATTACCAATCAAGATATTTAAATAGAGTAAAAAATCGTCATCCATTCATTTCTCCATTCCTTGTACATATCAATCATAAGAATAGCAATACTAGATCATTCCATTCCTAATGTTATTCCATTCCTAAATTCATTCCATTCCAATCTAATTCCATTCATTCATACCAATCATGCCGTTAGTCTTTCAACTCGAATCTTATTAATGAAATTTTAATATAACCCCACACTATAGGCCCCATCTTTTACATCATCCGATAAATATTTTTTTTCTATTTAACCCCTGGACAGCTACACGAATTTTTTTAGGGTCCCATATTCTCTTTCCTGTCTGTGGAATATTCTCATTAGATCCACCGATGAGGAGGAGAAAATAGGAATATTCTCATCAGATCCACTGGCGAGGAGGAGGAAATGAGACCGTATAAATTTTCATGTTGTTCGGGGAGGCGTAGAAATTTTCTTGTTGTTCAGGGGGTTAAGTAGAAAAAAATAATTTAGTGGTCCTCCAAAATTTCTAATGCGCGCCGCGCTTAGTCCTCACTCACGCACTCCCCGAAAAAAATTCCAGGGGATCACCCATCTCATGTGCTTAACCTTAGATTATATATGATTATATGTAATGTGTACCAAAAAAGAAGATTCATCTGTTGGTATGAGTAGTCAATATCTAATCCTTTAAACTCCTCTTTAACTGTGCAATCCAGTAATCACGTGTTGCAATCATGGGTCGCGCATCTTTTAAAGCCCATTGCAATAGGGATGACAATTTTGACCCGATCCATAGGTAGTCGCCTTCTCGGGTTGGCCCACCCCATGACCCACGGCGGAGCGTGGCGAGTCTAAGTTTCACTTCCGCCCTACGGATACCCACCCCGCATAGTTTTTTTAATATATTTAATATATATTCTACACGTATAATATATATTATAATATATTTTTTATCTAGTAATACAATATCTAATAATTTATGAATTGATAATAACAACTTTTGTAAAGAATATTTTATAAATATGTTATAAATATATATTTTTATTTTATCTTCTACATTTTTTTTCATTTAATTTTATTTAGTTTGGGGCAAGGTGGGTCAACCGCCCGCCTGTATCACTTTTACTCTAAAAAGTATATGTTTTCACAGTAACAAAATTACCTTAGCAGTTTTCCTTGACATAATTAGACTTTACACTCGAAAATATCATTTTTTATTAGAAAATGTATTATTTTTTACTTTGAAAAATATATGTTTTAAAAAGTATATATTTCTTATGTAATAAAATTAGATTAGTAGCTCCACTAAGATAATATCACTTTAGACTCAAAAAGTATTATTGTTTATTAAAAAAAATTATTTTTATTCTGAAAAGTATACATTTTTCAAAGTAACAAAAATGATTATTTACTTGCAAAGTTACATGCAACTAGAGCTGTCAATTTACCCGGTCTGGCCGGCCCGGTGCTAGCCCGTCCGGCCAAGTGGGAAAATCGGGCCGGGTCGGGCCAAAATTTCTTCGGGCCGCTATTTTGGGGAGCCCAACCCAGCTCATGTATTAAAAATACACTTGATTTGCTTCGGGCCAACCAGGCCGACCGGACCGGCCCGGTTTCGGGCCTAATGGGTCGGGCCAAATAGGCCCGGCTCTTTCAGGCTTGTAAACTGGCAGCCCAACTCGGCCCTATTACCGGGCCGGGCTTTTTTTACTGCTCTACATGCAACCTTGTTTAATAGTATTACTTTTTATTAACAAAAGTATCGCTTTTACTCTACAAAATATATGTTTCCAAATAACAAAACTGGTAACAGTAGTCATCTCCTAAAAAATAGTGTTTCCGTGAAAAGTATTATTATAACTATCGATCAAGTTCTACAATATTTTATGATTTGTGTTTCTTCAACAATCATCAAGCATAAACACCTCTAACCATGATCACCCTCGTCGTTGGCATTTCGTCGACAATCTCCTCGAAACACCATAACCAGATTCATTGCAATTAACCGAATAAAATCTAAGACCTTTTAGTATAAAAGGAAAAATAGAAGAAATTTTCCTTCTTAATTCATCGTTCTTAGTGTTTGATAAATGGTTTTATCATGATTTTGATTTTACACCAAAACAATGGTTTTAAAGGTTGTCCAAATACTCCTAAATGATTTAAAATGGTTTTAATATTTTCCGGAGTATTTCTTCAAGTTTTATTTTCGACAAAATTGGACAACACTTTTAATGATTTTTTGTTAATGTATTTTTACACCAAAACAATGTTTCTAAATGTTGTCCTAATACTCCCGATCGGTCTAAAATATTTTCACTGTTTTTGGAGTATTTCTTGAAGTTTATTTTCGATATAAAATCGATAACACTTTTGTTTTGAGGTCAACCGTCGCCGATAGGGCAACCCGCACTGAAAGTTGAGGAAAACAGAAAACTTGGGTTTGCGAAAAAAATGGTGGCAACCTAGGTCGCCCTATAGGCAACCGGTGCCCGTCGACGGTCGCCTCTATAGGGAGAGACCGGTGCACTGGGAGCAAAAATTGAAACGAACGTTTTCTTTCTTCCAAACCCATGAGGGGACCGGTTGAGACATAGGTCGACCGGTCGAGGTAGACGTCGACCGTGCCGCCTGTGTAAATGTGTATTCTCTTTTTCAAACATCTATTTGTGTGCGACCGATCGCCCTTAAGCTTGATAGCAAAAATGTAACCGTTGTGCAGCAGACATCTTTTCCTTAATTTGTGGGATTGAGTTCTAACAGCTCTTTTCTTCAATTGTCTTGCAATTTTTTACAGAATTCATGTCCCCAAGAGGAGCATATCATGTACAAGACATCTTCTATAAATAGAGGAAGAATTGAAGCAACACATGATGAGAGAAAACTACAACACAACAAGATACACTCAAGAATACACTTGTTCTTACATTGTCTTATTTCTTGTTGTAATTTGCCTAGCTATTCACTTTCACATTCTTGAGGTCTAGGCTATTCTTGATTACACTTGCACTCTATTGTATTATCAATTATCGAGTTGTAATCTTGAATTTTTGGGTTATCATTCAACACAAGATATCCTTGTGAGTATTCTTGTGGTAAGAACACACTTGGGTGATCTAGGTGTTAGGTGTAAGAAGATTGTGGTAATCTTCTTGTTGAGGTGTTGAAGAATTTGGTATTCTTCAAGGTTGAAGATTGTGGTAATCTTCACAAGGTGCCGTTGGAGATTGTGGTAATCTTCAAGAGAGATTGTGGTAATCTCAAAGGTGGTGTTGAAGAAGAGTGTGGTGCTCTTCAAGGTGTTGTAAGTTGGTGTTGTATTAATTTTGGTAATTAATAAAATCTTTTTCTTTTTGAAATCCATTCCCGGAGATACTGGGGTGGTAGAGGATTAGGCCCTAGGTGGGTTGAACCTCTTTAAATCGACGTGTGTTGTTTACATTCCGCACCTTTATTATTGTCTTTGAGCATTCGGTTCGAAAAAGAGGGCGAAATCGAAAAGATGGAGATAATCTATTCACCCCCCCTCTAGATTATCGTAGCCGCTTGACTTACAAGTGGTATCGAGCCAAACTCTTTGGCAAGCTCGTTTCACATCGCGAGTGAAGAGAAACGATCGTCGGCTACGAACGAAGCTCATCCTACCGGCACCTCCACCACCAAGCCACCACTATTAGATTCCAAAAATTATATATTTTGGAAATAAAGAATGGAATGTTACTTACAAGGTTGCGGGTTCGATATTTGGAACACCGTCATAAATGGAGAATCCATTCCGATGAAAGATACACCACACACCTACAAAGGCTTCAAAGAGCTCAATGATGAAGAGAAGAAAATCATCTCCTTAAACGGTAAAGCTCTCAATATTTTGTATTGTTCATTTACTAATTTGGAATATGAACATATTGTAGGAATTAGATCGGCACATGAAGTATGGCAAAAATTAGAAGCCATCTATGGAGTATTTGCAAATGAAAGGAGTCAAACAAAATCATCTACTTCTCAAAGGGATACAATGTCAAATCTAAGGAACAAGCCTTTTACAACTTCCAACTATGAAGAAGTTGAACATTGTCTTATGGGCATCAAAGAAGAAAACGAGGTATGTCTTAAACCCTCTACTTCCTATGATATTGTTATTCAAAATGATTATAGTGATTTGCAAAATGATTTTGACGATCTTCAAAATGAATTTAAAAATTTACTTGTTGAATACAAAAATTTGAAAAAGGAATTCAATGTTTTGAAAAATAAAAAGGATAGTTTATTTATTTCCTATGAATCACTATCATGTGCTCACACCACCACACTTGACAAGGTTAGAAACCTCGAAAAAGAAAATAGTACTCTTGTTGAGGATATTAATTGCATGAAAGGGGATTTATCTAAATCCAACTTGAGTACCGATGAAATTGTTGATTGTTGTGATAATTCGAAACTAGAACTTGATCATAAGCTTAATGTTGTCAATCATATGAAAAAGAATCAAGTCTCTAAGCATGTTGGTCATTATGCTCCTAGAATTATTACATGCTTCTATTGCGGTAAAAAGGGTCATACGGCTAATACTTGTCGGGCTAGAAATAGCTCTAATCATTATTGGAGACCTAAAAGTCTCAAAGCTAATCCTAAAGGACCCAAACACTTGAGGGTACCACAAAATAATGTCATATTAGGTACCCGGTGAAATAATGATCGAAGAAAATTCATACCGCCAAGAAGGCATCAAATGATCGTTTCATTTGATCAAAGAAGAAGAAACTATTCTCAACAAAGCCAATTTCCAAGAAGAGGGTATAATCAAAAATGGGAAGAACACAATCCTTGGAAATGGCAAAGACATCATCAACAAGATGATTTTCAAAGAAGAAGAGACTTTCAACAATGGGAAAGCAACAAACCTTGGAAATGGAGCAATCAAAGAAGTCATCATCAACAAAGTGACTTCTCAAGGGGAAGATATCATCAACAATGGGAACGACACAATCCATGGAAATGGCGTAATTGGTAACCCATATCTCCCTAGTTAATTACGCATTGTATTTTATTATTATGCATGTTTTTTTTTGTCTTTATTACAACATGAGTTTTCAAGTATTATTCTTTTTTAAATTAAGGTCTTCAATATATATGTGTGTTTTTAAAATTCTTTGAAAAGAAGACCTTATATGATGTTTTTAAAACTCTTGTGCATTTTTGTAGACTAAAGTGTGTTATCATCTCTTATGGATTTTTATGGCATGAGATTACTTGTGATATCTCTTAGCCTACACTTTTATCATTATGATTTGTGCTAGATTTGTTTTAAGAATTGTGTAGGATTTACATATTTTCACAAATGGCCATTTACGTCATTATTTGTCAAGAAAGGCATAAATTATCGAGGTACGTTTACTTGTGTTATTCTTACTCTTATAGACTCGATATATGTATTGTCATGTACCTATGTGCTTGTTTTTCATAGTATTTCATACAAGTGCCATTAAGAAGATTTTTTTTAAAGGCACTATTCGATATTTGATTGCACATATTTGCTTTGTCAAATACTTCTTTTAAATGAGGTCTCAACTATATGCTACCGGATTTTCAAATTTTAAAATAGACCTTTTGTAGCTTTCTTAAGTTTATTTGAACTTGCATGATTTATTAGACTCTTGATGATATTCTAAATGCATAGTATGTGTTTCTTGCTTCATGGTCTATATAGTATCTGTAGGTCCCAAGGGGTGTAAGTGTAAGGTTTAGAAGGGGGTTGAATAAACCTTACCAAATTTTTGATTTAGTCCTTTTAAATATTCAGAGTTGATACTACGTTGTGTCCTTGGACATGACCAATTTAGTTAATCAAGTAGAGTTAGTCTCTCAACGGACTCAATCGATTGATGGAATAACTCATTGTTAAGTCTAAATTAACTCAATCGTGGTTTGTTTTTATTGGAAGACTTAACACCCTTAAGTTTGGTTAAGTAGAGATTTAGAGCTTGATTTAGTACTTAGAGATTATCTAATGGATAGCAAATATGTCGTGAGAATTAAACAATTAAGATGCGGGGAATTAAAGTCTTTGAAATGTAAAAGACACGATAAGTTTTTATAGAGGTTCGAAGATGGGGTAATTCTTCTACTCCTCTCTTCTCCAACTCCTGGAGGAATCCACTAGGTATTGATCAAGTATACAAAGTGGTAACAGTCCGGATACAAGTCTTGATCACACACGGTGACTTGATCCTTTGGGACTCGATCGAGACGCCTTGATCACTCGGTGGCTTCTCGTGCGACTTAGCTTCTTCACAGGCATTGCTTTGCTACTACTGACCCACTTGCTCAAGCTCTTTGGATTTGATCACGAAGCCCTCCAAAAGCTCAAGACTTGGTTCAACCTTGAACCTTCCTACAATCCTTCGTGGAATGTAGACCCTTTTCTTCAAAGGTTTCCTCTTCAACCGATTGAAGCTATCTTTCCTTCACGGTGAGTGTTGGATTGATTTTCTTCGTAGTGTAGGCTTGAGGATTAATCTTGAATGATTTGAGAATATTTTAGGTTCTGATTCAAATGTTTTCTTGAAATGTTCGTGATTGAGGTAACCTATTCTCTCGAGTCATTCCTCGGCCTTTTATAGTGATCTTTCAAAAATCGCCCGTTGAAGAGATAGGCTTATTTTTGAAAGTCACTTCGATCGTTGGCTTGTCTTGTTGCGAGTCCTTGGAATTGCCATTTCCTCGTATGAATTGTTCTTCACCTTTTCGAGTTCGACACGGTGTAGTGCTTCCATTGGTTTATTCCTTTTGACGCTCGGGATCGAGCACTTCGAGAAAGGTAGTATGGAGATATTACTTGTTTAGGTAATTCTCTTGATTTACGTGCAACGGATCTTTTGATTATCTCGACTTGATTTGCATTTCCTTGCTTTCCCAGGTGACTTAGAGTCGACTTCCAATCATTGGATGACTCTTGTCACTTCAACTTGAGACTTGGCTTTTCTTGAGTTGACTTGACCGATACTCCACTCACCGCATCTCGTTGCTCCTTGAAGAGAGTTCCCGTCTACTCTTCTTTGCCATACTCATTGTCTTGCAATGAGTCTTCCTTCTAGTTTCCAGTTGTCTTCTTGCATGTTTGGGCATAGCTGACTTAACTCAGCTCGACCAGCCCTATTTATTACAATGCAGTTTACAACAAAAAATGGGGTGCCAACTTCCTATTCTAAGTTTTACATGGCATTCATCAAAATCTAAACAATAAATTTCCTAACAATTTCCCCCTTTTTGATGATGCCAAAACTTAAACCATTCAAAAATGTAAATAGCAAAGATACATACAGATGGTGTATTCACATAGAATGTATGCGTAGAATCAATCCTTTTATTGATCATAACATTCTTGTTCTTTTACACAACTGTTTACAAGGTGTATCAGAACAAACATTTGTCTACACAAAAAAATGAAGAATTTATAGCTTTATTACAGAAGACTTACATAGTATGTATTTACATAATAAAATACGTGAAGGGGTGGACAGCTACACTTCATCTCCTTTGTCTCCTTCTTTCATCTTGTTCAAGATCTTCTCGCTCTTCTTCTCTTTTTCTCATCGTCACCGCCTTCTTCTTCTTTTCATATGCCTTCTGGCGGCTTCATCTCTTCTTAATCTTTCTTGTCTTTCCTCCCATAGCTGAGTTTGTCTCTTATTTTCTTCTTCTATTCTTTTCGTATACTCAACATTACTTTTAGCCACTTGCAAATTGGCTACTTGGTCAAGACCAGCCCAAGAGAGATCCCTCCTTTCTTGCCACGGATCTACGATTCAATGTTTTTGGGAGAGGCCTAGGTATGAAACCTCTTCCTCCACCACTAACGCTTCTTCCTCTACCTTTGGGCGTGTATTGTCTGGGGTCTTCTTTCTTTCGGTGAGTGAGTGACGGAGTGACGAGAGAGTGGATCGCTTAGTCGCCGCTGTCGCCTTCTTCACATAACGTGAGACCCTTTTCCCAAAGACAAGTCCCAAGCTTGAGCCATGACATATTTGCAAAGTATCCTTCGGATGCGAGCGTTTTAAATTCATCAATCGATCGTGGCTCTGTCCGACATCCGAGATGGCATAAGTGTCTCGTCACCGGAATGCCTCCATGTTGTTTCAAGATGTTCATAACTCGGGCATCCATTCTTCTTTCCACTTCCTCCATCCCCGCTTCAATTGTCTTTCTCTTTTCGACCATAGATATAGCAGAGTGTTGGAGTGGCGAGTCACAAGGAGTTTCTTCTTTGAAAATATCATTTGTGACAAGACCTTGTTGGGGGGTTTGTGCAATCATTAGAGTCACTTCTTTCGATCCTTCCCCTCAACGGACTTTCCTTTCTTTTGTTTTGACACTTCCTCAAATTTGTCTTTCCTTTCCATTCTGCTTCCTCCTTCTCGCCTTCGGATCTTTTTAGCGCTTTAAAGTATTCCTCTTCCCCTTTTTGGCATCATCAAAGGAGAGAGGAACGCCGAAACATATCGGCGCGGGAAGTCGAGCCTGGCCGATAGTTGAGTTCGTCTCGAGTCATCTTTGCGGAGTATGCAAAGACGAAATTCGGAGCGAGTAGCGTTGGACTCTGCTTGAAATTAGCTTCATTTCAGCCATGAGAAGGCGTCAATTTTTCTGTCCATATTTTCTTCCGACGCATGTTTGGAGATCACTCTTATTTTGCTCACGCAGCAGCCTTTATCTCAGGTGAGCTTCATGCATGTGCTCAACGTGTTCTCTCAATTTCGTTTTTGCATCAAGCATTCTCGGCTCTCCATACCCAGCTTGTTGAACAATGTCCTGAAGTATCTAACTTGTTCTACACGCATTGTTTTTTGTTGTTGCCACCATTCCCGATCCCGACTATTATGCCTCTCAAGTCGTGATAAGATTGGCATCTCTGTTGTCGATCGCATGTCCATAGAGGCCTGGTGCCTCTCCATCCGTTCAATTTCAGCAAATAATGCCTTGAACACTTCCCGAACTTCGTTGTTTCTTCCGTTGCATCGATGGCCACGCATCGTCAAAGTCATAGTCACCGAACGATGGTACGATGGTACTGATTTAAATGATGGGAGCTGGTGCGGTGGAGGCGTGCGAGCTCGTTCTCGACTCTTCATGGAGGTCGGGTACTCCAAGGAGAAAGGAAATGATTCTACAAAGGAATCATCACGCCAACCGGGATTTGTTCAATAATGAGAGGTGCGCGTGAAGTTCCTTTTGAGTCGAATCTGCTGCGGCTTGGGAGCCTGCGCAGATGGACTGTTTTCACTGGGTCTGTTGTGAAGTGGACCCAGCTTGCGAGCCTCGCCTGTCTCAACGGCTTCGTTGGTCTCGGTGGTTTCTCCAATTGAGTGGGTGATCCTCGGCCTTATCGGAAGCGTCATCGGACGATGATGAGATTTCCATTGGTGGCTCATCATCAAAATTGAAAGTTTGTGAGTAGTCTTGAGATCGACTTGCTCGTGTCTTTGGGAACATCCGTACTCGAGTCTTTTGGAGTTGTCACGGGGGATGACTTAGCTTCTTCGTCACCTTCCGATCCCGAAAGGTTACATCGGGATTATCCGGGAATCATGAAGCGCGTTTATCTCCTTTTCGGATGGATCAATGATAGCAGGAGGGATGTTTTCTCAGCTTTTCTTTACCCCGGGAAGTCTCAACCTCCCGTGGGCCTTCATTACCTCCCTGCGAGTCTCGACTACGGCGAGGCCTTGGACCACCCTTTTTCGACGGTGTCCACTTGTCTTAGGGTCTTTGTGGTGGCATCCATTGGAGTCTCAACCCCATGGAGTGCACTTTCATCGCCCCAGTGTTAACTCCAGGGTTGTTCCTTCCCGTGCCTCGACCGCATCAACAACGTCATTAGCCTTGAGCGGTTGGCACCTCTCAATTTGAGACAGTCTCAATCGCCTCGAGCTTCGTTGATGGCAACTTCTTTGTTTGTTTTGTGTTTGTACTTTCTCCACTTCGCCTCCTAGATTCATTGTGGAGTCATCGCAAAGATTCTCCGACCTTTGCCGCAGTGGGGAGATTTCCCCCTCGGTGGCTCACCGGTGAGTGACTTGGAATGGGGTCACTCGTCTCCAAACTCCGGGCTGTTTACCGAGTGTTCGGCCGTTGGGGCGGGTGGTAAGACACCTTCATTAGGGGTTGGCTCAACCGGGGTCCCCACTAACCCAGTTTCATCGCCGAGTTCCCTTAATTCCTTCTTCCGAGTGAGAGGGAAGTGGTGGCGGCAAAAACGGTGGCGATTTTTGAACCACTCCCATTGGATCGATTTCATTTGTGTTTTGGAGGACTCTCCTGGTCCCTCCATCATGCTCTTCTCATGAAGAATTATGGATTCATGCATTGCTTTCTTTGCATTTGCAACTCTTTCGTGGCGGCAGGTCCAGATCCTCATCACTTTCTCGATAGAATATCGAAGTGAGAATGTGTATGTTCGTGGTTCCGTGTGAGAGGGCGATCCTTGGCCTTCTCTTGCCTCGCCTTCTCTCTCGCTAGCTCTCCTTCTCCTTATCCTTGAAGATCTGCAGGATATCGTGCGATTGTCTTCATCTAGTCTTTGGGATCACAGAGGTCACCCAAGGAAGTTCAGATTCCTCTTCTTCTTCTATAAACTCGGGACTCAATTTCCATTTCCTCCACTCTCGAGACGATTTTGGATATACGGGTAAAGTGGGGATAGGATCATCACATCACTATCCTCACGCCTTCTTGTCTCAGTGCGCGGACTACAATTTGTGTCTTCGATTTGCCTCTCGTTGATCGCCCCACAGACTTAGCTGTTTCATCGATTACATCTGGGGACTCTCATCGCTTGGCTAGTTTGGTATTTGTTTCGGTGAGTGGTCGACTAATTTGGTTTCTCAAGCTCGGATCGCTTGATGATTCTTCGTCGTCTCTTAGTTCGCACTGCAGGGACTTGGTTCCGAGAGAGTTTCTTCGAGTCTTGGGCGGCGGGGGCCGGCTTGGTGTCTTCTTCTAAGGAGTGGCCGTCTTGGCTTATCGATCTCCTCTTTTTAACGATCCGAGAAGGTAGTTGAGAGTCTTCTCGACCGCCTTCACGGGCGGGAGACACGATCTGCGGGCGGTGACTCGCAGGGGCGGGAGCGGAGTTTGACTTTCTTTCTTTGCTGCAGAGCAGTTGATTTTCTTTAGCATTGCAGGGCAAACTTTCTTCTTTTGGTGGAGAGGAAACAATTTGTATCTTGGTGGGTGATTCCTCACTTGTGTCGCCTCTCTTGGCATAGGCTCACTACGTGTGCCGAGAGGTTTGATCTCGAACATCCTCTTGTTTACATGGAACGCCTTTCCATGTCTAAGAGGACTCCTTTCACCTCCATCACCGCCAATCACTGGCCATATCCTAGGATCCTCCAAATGTACCATCTTCCTTGAAGGATTTGTTCCTACATTTTGGCATAGTCTCTTTGTAGACAAACTTTGATTTATTTCCCTTTTCTTCAATGATCGCGGCCATTACGATCAACTTTGTTTTTGTGAGTTGGTCAAAGTCGCCAAATTTGATGTCAATACATTTGGCAACTATGTCCAACGACTTGTGATAATCCTCCTTCTGACCTCTTGTTTGCTATGTAAACTATTTTATCAAAGATAGTCGGGCTTGGCTATTTCCTTCCAAGCGGCCAGGTTTACATCGGCCTTCGTTGATTTCGATGCTCCTTCCGCGGTAGTGGCAAAGTGTTCACCAAATCCTTGGCGAGAGATGGTGAGCTTTTCCGTGAACAGATGACTTTATCCCTTCATCGTGAATCTCGGCGTTCACGTAGAATCGTGCGACCTCCTCCACATAGGTCATCGGATATTCCAGCGTCAGAAACGATTTGATCCAGACGTTTCCAATTTCTCAAAGAATTTTCTTCACTAGGTGTCGTCGGACCCTGTTTCACCATGCCGTCGAAATCCACAAAGAGACCCGGTGTGGATTTGCTTTCCTAACTTGACAAAATCATAGGTTGATGCCATCCTTCAGGATTTTACCGAAGAAAACTTAGAGATTGATTTGAAGATAGATAGGGTTTTGAGAAAATTTTTGCCTTTGCTTCTGAGAGAGAGAAATGAACAGTTTTGGTAGTGTGTGAGAGAAACGGACGAAAATGGTTTAAGTATGGTTTATGAAAGGACGTGCGGGTGTTTTTGAAATGGGATCGAAATCAACGGCTTAGATTTAGCACGCCGATTGAGCATTTAATGTCTCGTATTTAATGCGGCAGCATTTATATCCAATCATAAGCTTGGTGTGCAACTTTTGCCTGTACACGTCATAATTATCTGACGTCATTCTTAAAAACATTCCCGCTTAGTAAAACGTATTTGCGTTTTTGTCACTTTGCTCATAAATGATTCACTTTTGCCCTCAGGTGATTTAGCTCTTCTTCTCACGATCCTCTTTGTGACTCAAATTGTCGGTGACTTGGTATATTGTCTTTCCGATACTGGTGATTTACTTAGCTGATTTGTGAGTTGACTCTTTTTCCTTTTTGTGTTCCATTTCTTTTCTTTGATTCTTCCGAGTGTCAGCTCAGCTCAATTAACCCTAACTCATGCTTGAGTTCTTCAAATCTTGACTCACATAATGGTTTTGTGAAGATGTCACCAATTGTTTATCGGTTGAGATATACTCCAAGATGATGTCCTTCTTTTCAACATGATCTCTTATGAAGTGATATCGACATCGATATGCTTTGTTCTTGAGTGCAACACAGATTTTGAGTAATTGCAATTGCACTTGTGTTATCACACATGATTGGAATTTCATTTTCCTCAACTTCATAGTCTCTCATTTCTTTGTCTCATCCATAGGACTTGGGCACAACAATTTGCCGCCCGCAGCCTATGTATTCTCGTGTAGAGGTGGCTATTGAATTTTTTCTTGCTAAACCAGAAATCAGCCTGTTTCCTAGCATTTGACATGTGCCTGAGGTGCTTTTTTCTGTCTACTGCGCATCCAAAGATAGTCGAGTCGAATAGCCAATTAGTTTGAATCCACATTCTTTGGATACCATAAGCCAACTTCTTGGCTTCCTTTCAAGTATCTCAGATTCTTTTAGCTGTTGTCATATGACTCTCTTTGGGAACAGATTGAAATCTCGCACATACACCTACAAAGGTGATGTCCGGCCCGCTTCTTTGTGAGATAGAGCAATGATCCAATAAGTGCTCAGATCTTGTTTGATCTGCTTGCCATCCGCATCCGTGTCCATTTTGACCGATGTATTCATTGGTATTTTTACGAAGACTTCTCCTTCATACCAAATTTCTTCATTAAATCTCGGTGTATTTTGTTTGACTTATGAAGGTTCCATCCTTCAGCTTGTTTCACTTGGAGTCCAAGGAAGAATGTCACTCTCCCATCATGCTCATTTCAAATTTACTTTGCATGAGGTTTGAAAATTTTTCACACATCTCTTTGTTTGTGGATCCAAAAATGATGTCATCCACATATATTTGAACAAGCAAAAGATACTCTTTTTTTGTCTTGAATTTCAAAAAGTGTTCTATCTACTTTTCCTTTTGTGAATCCATTCTCGATTAGGAATTGTGACAAAGTATCATACCATGCTCTGGGTGCCTGTTTCAATCCATACAGAGCTTTCTTAAGTTTGTATACCTTATCTCCAAGAGTCTTCTTGCTCAAATCCCGGAGGTTGTTCAACATACACTTCTTCTTCCAGTAAACCATTTAGGAATGCACTTTTTACATCCATCTGATATACAATGAAATTCTTGTGAGCTGCATAGGCAAGAAACATCCTTATTGCTTCCAATCTTGCTACAAGAGCAAATGTTTCATCAAAATCCATTCCTTCTTCTTGGCAATATCCTTTGGCTACTAGTCTTGCTTTGTTTCTTACCACCGAGCCCTCCTCGTTCATCTTGTTTCTGAACACCCATTTAGTACCAATAACATTTTGATGGGTGGGTCTTTGAACTAATTCCCATACTTTATTTCTTTCAAATTGATTCAGCTCTTCTTGCATAGCTTGAATCCAATGTGTGTCATCCAATGCTTGTAACACATCTTTGGGCTCTATTTGCGAGATAAAGCATGTGAACATAGCTTCTTGTTGAGTTCGATCTTGTTTTGACACCTTCTCTTATATCTCCAATGACAAGTTTCGTGGATGGTCTTTCACCATCTTACATCAGTTGGAGTAAGTTGGCCGGATTGATTGTCTAGCAATTTGTGTTGCTTTGATCACTCTCTCGCACTCACTTAGCCGCAAATTTTCCAAAGATTTTATGAGACTTAGCTATCTCATCTTCATCCGAGTTAATAGTTCGGCTTCCGCCTTGAAGATAGGGACTCTTCTCAGATGGTTGGATGATTCAAACTTATCGGTGACTCTTCAATGTCTTCTCTATTTACATTCGCTCATCGAATACCACATGAATGGATTCTTCTCGCAACCATAGTCCTTTTGTTGAGTACTCTCAGGCTTTGCTTTCGGTGAGTATCCCAAGAAGATACCTTCATCGCCTTTAGCATCGAAGGCCTTTAGATTATCTTTGCCATTGTTGTGGATGAAGCATTTACATCCAAATATTCTAAAATATGCAACATTTGGTTTTTTCCCCGTCCCAAATCTCATAGGGAGTCTTTGTCACAATTTTGTCTGCTTATCATACATCCTGTTTTGAGTGTAGCAAGTGTGTTGATTGCTTTCACCATAATCTTTTGGTAACCCGCTTGCCTAACATGGTCCTTGCCGCTTCTTTGAGAGTTCTCCTTCTTTCTCGCAACTCCATTCTCTTTGTGGAGTCCTTGCGAGATAGTTCATGACCAATACCATTTTCAATACAATCGAGTTATTATTCCATTGACAAACTCGGTTCCTCATCACGATCTTATTTTGATAATGGTTTGGCTCTTCTCATTTTGAATCCTCTTCATCATTTGTGGTAGTTTTCAGAGAGTTTCTTTCTTCTTACACATGAATATTATCCATGTATATCTTGAGTAGTCATCTACTACCACCAAGGTGTATTTCTTTCCACTTATGTTTGGTTCCACTCGGCCAAATAGATCCATATGTAGGATGCAATATTCTTGTTGAAGATGGACATGTCTTTTCTTTGAATGAAGATTTGATTTGTTTTCCCTTCCGACATGCATCACATATACTCTCCTTCTTGTATCCGAGTCCGGAAGTTCTTCCACAAGATTACTTCTTGCAAGCTTGTTAATCGTTTTGAAATTCGGGTGACTCACTTTTTGTGCCCAAACTAACTTGATTCAATTTGTGCTCTTTGCTAATAGGCAGTCTTTGGGTAGCAATTGACCAATCTACTACATACATGTTCTTTTATCCGCATCCTTGCAAAGACAACTTCATTCGATTCAAGATCTTGATTTGGCATATACCCATGTTAAATCCAACATTATATCCCTTGTCACGCGAGTTGATCGATGCTTAGCAAGTTGAAGTTGAGTCCTTCAACATATGCAACATCTCGTGATTTCTAATCCATTCCTCTTGATGGATCCAATGCCTCTTATTTCACCTGGAGCTTCATTTCCTCCAAATATGACTTTTGCTCCTTTTACTTCCTTGAATTTTTGATTTTTCTTGTTTCTGTCATATGTCCGGAACAACCACTATCCATATACCAGGTTCCTTGGCACTTTCACTGCTGAACCGCAATCAAGCGAAATTAAGTTTTAGGTACCCATACTTGTCGGGTCCTGAGGGGTTAGAATTGTAAGATGATCCAACCAACTTATAGCCAAATGATTTGACTCTAAGGGGTTGCCATCTATCGTGCCATAATCATAATTAATCTTGGCAAATTGCTTGGGGATTTTAGGTTCATACAATTTGTCTCTTTTGTCTATATGCATGTGTATAAGTTTTAGCAATCGCCTTCTTTGGGTAATTGTGGTATCTCCGAGTGTAGTGCCTAGGTGCATATGTGTGTCGATGAAAGTTCTTATACTTTTGGAATGGCCTTTCTTGAGTTCTAGGCCTTTGCCATTTGGGCTTTGGGCTTATATTCCATAAGTCTATGCTTCGATAGTTCACATCATTCCAATCACTTGGCTTGGATATTTTCTACCATTCCCATCATATGTATTTCTTTTATAGATTTTCGGGGTTTTGGTAGCTCTGTTTTTTTTTTCTGAGTATTTTCTGTTTGAGTTTCTTTGAGGAACTCGACTAAATCTCTTCTCTGTTGTCCTTTCAGCCGCACTCAATCGGTGTTTTCCTTTTCCTTTATAACCAAGGCCGGTTTGCTTGTAATTGTGCTTTGAAGTGAATGTGTGTGTACCATTTAGAGTTTTAGATTTTTTAGACTCTTCATTGCTTGAAGCTCCTTTTTCCAAAATTACTTTTGAGGTTTGACATAGCACGTAGAGGAATTAAATCCTAAGCTTGTCTTGTCTCCACATTCTCTTTGACTCATAATAAGATCATCCAATGATTTAGATGCCTTAGTGAATGAGGCAATAACATTTTTGAGGTCATTCTCCTCTTTTCTATGGCAACTATTTCTCGCTATTAACTTAGCATTTTCACCTTTAAACTTTCATTCTCATCGGCCTATTTGACTTAGAGTACTCGGCTCCTTAGTCACTTTGAGTTTTGCTCTTGAGTAAGTTTGTTTTCCTCATTTAATAGTGTGTGTGAGGATTTAATGTGTTCAAAATCTTTCATCATTTTGCCTAATGAATCATAAAGATCGAGTGGGTGATGAAGTGTGTGTGTCACATCACTATCACTAGAACCGAGTTTGATGAGTTAGAGTGTACCTCATCTTCTTGGTCAGTTGATCTTGTTCCTTGGCCATCAAATGATCAGGCTTCTTCTTCGAGTCACTTGAGTAGTCGCCTTCACCTCTCTCAATCATCTCTCTTGACTTGGTTGTTTCAAAGAGTCTCTGCAGCCCAACATTGCCTTTTTCTTTTCTTGTCTTCTTTCTCTCAAGACTTTTCTTTCTTCTTCATTCATGTATTTGTTGACTACAGGATATGGGCAATCAATGGCGTAGTGACCTGGTTGTCACGCCAGTTCAAAGATAGATATTCAACCTTTTGATCACTCTTTCCATTCTTGGATTGTCACCCTTTGATATTCAGCTTTTTGATGATCTGTTCTCTTGGTTGGCCTATCTTCCTTGACTTGGAGGAGTCGAGTGTCTTCCGGAAGATTCGCCCTTGCCTCTCTTGTAGTTCTTATTGAAGAACTTGTTGAACCTTTTAACCATCAGGGCTATTTCTTCGGATCAATGGCTTCTTTGACCTCAGCTCTCTTCCCATCTTTAACAATTAGAGCATTTGTTTTGGGTACAAATTTGTCTCTTCCTGGTCTTTTCTTCTCGGCTCAAACTCGTAGGCTTTGAGGTCCGAGAATAGTTCATGGTTGGATGTCTTTGATAGGTCCATGGAATGTCTTAGTGCCATGACCTTCATTTCCCATTCACCGAAGACTTTTAGGATCTTCATACACATTTCTTCTCGTGTATATTCCTTTCCAAGTGCGGATAGCTCGTTGGTGATTTCGTGAACCGAGCATCCAGTTGATCCAGGTTTTCTCCCGAGATCATTCTCAAGTTCTCAAATTTCTATACTGACCACTAATAATTTGTTTTCTTTGATTTGCTCTCGAGCCTTCACAAATCAATGTTAGCTTGTCCTGCATTTCTTTAGCCGTTTTGCATGATTTGACTTTATTGAACATGGCTTTGTCCAAGGTTTTGTAAAGGATGTCCTTGGCTACATTGTCCAGGTTGTATCTTTTTCTGTCATCATTTGTCCATTCAGTTCTTGGTTTTTCAACCATGGTCCGGGGCAACATCCTCTTCTCCTTCAAACCGCAGACTCTTCTTACATGTTGTGTTCACCTTTAAGATTTGCAGTGGCCCATCTTCTATCACTATCCACATCTCATCATGTAATCCGATAGATGAGCTCTGCATACGAATTTTCCAATCATCAAATTCTTCAATTGTGAACATAGGAATGCGTGTCAAATTTGCTTCCATGATAATAAGTTTTAATGATAAAAAGAGTTTTGAAAGTTTAAGAAATCAACAGACTTTGAAAAGTTTGGAGATCTAGTTCAAGAACGGTGCGGAAGGCTCAATGAACCAACCGCTCCGATACCACTTGTAGGTCCCAAGGGGTGTAAGTGTAAGGTTTAGAAGGGGTTGAATAAACCTTATCAAATTTTTGATTTAGTCCTTTTAAATATTCAGAGTTGATACTACACATTTGTGTGTCCTTGGTGATGACCAATTTAGTTAATCAAGAGAGTTAGTCTCTCAAAGACTCAATCGAGTGTTGATGGAATAACTCAAATTGTTAAGTCTAAATTAACTCAACGTGGTTTGTTTTCAGGGAAGACTTAACACCCTTAAGTTTGGTTAAGTAGAGATTTAGAGCTTGATTTAGTACTTAGAGATTATCTAATGGATAGCAAATATGTCACAGAATTAAACAATTAAGATGCAGGAATTAAAGTCTTTGAAATGTAAAAGACACGATAAGTTTTTATAGAGGTTCAAGATGGGGTAATTCTTCTACTCCTCTCTTCTCCAACTCCTGGAGGAATCCACTAGGTATTGATCAAGTATACAAAGTGGTAATAGTCCAGATACAAGTCTTGATCACACAGCTGACTTGATCCTTTGGGACTCATGTCCGAGACGCCTTGATCACTCGCTGGCTTCTCATGACGACTCAGCCTTCTTCACAGGCGCTGCTACTACTACTCAGCCACTTGCTCAAGCTCTTTGGATTTGATCACGAAGCCCTCCAAAAGCTCAAGACTTGGTTCAACCTTGAACCTTCCTACAATTCTTCGTGGAATGTAGACCCCTTTTCTTCAAAGGTTTCCTCTTCAACCGATTGAAGCTATCTTTCCTTCACAAGTGAGTGTTGGATTGATTTTCTTCGTAGTGTAGGCTTGAGGATTAATCTTGAATGATTTGAGAATATTTTAGGTTACATTCAAATGTTTTCTTGAAATGTTCGTGATTCGGTAACCTATTCTCTCGTAGTCATTCCTCGCCTTTTATAGTGATCTTTCAAAAATCTGTTGAAGAGATAGCTTATTTTTGAAAGTCACTTTGCCGTCGTTGGCTTGTCTTGTTGCGATCCTTGAATTGCCATTTCCTCGTATGAATTGTTCTTCACCTTTTCGAGTTTCGACACGGTGTAGTGCTTCCCATTCGTTTATTCCTTTTGCACGCTTCGGGGACTCGAGCACTTCGAGAAAGGTAGTATGGAGATATTACTTGTTTAGGTAATTCTCTTGATTTTGCGGCAACGGATCTTTTTCGATTATCTCGACTTGACCGCATTTCCTTGCTTTCCCCAGGTGACTTAGAGTCGCCTTCCAATCATGGATGACTCTTCATCACTTCAACTTGAGACTTGGCTTTTCTTGAGTTGACTTGTGATACTCCACTCACCGCATCTCGCTTGCTCCTTCGAGAGTTCCCGTCTACTTTTCTTTGCCATACTTTGCCTTGCAAATGAGTCTTCCTTCTAGTTTCCAGTTGTCTTCTTGCATGTTTGGGCATAGTGACTTAACTCATTTCGACTCACCTCTATTTATTACAATGCGAGTTTACAACAAAAAATGGGGTGCCAACTTCCTATTCTAAGTTTTACATGACATTCATCAAAATCTAAACAATAAATTTCCTAACAATATCTATTTCTACTATGCTCTTATGTAAGATATTTTGTGATTGATGATTGAGGCATGTTTTTACACTTGGGCTATTTTTTCTTGCTTATATAAGCGTTGCCGGTAATGAGTTTGTTAAGTTGTGTAGATGAGAAATGAAGTACTCCAAATATTAGTTACCTCAAAATATTTGGATGTAAATGTTCTATCATGAACACCTTAGATCAATTGGATGCCCTATGATGATAGTGATGAAGAAGATAAAGAGGGTATTCCGGAACAAACTCGATGACCAAGGCAACATTGGTCGAACTAAGGCGAGGTTAGTAGCTCGAAAGTAGTTTCAAGAAGAAGGTAATTGATTTTGATGTAACATTTGCACTCATAGCACATTTAGTAGCTATTGCATTTTACTTGCCCATTCCTGTTTTAAGAAAATTTCAAGCTTTACCAAATGGATGTTAAATCCAATTTTCTTGATGGTTTTATTCAAATAGAAGTCTATCGGAGTTTAAAATTTTAGGCCAAATGATTTTTATAAAAGGCCTTGTATGGTTGATACAAGTATCCCATATATGGGTTGATAGACTTAGCTATTTTTTTGCAAAATGATTTTACAAAAGGTAAAGTTGATACTACATTTCTTGTTTTGAAAAAGGGCAAGGTTGTTTACTTGTGCAAATTTTTGTTAATAATATTTATGGTGCTACTAATAAGTATTTGTGCAAGATATTTTTCCAAAGTCAATGCAAGGTGAACTCAAGGTGATCATGATGGGGGAGCTCAAATTTCTTCATTGGACTTCAAGTTAATCAATGCCAAGAAGAGATTAACAAAGGTTGAGAAAGATATATCGATTGGCAAACAAATTCGAGGTATGTTTTCTTGTATTATTCCAATAGACTCAACATTCTAGATGCCTTATGTCTATTTGCTCGACTTTAAAAACTAATCCAACGAATCTCATTAAAGTGCCGATAAAAGAAATTTTCAAATATTTGAAAGGCACTTCTTCTTATGACTTGTTTATCCAAAGTATTAGAACGTTCTTATTTTTCCGGGATAACAAGTTCGGTGTTTACAATTTATCAAAATATGGTTCGTCATAATCGAACTGAAAAATATTGAGATTCGAAATTTTTTTAAAGGGATTGCGTTTCTAAAACGAAAAACTGAGATGTGTTTAATTCCGTCTCAAGGATAACTCGCGGATTTTTTTTAATCGTTAACCGCCGAGTATTTTACCTCATTTCGAGCTTGATTATGACATAATGTATATTCAATGAGGTCTACGTTTGCATTTTGCACATTTTTAAAACTTAGGGGCGAAAAATCGGATTTTTGGATCAAATTCGGAATTTTCAAACTGAACCAAAATAGTGGGCTGCCAGGGCAGGGGCCGACCGGTCGCCCATGCCCTAGACCGGTCGCCCTGATCGAATTTTTGGTTAAAATGGTTCTGTTTCCGGACTTAGTCATTTTGGCTTATTTTGTCCATTTTTCGTCCCCTTCGAAATTTACACACAAATTCCACTCCAAATTTGTTTTGTTGCATACACTTCATATCTTGGACCTATTTAGGCTTGATTATCATCATCATTGCTCATCTTTACCGATCAAATGGTAAGAATTTCATTCTCTTTAGCTCAATTGGGTTGAACCTGAGTTTGGGCTTATATGTATTTTTCTTGATGCAATGCATATATATTTATGATGAGCTTATTGATTGTTGATGAATGATATTTGTTAAATTGTATTTGGTGATGAAAAACTTGGCTTGATTTCATTTACAAGGGCTATATATAACGTTTTCTATTTTTGACGCCCGCCAAGTGTTCGATAAAACGTTTCAATAAAACATTTCATCACCCACATGATTCTCTCGATTTCAAAAGTCTCATATATTTATAGAGATCATGTTTTTGCAAATCTAATGATTTTTCATAAGCTTCTTCAAGTCGTATGATTCGACTTTTCCCTCCTATTTGGTTTATAAGCTTCAATGTCCAAATAGCTCGATACATCGATTTAGTTGCGCACTTTGATATGAATATATGATGTATTTATCGTGCTAACATTCTTTTTGATGATTCCAAAGGGGGAGAAACAGGTTATAAGCTCTTTAGCTCAAAGAAGCTAAGATAAGCTTAACAAATAGAAGTTATAAGCTATGGCTTCCTAAAGCCATAAGTTGTGTATGATTCTTAGTCCATTGGTTGTAGTATGGACGTATATATGTTTCTACTGATGTCTCTTTGACAGGGGGGAGCTTTTAAGTTATTGATACTTAAGCTCAATATCGAATAGCTAAGATTTTAGCTTATGTTTAAGTTGCTTCTATATTACTATTGATGTCCATGTTGATAGGGGGAGCATTTGCTATATGTGTTTGAATATCTCTACTCCCATCCTTGTGTTTTTATTGCATGGAATGTTGTCGCTCACAACGGATAGTTCTCTTTAACCGGTAAAATTGTTTTGTTTTCAAAATCGACCTCGTTAAAATTGTTTTGGTTTGTAATCATCAAAAAGATGGAGATTGTTTGATAAATGGTTTTATCATGATTTTGATGATTTTGATTTTACACCAAAACAATGGTTTTAAAGGTTGTCCAAATACTCCTAAATGATTTAAAATGGTTTTAATATTTTCCGGAGTATTTCTTCAAGTTTTATTTTCGACAAAATTGGACAACACTTTTAATGATTTTTTGTTAATGTATTTTTACACCAAAACAATGTTTCTAAATGTTGTCCTAATATCGCCGATCGGTCTAAAATATTTTCACTATTTTTTGAGTATTTCTTGAAGTTTATTTTCGATATAAAATTGATAACACTTTTGTTTTGAGGTCAACCGTCGCCGTATAGGCAACCCGCACTGAAAGTTGAGGAAAACAGAAACTTCATGTTTGCGAAAATGGTCGTGGCAATCGGTCGCCCTATAGGGCAACCGTGCCATCGACGGCCGCCTATAGGAGACCTGCACTGGAGCAAAAATTGAAAGTAACGTTTTTTTTCTTCCAAACCCATGAGGGGGACCGGTTGAGGCATAGGTCGACCGGTCGAGGTAGACGTCGATCGGCCGCCTGTAAATGTGTATTCTCTTTTTCAAACGCGTCTATTTGTGTGCGTGATAATCGATCGCTCTTAAGCTTGATAGCAAAAATGTAACCGTTGTGCAGCAGACATCTTTTCCTTAATTTGTGGGATTGATTTCTAACAGCTCTTTTCTTCAATTGTCTTGTAATTTTTTACAGAATTCATGTCCCCAAGAGGAGCCTATCATGTACAAGACATCTTCTATAAATAGAGGAAGAATTGAAGCAACACATGATGGGAGAAAACTACAACACAACAAGATACACTCAAGAATACACTTGTTCTTACATTGTCTTATTTCTTGTTGTAATTTGCCTAGCTATTCACTTTCACATTCTTGAGGTCTAGGCTATTCTTGATTACACTTGCACTCTATTGTATTATCAATTATCGAGTTGTAATCTTGAATTTTGGGTTATCATTCAACACAAGATATCCTTGTGAGTGTTCTGTGGTAAGAACACACTGGGTGATCTAGGTGTTAGGTGTAAGAAGATTGTGGTAATCTTCTTGTTGAGGTGTTGAAGAATTTGGTATTCTTCAAGGTTGAAGATTGTGGTAATCTTCACAAGGTGCCGTTGGAGATTGTGGTAATCTTCAAGAGAGATTATGGTAATCTCAAAGGTGGTGTTGAAGAAGAGTGTGGTACTCTTCAAGGTGTTGTAAGTTGGTGTTGTATTAATTTTGGTAATTAATAAAATCTTTTTTCTTTTTGAAATCCATCCCGGAGATACTGGGGTGGTAGAGGATTAGGCCCTAGGTGGGTTGAACCTCTTTAAATCGACGTGTGTTATTTACATTCCGCACCTTTATTATTGTCTTTGAGCATTCGGTTCGAAAAAGAGGGCGAAATCGAAAAGATGGAGATAATCTATTCACCCCCCCTCTAGATTATCGTAGCCGCTTGGACTTACACTTAGGTACATATATTCTCCCTTCATACACTTGTGCACCATCATCTGCTATTTCAAAACCTTTAACTTCACTGGCTAAAGTTTTGGGAAATTAGGGAAAATACCCCCCAATAAAGGGGTATTAATTCCTTAATACCCCAACTTTATTAACTAATGAAATATACCCCTTTTACTCCCCTAAAATATCTAATTTACCCCTAACTTAAAAAAATCAAAAAAAAAAGAAAAAATCGTTCAACTTGGGGGGAGTGCAACTTTCAGCTAGCGGGAGAAAGGTTTTCGCAATTACAAACCCTAGTTTCACCATTAGAAGCCTAGAAAGAATCACAAACAAAATTTTCGAGCAAAGAGAGCGATATTTTACGATTTCTTTTTTTAAAAGTACGAACCCTAGTAGATGCGATGCGTTTGAAGGACGCAAAATTGTGGGTTGTTCGAAATTGAGGGACGAAAGGACCTGTGTTCGACAATAAATCTTAGTTCTTGCCTCAAAAATATGGATAAAGGTTAGTTTTGATTGTTCTTTCATGTAATTATAGTAATTTTCATTTTCGCAAAATGGTTCGATTAACCAATTTTCCACGATTTTTGAAATGGGTATAATTTGAAAAGTTTCGATTTTTCGCAAGTTGTATTAGTAGGCAAACACGTGGGCATAACCGTAGGTAGTTGGATGGGCAGTTATGTTAAATATCAAAAATTGTGGGTGGACAAGTGAACTGGACCGGAGGTGGGTACTTGGATGGGTATTTGTGTGGGCAATTTTGTGGGCATTTACATTGAATGTCAAATTTTGTGGGTGGACGATGAAAATGATCTTTTATATCTATTTATTTACTGCAGGGATTCATATAATGCTCTTATGGGATGGAGTTTGGGATTGTGACATAAGTACATCTCGATGGAGGTATACAGGGAAGCATTCCAAAACCGTTCTCTTCCCTTCAAAGTTCACGTACGCTGAATTGTTGAGGAAAGCTTATATTTTCTCTAAATTCAATCCATATGAGGGTGAAATAGAGTTGACCAGTTGGTTTGGCTATGAACATGTTGATCTGTTGCCACCATGTCCAGTCACCGATGATGACGATGTCAGGCTACTTGTTTGCATGAATAGCGAGAAGCCTTTGTCTGTTCCAGTTTGTATGATTAGAAGGGAAAATAAGAAAAAAAAACACTCTTTGGAGTCAGCTAGTAGCAATCAGGAGATGTTGCCAATTAAAAAAAAACCTATCATTGGAGAGGTTATGCCACGTCCCGTGCGTACGACTAAAAAGCGTAAGACCAATAAACGAAAAATGGTTGCAAAAAGAAAATCAAGTACACTTCCATGTTTTGGTATGCCTATGGAAGACCTTGAGAATGACCCTCTGTTTTAGGAGGATGTAGATATGTCAAATGACGATGATTGGCCTATTACTTCTGAAGGGAATGATGGTGGTGGTGTTGAAAAGAAATTATCTACATCCCGATCGTTCAAGAGGATCTACCGCGCCCCAAGCATAGCATCGATAAAGGCAAAGGGGTTGTCAAAGAAACATCTGGTTTTGAAGAATATTTAGGTATGACTATTGAAGACTTTGAGAATGACCCTCTGTTTTGGGAGAATGTAGATAGGTCAAGTGATGAAGATGGTGGTTGTGGTGGTGGTTGTGGTGGTGGTGTTGAGGCAGCAGCAAGGGGGGATGCTAAACTCTGGGGGGGCACAAAAGTCGTGCAGAGAGTAGGCATGGACATCAACCCGAAAATCGACATGATGATGAGAAGGATGATGGTAGGCAAGAGTGTAGGCAAGATTGTGGGCGGGAAAGTGGGCATAAGAATGGTAGGCAGGAGTTCAGGTAATATGGTGGGCATGATGGTGGGCATAAGAATTGTGGGCAGAAAAGTGGGAATGAAGATAGGCATGAAGGTGGGCATACTGGGCATGATAGTCAATCATGCAAAAGAAATTATGTCGAAACCGGGCACAGTGGTGTGGGGCCTATGAGCAATCAAACAAGAAGTTGTAACTCTATCTCAGTAGACGATGATTTACAGGTTGGTCAAGTTTTCCGTACGAAAGAAGAATTTACTCGGCGACTTGCAATAATTTGTATGCTGAAAAATAGACAACACATTGTTAAAAAGTCAGATAAAGTTAGATTTGTTGCCAGTTGTGTGGATAAAAATTGTGGGTGGATGATACGCATGACTAGGCGACGAGGTGGGCATCTATGGGTTGTTGTTAAACATAAAAATTTTCATGAGTTCGATTTAAATGAACAACCATGAGCATCGGCAGGTTAGGAGTAAGGTGTTGGGTGAGGCAGTTATGTACAGGTATAAACAACCCACACATTCATACCCACCTCTAGCTATTATTGCTGAAATAAAAGATAAATTCAATGTGGACATAAGTTATGACAAAGCATGGAGAGCAAAGGAAGAAGTAATTAAATTGGTTAGAGATTCTCTAGAAGATTCGTTCAAACAACTTACTGCTTACTTGGAGCGTGTCCAACAAGTCAATCGAGGTACTGTGACCGAGATTGAGGCTGATGAAGGTGGTTGTTTCAAATATAGTTTCATGGCTTTAGATGTGTGTATACGTGGATTTTGGACATGTATTCGACCCATATTGGCTGTGGATGGTACGCATCTAAAGGGGAAATACCGAGGTATGTTATTAGTTGCTACCGATATGGACAGTAACAACCAAATTTACCCTTTAGCATTTGCCATTGTCGACCCGGAGAATGGTGCTTCATGGAAATGGTTTTTTGAAAAGATAAATGGCTTGTTGGCGGAGAAGAAGGATTTGGTTATTATCTCGCATCGCCATCGCCTATTGCTAATGCCGTTGAAGTTTTCTCGGATGCACACCATGGAATTTGCATCTACCATCTAAGACAAAATGTTGTTGCCAAATTTAAGGATGTGGATGTATCGGCTCTACTCTATTGTGCCGCTAAGACATATAATGAATCCGAATTTCGGCATATCATGAACGAGATATATTTTGTATCTAGTGATATATATAACTACCTCGACGATCGAAAATATTCGGAAGGAAGGAGCAATGGGCTCGTGTGTTTTTTCTGGGTAGACGATATAGCATCATGACTACCAACATCGCGGAGAGTCTTAGTGTCGTGCTCAGAGATGCTTGGGAATACCCTCCGGTGGCCCTTTTGGATGCAATCTTAATGATGTTGATGAGGTGGTATGCAATACGGTGTAATGTGGCTATGAAGATGAAATATCCATTGACATATTGGGTTGAGAAAATTGTTCGAGAGCGGGATGAAAAGAGTAGGAGGATGGATGTCCAAACATCGCATTACTACACCTACTATGTACTTGATGGTGATAGGAATGCCGAGGTCAATTTGAATGCAAAAATATGCACATGTAATGTGTTCCAATTTGGATCGATTACCATGTACACATGCACTAGCAAAGAAAGCCTAGGAAAGTTGGAATGCAAGGTACGAACTCACCTCTCAATTTTACACAATCAAGCACTAATAGTTGCATATGCAGAGGCCATCTTCCCCGTAGGCCACGTGGACTTGGAATACCCCAGGAAGTATCCCAATTGAATGTGTTGCCTCCAATCATGCGTTCCCCTAAGCGGTAGGCCACTTAAAAACGAGGATATTGTCCCGTGGCGAGCAAAAATGAAAAAGAAGTGTGGGCGATGTAAAGGCACGGTCATAATCGCAAAACGTGCAAGAAACCCATTAGGTGATAAGTAACATCAAATCTTAGAAAGTGTGGGTGATGAATATTGTTGTTTCTAATTTGATGTATTACATTGTAATATGGTAGGTATTTGGGTAGCAAATGTTTATGTAATGTACTATATTGATGGTAGCGATTTGCATACCATTTTTTCACATTGTTTATGTACAATTCTTGTATTCGGTTGATTATGTTGCCTTCTTTGGGCATTTGCGTAGGCAGATGCGTAGGCAGGATTGTGAGCATGTTAAACCCTTTAATATTTTGAGATTTTTACATTATTTATGTACAATTCTTGTATTTGGTTGATTATGTTGCCTTCTTTAGGCATGTTAAAGTGTTTAATATTTTTATATCTTGTCTTATACTAATTTTTGAAAATAGTGGGCATTTGCTTAGGCAGAATTGTGGGCATGCCTATTTTTAGATCTGTGTCTTATACAAATTTTGAAAATAGTGAGCATTTGCGTAGGCAGGATTATAGGCAGGATTGTGGGCATGTTAAACCCTTTAATTGTGGGCATGTCAGACTAATTTTGAATTACAAGAATATACAAATACTAATGTCATACATAATTACGATAATTAACGTCATATATAATATACAAGTACTACATTAACATCTAATATAGGAAACACAAATAAAAGTTTAATCCACACAATATACTTACAAATTAACATCTAATATTTCCTTCTTTGTATATTTCTGAGCAAATTCTGAGCCTGAATTCATCGCACCTCTTGGCGTTGATTTTCACTATGCCACGCTCCATGACCAAGGACTCCACCATCTTCATGCACATTATGCCACAATCACTGGTATTCAATTGTTGCGGAGGATGCTCATACCGTTCAATCTTCCAATCCTTTTGGGGGGGGCTCGACCCTGTTGTCCCAAATGTGAGCTTCCTTGCACAAACTTGGTAGCATTAACGCTAATTTACAAAATTGTCCAATATAAGTATTAAATGACTTGGACTCGGACATTGAATCATATACAACGATCAACTTTTGTTCAAGTCCAACTCATATACCACCCAATGGTTACGGTGGCGTGGCCTATGCCATAGACCTTGTCAACATCAACCCATGATTTCCGACACCGCTTCATCGGATATACGCCATCAAATATTCAAAGATAGTCTCGTCCACCTTCCACCAAGACCAGACTTTCTTTTTATTCTTTGAAGCTCTTGCATATTTGTTAGCCCATTTCATAGTCAAATTATTCTGTCAAATTAAAGTAAATCAATGTCATAAATAAATTTATATCAAAAAAACAAGATGAATGACATGTTTGTGTAAATGAATGATGCTACGCACCCAAAATAGCATATCAACGGTTGTCGATTCGACAAGAAACATTCAGGCCATTTTTTTATTTATACGTGACGAGGCGCATCAACAAGTCCATTTGCTGCAAAGTGGGCACATATGTGGGCACACAGTAAGGCAAAAATATAGGCAAGTAAAAAAAAATGGGCAGGAAGATAGGTAAGAAGTAGGCAGGAAAAATGGAAGTGATTTTGTTCACATACCTGATCATCCAGCCATCCGTGACCCATGAGGCACAAAATATGTGACCTTCCTCAACTGAATAATGAACGAATACGTCCTTATTATCCTTGTTCTCATCAAACCACTTCTCAAATTCTTCAATCAATGTCTGTGGCTAAAGGCCCATTGGATCATAGAGTTGCAACTGAGGAATTTCCGGAGCATCCGGAACAACCTTACCCTTCTTCTTCGGTGGGACATGATGACTTGGATCCGTAAAAGGCGATTTCTTCATGGGGCCAGGTCTTATCATCCTTTTCTGTTTCTGATAAACAATGTCATCAATTTTCGGAGATCCGACTCTAACAGGACTACCAATATCAACAAAAGCAGGCTTGGCATTGTCCCCATCGCTTTCAGATGCACCGTCCTCACCATCGACAGTAATTGTTGGATTTGAACCCACAACCTTAATAGTTAGAACCACTGAAAGTAATGCATCAAGTTTTGAAAGGTTGGCAATTAATTCTTCAAATCCTTTGTGCGGGACAAATGTAATGGGTTGGGCGTCGCTGCCGGCAGGAACAAGGGTAAAAGGTCCATATCTTTCTTCTCATCAGAAGTAGTGTCATCAAACACAGGGCCAACATTATGCCCTTTGGAGGAAACATCAGGAGGGGATGAGGGTGGAGAGCCTATGGGTTGCTTCTGAAAGTGGTGCCCACTGTCGGCACCCAAGTTGGCACCCTGTTGGGCAATGCGGGCGGCGTCCCAGTCGCCATCCATGTCGGCACTGCTGTCGGCACCATAGTCGGCACTATGGTGGGCACTTGATGGAGCTTGTTCTATGCCCACCTTTTCAGAAATTGAGCATCCCAAATGCTCCATAATTGTCTTCAGCATGGACTCAATTTTGTTGACTCTCCTCGACAAACCAAACAAGTCCATGGACGGATTTGGCCCTCCTTCTTCCTCATCATTACCTTCACCCTCTGTTTTTTCCTCAAATAATTTTCTTTTCAAAGATTTCTTCTTCTTTATTTCTTCATTTTTCTTTCTCAAATTCTCTTTCTCAATGGTATCTCCCACACAAAAAGTTTTTTTAAGGACTCAGTATCTTGCTCCAATTTGGACGGTCTCAGGTGTTTGTGAACAACAAGCTACAAACAAATAAACAAAAGTCAAAAAATAGTGCAATAGTTGGCAGTCAAGTGGGCAGTGAAGTGGGCAAACGAGTGGGCAAGTGCATATTAGCGAAACAGCAACAATGTGAGCATACAAGTGGGCAATTATGTGGGTAAAAGCGTGGGCAAATGAGTGGGCAGGTGTACATTAGTGAATGACAAATATCAAGGTGGGCACTCATGTGGGCAGTGAAGTGGCAAATGAGTGGGCAGGTGTATATTAATAAATAAACAATAACAATGTGGGCATACAAGTGGGCACAACAGCAGGCATGCATACACACAATAAAAATTGATTAAAAAGCTTACCGTATCATCATCTCCCGGAAGCAAAGTCCTGAAGATTGTTGTTTTCAGTTTATCAAATGAAAAAACGGCGGCTTCAGTTGACCAACATAAAATATGTGGCACCCTATTCTTGGCAGCTTTGGTTGTGACGGCACACAATTGGGCGACTTTTGGGATCACCTGATATGCCCATACTTGTAGTGCAGGGTGGAAGTCGTAGATGTCAAAGTTTTCACAATCATGCTTTTCTTTCGTTTCTTTTTTTCCCCAATAAGCCTGTACTCGTCCAGCCATGCAGACACGTGTTTTCTTTACCAAGAAATCGAAAGCAACTCGTCCCCATGGATAAGCATTAAAAGCTTCTAGATTATCCACAAGGTGAATATACTCGTCCACAATTCTTTTGGTTTTTCGGTCTCTTACAAGAAGAATACGTATAAGAAACATAGCAAGGCCAACTTCAGGGTCATATCTCCGTCCCCTTTTTCTTTCTTGGACCATTCTTCCAAAGCGTTTTTCACGTGTATCAGACAAAAGGGATTAAACCTCCTAAAGCATTTCTTGAAGATCCCCGACGACGATGGAATAGTAGACTTGGACCCAAAACCAAGTCATGTGATCAATGAGAATTCGTTTATTCCAAAGTCTGCCTCTTTGTTGTTCAAGTGGAATGTTATCTTGTCCAATGACATTGACTTGTCTTGTCTAAAGAGAAGGTGGAGATATAACTGGCCTTGAAATTTCAATTCTTGTACATCCAGAAATTATCCAAGTTCCACTTCTCGATCGACCATGCGACGTAGGTGTTGTAGTGGGACCCCATCCCGCTCGCGACTTAGACAGATCCACGCGAAGCGCCGACAGTGCACCAGTGGCGCGGCGCCGAGAGCGGTGGACCGTAATCCCAATTTTTCGACAACCGATTAAAAATTAGTGGTTTGGATAGCGCCGGTAGGAAGTTGTCGTCGTTGGTGTCGAGGACGACAAGGTTTCCCGAAACGGCGACGGATTGGATCGGGAGATTCCGAGAAATGAAGGAAGGGTGGCAAAGAGAAATCGCGACGGCGGATCGGACGGTGGCAGAGGGAGGAGGTGCCATTTACACGAGATTGGATCGACGAAGCAGAGTTCTACAGAGTTTGAGTTGTGAATTTGAGGAGGTGAAGTAAAAGACAATTACATTTATAAACTAAAATGACTAATCTGCCCTTTCAGATTTAAAATAAATCAAAAATATTTAATTTGGGTAAATATCAACCATCTAAAACTATAAATTTGTGGACAGGATTAGGGTGAATTTGAGGAGGTGAAGTAAAAAACATTTTTTTTTTTTTTGGAGTAAATATATGAAAGCAATTCTAATTCTAGTTCTGGAAGTGTGTGCAAACATTCAGCCCACTCTGGAATGGGTGCCTTGTACATGTAACAAAACTTACAGGCCCATTGGTGACTGACAACTGACAATTACAATTTGATATCTTTTTCGTAAATCCCAAAAGTAACCCCCAATCTTCCCCATATTCAAAATCCAACCATGTTGTCCTCAAGCAACAAAACATTATCATATTTTCTTTACGAGAAAAAGAAAAAGAAAAAATAAGGAGCCGCAGAAATTTGAAATTCAGAAAAAGAAAGGGAACGAAGGAGAAACGAGAAAATGGGGAAGGATCTGAGCAACGACCAGGTATCATCAATGAAGGAAGCCTTCAATTTGTTCGACACCGACGGCGACGGCAAGATCTCCCCGTCGGAGCTCGGAATCCTGATGCGTTCCCTCGGCGGAAACCCTACCCAAGCACAGCTTAAGTCGATAATCGCCGAGGAGAGGCTCGATTCCCCATTCGATTTCCAGAGGTTCATAGACCTAATGTCGAAGCACTTGAAGCCCGAGCCGTTCGATCGCCAGCTCCGCGACGCGTTCAAGGTGCTCGACAAAGACGGTACTGGGTACGTCGTCGTATCCGACCTCCGGCACATCCTCACCAGCATTGGCGAGAAATTGGAGCCTGCGGAGTTTGACGAGTGGATCCGCGAGGTCGATGTCGGGTCCGACGGCAAGATCCGGTACGAGGATTTCATCGCGCGCATGGTCGCCAAGTGAGAAGGTGACTTTTTAGGAAGTTGAGATTATACTTTGTTAATTTATTATGAATGTTTTGCTTTTTCTGCGATTTCACGATATTCACCCCCTCCCCTCTGCTTCTTGTTCGATGTTTGCGTCATTGTGGAGAGTTAATCTAGATTAGTGGAGATAAAAAAAAAAAAAAAAAAAAAAAAAAAAAGGAAACGTGAAGTCATTGGAAACTCTCTCGTTGCATTTTCATTTTAGCAAATTACACATTAGGCTCCAGAGTCATTGTAAGTGTAGTTGGATGTTATTAATGAAAGAAATGAAGTAAATTTTAAGTAGCAAAGGTCTCATGTAGATGTAATCATAAGATTTTTTTGGTACAATTTGTTTCTATTTTCATTTCAATATAAACAAGTGAAAATGTTTACTCCTGTGTGTTCTCAACGAAATCCGAGAGTATAAAGAATCCCAGAGAGAGTAGACAAAGCATCCCGACTTTCTTCTACCCCTTGATAATGAGAAATGGATCCTCTACATTTAGTTTGTGGGGACTTTTTGTGGAGTTGGATAGAGAAAGCGAGAAATGCATCTATGCATCTTGTGGAGAAGCATGGATGGGCCCAATCAAAAATGATGACCGCACACAAATAATTATCTAAAATAAATTAAAGACTAAGAAAATAAAATGATAAGTCAAGACAGTAAATTTTAACGTGGAAAACCCCGAAAGAATTAGAGAAAAAAACCATATATTTTCCAGTTTGTCAAAAATTGGTTGAAATGCCACAACCATGCATGTAAGTAAAAACCCATAAATTTTCCTAAAGCTAGGAGAAACTCAACTTTGTGACAGTCAATGTATAGTGAATCTCTATATTTTTGGAGCAAATACCCCCCCTCATTTGGAGAAAGTTCTCCCACACGAAAGAGATATTAGCCTAACTCTCACTTTGTTAATTCTCGGTGTATTTTTCATTCTACCTGAGAGAGGTCTATTTATAGGCCAGAATAATGCCATCAACTAATTTAACTATTGCAGCATCTTTCGGTTCCAATTTGTTAAAAATTGATTGCTGCAATTTCAAGAAAAAATCTACCCCATTGTCAAAAATTGCGGCTACAATTTTCAAAAGGTTGGTTGCCACCCACATGGGGTGGACTTTTCTCAAGACTCCAACAATCTCCCCCTCCATCTTATGTGGGAAAAAACACTTTCTATTTGCAGCACTCGCAGTTAGAATAAATTAAATATACACTCAACATACTCACCTCCCAAGAATGATGTCTTTTGTGAACACATAGCACTTGTCTACAAATCTATGAAGCCATGATTAACTATTGTCGAATAGTTACCATCATATGAGCAGACCAAATCCTCTTGAATAGCCTCCACACATTTGTTGGACACTCAAAATATCTCTTGCTCCTCTTCAACGAAGAATGCGATGTTGGTTGGTCGACCAAATCTAGCGTTGATTTATGGAGGGTATAACTTCCCTGGTGCAATATCCGTAGTCGGTGGGTGTTGTACCAAAACATCATCTCTCATTTTTTCGGACACACCTCTAATAATGAAGAATATGGAGCAAGGTCTGACATTAAGTAATTATTGTAGAATCTCCAATATCCTGATATCTCTGTATCTTCTAATACTCTACATCTCTTATAAGCTTTAATGTACTCAAAACTCACAAAAACATGAAACGGCATCTTAGTAAAATTATATTCGCGACTTCTATTTGTAAGCTTCCATCTTTCAATGACAAAACAACTAACATAACATTGATAGTCCAATTTTTTACGCGAGAGGTTAGTATGTTGTGTGCATATTGAATTTATTCTACCTGCAAGTAGAAAGTGATTTCTCTCGCATATGAGGTGGAGAGGGAGATTGTTGGAAAAAAGTCACATCCCATGTGGGTGGCAACCAACCTTTGAATATTGCAACCGCAATTGTTGGACAACGGGGTAGCAAGCAACCAATTTTTGACAAATTGAAATGGAAAGATGCGGCAAAAGTTAAATGAGTAGATGACATTTTCTCGGGCCTATAAATAGGCCTCTTCCAGGAAAAATATAAACTATGCCGAGAGAGAGTGATTAGTAGCCAACAAATAGCGAGTGAGACTAATATATCTTTCGTATAGTAGAAATTTTTCCAATTAAGATGGAGTATTGCTTCAAAAATAGTGAGATAGAGATTCACTATATATTTGACTATGTCACAAAATAGTGAAGTTTAGTTTCTTCACACTGTGTGAACTTTGGTGAAATTTGTGGGTTTCCTTTAGTGATATTTAATAGTGTTGAGAGATACACAGATGAGATTGTTTTTCTCATTGTTGTAATTAATTCAAGCTTTGGGCAAAAAGTTTATGATATTTTGTAATCACTATGTGTTAGACCTTTGTGGACATTTGCCCCATGGTTTTCCCCTTATTCTTTTGGTATTTTCCAGGTAAATGGCTTGTTGTTTTGTTTATTTGAGATAATTATTTATGTGTCCGGTGATTATTTTTTATCGGGGCCCATCCACGCTTCCCAACAAGTGGTATCCACAGAATGCATTAGCTCTTGTGCAGGATGAGGAGCATATGGGGTACTTTTGACTGGTATTGTCCATTGTCGTCAATGCACTTTTACTCCTTGTGGTGTATGCAATGGCATGCCAATAACTTATTCCATTACAATGGAAAACATGACGTGAAACATGATATTTGTTTCTGCAGCCGCTGATTGGCATCATTAACGGTAGGCGGACTATTATGTAGTAAGAATGGTCTTGTTCTTTTGCCTGCTCCTTTTTATTTCAATCCTCGTACAGTTGTGTGAAAAACTTTGAACATAGAAATTGGATTATTGGATGAAATAGCTTTTTCATCAAACCTTTATTATGTATGATTGACATCGAGATATAACTGTTTATTACTTAGGAGAACTAGTAATTGCGTTAATGTTTGATAACAGAATATTCTTCATATTTCTACTTGCAGGTGTTCCAAATTTTCAAAATGCTGGTTGTGCTGTGTATTCACTTGAAGCAGGATCCTACTTTCTTCTTTTAGAGTAGTCCTTTATTTTGGCTTTTTGAACTAAATTTTCATTTTGAACCCATTGTTGTTTAGTGTAATTTAGACTACATACAATTTCTTGTCACTTTGTTGAACCTGTGTGTATAGATATGACTTGTATCTAAATCTTGTGAACAGTGGTCCCTGTTTTTGATTTTTTTTAGAATTATAAATACCCCCTTGAAGTGTTACGAGTACCCTCTTGAGGGTGTAATTTGTAAAAGAGAAACAAATGTTAGGGGTTTTTCTAATTTTAAAAAAGATTGCGGAGTTTTTTTTATAATTAGGTCAAACTTCAGGGTGGTTTTTATGATTAACTCTAATTGAGAACTTATGTATGCTAGTTCAATGTACTTATTTTTGTAACAAGAATATAATTCAATTTGTTAATTTCGTGATGTATAATTTATACGTTGGGGAAAAAGGAGATAACGAATTATGTGCAGTAATTTATTTTTAGGCTATTTTAGGCTATGTTTGTTTTTTGATGTGTGTGAATTGGATAGGAAGAAAGAAAAAAGCCAAAACGGAATTTTTAGGCAGTCTCTATCCGTGTAAATGTTCGTCATTGAAATATGCCTTGATAATCTCAGCTTCTAATCTGTTATGATGGAAACATTTGGCCATGTATCTGGTAATCATGAGTTCTAAATTCTAAGGCATCTCCAATGCATGGTTTTTGGTGAGGCTTATAAGGGAAAAAACTGGTTTGTATAAACCACACCCCATTGTAGGTGAATGGTGTAACGACCCAAATTTTCTAACAGTACAAAAAGATTGAACAAGCCGTGCAATAAGCTTAATTAAAAGAACACAATTTTAAAAAAAAAATAGCATATGATTAAAAACTCGCATCCAAATAAACAAAAGTACTTTTAATTCGAACCCAAACATCAGTCATCCAAAAATAAAATTTAAACTAAAAAAAATCCGTTAACAAAACAAATATTCCTAAATTTTATAAAATAAATAAAAACATTGATTTCGCATCCACCGCCTCCAATCCTCGCCTGGACTCCTTAACCTTAAAAATGTTAATGCATATGGGGTGAGCTTTCAACTCGCTCAATGAGGACACATTTGTCAAAATTAAATACATCAATAGGCATAATTGTAAACATTCAACATGTAATTTAACTTTTATTTTGACTGGCCAGTTACTTTATAGTATCATGGGTTCACCCCGAGGATACATCGATCCGGACCTTCTTTGACCCCGACTAGAAATCTTGGGTTCACCCCGAGGATACTTTTGATCCCGGGCCTTCTTACAACCCCAGACTAATTATAACACTGCGGGTTCACCCCGAGGATACTTTTGATCCCGGACCTTCTTACAGCCCCAGGCTAACATGATTTATTTTCACATTGCACATAAACAATTACACATATACGAAGCATTTAATAGCGATAAACAATAAGTGAATAGAAAATCCCCACCTCAAATAAATGCAGATGTCTGTGTGGAGAATGCAATAATGCAGAAAATCCTACTCCTCGTTATCACCGTTTTCTACAATAATTTATAAAGTATAGTTAATAAACAATATAACTATAAATATAATTAATAATAATATAGGATTATAGGGTAGTTATAAAGGAATTGAAGAATGATATAAAAATAATAAGAAAAATAAAATAAGAAAAATAATTGCAATTCTACTGGTAGGATATAAACTCGTTAATGGATTTGTACAAATGTACAATCTCAAAGTTGGTAGGATGATGAGTCAACAGTTGGGTTAAATTAATATGTAATCAATAGAACTGGAGGGGTTATTTTGTAATTTCTAAAAAATAAGGGTTAAAATCTAAATTTCATTTAATTCCCAAATAAAAAGGCAGCCCTCCTTCACCAAGTCGTGCCCCCCATTCTTCTTTACCTCAAAAATTATCCAACCCATCTTTCTGAAACTCAGTCCCCTCCATCAACAATTCCTCTTTTCTATATATTTTTTTTTTCCAACAATTTAAGAGCAACACATCCCCCTCCTTTTTTTTTTTTTTTTTAGCGACCCATGAAACAAACCCAAATAATCCCAAAATAACCCAGCGACAAAAAAAATCCCTATACAACTTACACCTCTCTCGGATGGACGGCGACTCGGGATGGGCGGCGCGTGTAGCGACAACGGCACTGGTCCTTCCCACCTCTTTTTCTTTTTTTTTTTTTTTGAAACTTATACCTTAGTTCCAATAACAGACAGTAGGAAAAGGAAGATGAATCTATGGGGTAAAGATATGTATTTATGGGGTGAATTTATGGAGTTTGGGGTAAGTAGGGTTTGTGAAAGAATCCTTTTAACTTGGACTTTTAAAGTTGGGGGAAAGATTTTGGGCCCATAATGAATTTTAAATCAACATTTTAAATTGGGCCTGGATAATTATGGCTCTTGATTGTTATCAAAAATAATGATAATAATAATAATAATAATAAAAGAAAATTAGATAATTAATAATAATATTAATAAATATAATATAAATAAAATCCAGGATATTACATCCTACCCCCTTAATTAAATTTCGTCCTCGAAATTCGATAACTTACCAAAAATTAAGGAGTCGGGGTACTTGGCACGTGCGTATCTCCTCTTCACGCTCCCATGTGGCTTCATTTCTCCCATGACGTCTCCATTGCACTTTAACCAGGGTTATGTCTTTATTCCTCACTTATGAACTTTTCGCTCCAAAATGGCTTCGGTGCTTCTTCGTAAGATAAGTCGTCGTTAATCAGTAGATCTTCGTAGTTGACAATATGACTTGGGTCATGAACATACTTTCTCAACATCGATATATGAAAAACATCATGTACGCGCTTGACGAGGTAAGGTGGCAATGCCGGTGATAAGCTAAATCTCCGACTCTTTTCAATATCTCAAATGGTCCTATGTATCTTGGCTTTAGCTTTCCTTTATCACCAAATCTTATCACTCCTTCTGGTGCTTTACGAGAAACACATTGTCTCCCATCTCGAATCGTAAGTCTTTCCTTCGGCGATCGGCATACGATTTCTATCTATCTTGTGCCATTCTAATTTGATCTTGGATCTTTGCTATCTTTTCCCTTTGTTTGTCGAACCAACTCCGGTCCCAAAGATCTTCTTTTCTCCGACCTCACTCCGATGTCTGAGAGGAGATCTACACTTTCTCCGTGCAATGCTTCGTAAGGGGCCATCCCAATAGTTGTTTGGTAATCGTTGTTATAAGCAAACTCCACCGGCAATAATGATTCCCAATTCCGTCTATATCAAGCACACATGCTCTCAACATGTCTTCCAATATATGTATCATCCTCTCGATTTGTCTGCCTGCTCCTGCGGGTGGTAAGCCGTACTAAACTTGATTTTGTTCCCAAGCGATCTGTAAACTTCCCCAAAACTTAGAAGTAAATCTTGTATCTCCGACACAATGGACAAGGAACTCCATGTAATTTCACTATCTCTTGGATGTATAGTTGCGCATATTGCTCCATCTTGAACGTCATTTTAACCGCGAGAAAGTGAGTGACTTCGTCAATCAATCTCTACTACAACCCATCTTGCTTTATTTCCTTTTTGCCGATCGTGGTAGTCCTACCACAAAATCCCCATCGTGATGTGTTCCCATTTCCATTTCAGGATTTCAAGAGGTTTGAGCAAACCGGATGGTCGTTGATGCTCGGCTTTGACTTGCTGGCATATCAAACATTTCTCCACGAAAGATCCAATATCTCTCTTCATACTTCGCCACTAAAAGGCTTCTCTTAGATCTCGGTACATCTTTGTACCTCCCGGGTGGGCAGTGTACGGCGTACAATGATCTTCTTCAAGTATCTCTTTCATAAGTTCTTCCTCCTTAGGAACACACAATCTCCCTTCATACGTCAAAACGCCATCATCCGCTATGACAAACCCTTTTATATTTCCTTCTCATACTCGTCCCTTCATCTTGTTCAAAAACTGATCTCGACCTTGTGCTTCTTTGATCCTTTCTCTCAATGTGGGTTGAACTACCAAAGATGCCAATACCGCCTTTGTACATCTCGGTGGAGTTATGACTTCAATCTTCAGACTCGCAAACTCTCGTACCAAATGCTCTTGTTGCGTGAGTAAGCTAGAAAACTCACCTTTGGTCTTACGACTCAAGGCCTCAGCCACTACATTAGCTTTGCTCGGATGATAGTTTATGGTGCAATCATAGTCCTTAACTAGTTCTAACCATCTCCTCTGTCTCATATTTAACTCCTTCTGAGTAAATAGATATTTCAAGCTCTTATGATCGGTGAATATCTCACATTTCTGCCATACGAGATAATGTCTCCAAATCTTGGTGCATGGACTACCATGACTAACTCCAAATCATGAGTCGGGTAGTTCGGTTCGTGTGGCTTTAATTGTCTTGAGGCATAGGCAACCACTTTTCCGTTTCGCATCAATACGCACCCCAAGCCTTGTTTTGATGCGTCACTGTAAATCACAAAGTTCGTGGTTGGGTCAAGAATCGTCAATACCGGTGCGGAAGTTAGTTTTCGTTTCAACTCTTGGAAGCTCTCCTCGCATTTCTCGGTCCACAAAAATTTCTCTCCCTTTACGGTGAGCCGAGTCAAGCATGACTATTTTCGAAAATCCCTCTATAAATCTGCGATAATACCTGCCAATCCCAAAAATGCGAACCTCACTCGCATTGAAGGTGTCTTCCATTCATTAACTGCCTCAACCTTTACTGGATCCACTTCAATTCCTTTTGCAGTGATTACATGACCAAGAAATCCAACTCGGTCTATCCAGAATTCACACTTCTTGAACTTCGCGTATAACTTCTCCTTGCGAAGTGTCTCAAGCACTATCCTCAAGTGTTCCTCGTGTTGTTCCTTGTCCCTTGAATACACGAGTATGTTGTCTATAAAGACTATGACAAATTGGTCAGAAATAGATGGAACACTCTACTCATCAAGTCCATGAATATGTGCGCGTTACTCAACCCAAATGGCATCACAACAAACTCATAGTGTCCATATCGAGTCCTAAATGCTGTTTTCGAGATATCACTCTCCTTAATCTTTAATTGGTGATACCGGATCTCAAATCAATCTTTGAAAAATCTTGGCACCCCTCAATTGATCAAACAAGTCTTGATTCTTGGCAATGGATACTTGTTCTTCACGCGTAGTCGATTAAGCTCTCTATAATCGATACACATCCTTAGTGACCCATCCTTCTTCTTAACAAATAGGGTGGTGCTCCCCATGGTGATACACTAGGCCTGATAAATCCCAAGTCCAGTAATTCTTGTATCTGCACCTTTAGTTCTTGTAACTCTTTTGGTGCCATTTGGTAGAGTGCCTTAGATATCGGTGTTGTCCAGTACCAAGTCTATTGAAAATTCAACTTGACGGATGCAGGCGGAACTCCGGCAAGTCCTCTGGAAATACGTCCAAGAATTCTCGAACAATTGGTACATCTGTAGGTGTTAGGTCCGTCGTTGGAGCTTCGACTAAACTTACTAAATACACCTAACAATTCTCTTTTGCCAACATCTTTCGCGCCTTCATTGTAGATATAACTCGCGGTACAGACTTAGAGTTAACTCCGTAGAACGTAATTTCCTCATCTCCAAGTAGTTTGAGTGTTATCTCCTTCTCTTGGCACTTAATGCTCGCCTGATACTTACTAAGCCAATTCATGCCTAGAATTACGTCAAAATCCTTCATCTAAATTATGTATCGTCGCCTTCACAGATGTTTCCCCAATGTTCACGTCTATATCATTGTCCATTATGTCAGTAGTTATTGTCTTTCCAGATGGAAAACTAATCTCTAGGGGTGCATCTATTCTAGCATCCGTATGTCCAGTTATATCATGGAACTTAGCAGATATAAATGAGTGTGTGGCACCAGTGTCGAAAAGCACAAGCGTTGGTATTCCAGATATTGTTAACATACCTGACATCGTACTGGGGTTCTGATCTGCCTCTTCCTGCGTTATAACATACATTCGAGCAGTGCATCCTTGTCCCCTCCTTTCTCCTGTCTTTCAGCAGTGGACAATTAGGAGCATCGTGGCCCAGTTTCTTACACATAAACACTTTCCTTGTCCAGCTAAACATTCCCCGTAATGATTCCTGTTGCATTTTGGGCAGGTCGGCTTATTGTTTGGTGCACTCGGGCGAGAATTCCCATCGGTTTTTATCTGTTTGTTCTGATTCCCCATCTTACTCGGCTTTGACCCCTCAAACTTTCTCTTTTCAGATGTAACTGTTGGCTTTCGGTCATCATCATCCCGCCTAGTCTCGCTTCAACTTCATGAGCCCGTCTAACCATTACTGAGAATATTCCAAGTCTCCCCTGTCTTTGATAGAATTCGGACAAGCGTGACCTCAATCCCCTTCCACGAATCTCAAGGCTTTCTTTAGGTCGGTGTCAGCCAGATGTGGTGCAAACCGACATAATTGATTAAACTCCCTTTCGTATTCTGTTACAGTCATACCCCTTTGCTTGAAATTTAGAAATTTAGTTTCTTTCTTGTCACGGTAGGATCTGGGGAAATACTTCTCCATCACCACTTCCTTGAATTCATCCCAGGATAATGCATTACGTCCTTCTTCAGTCCTGTTTCTCCAGTAACCTTCCCACCAATGGTCTGCATCATCAGTTAGTTGGAAGGCGGCACAAGCCACTCGTTGTTCATCCGTGCAAGCTATAAGTCTGAAAATCCTTTCCAGCTCTCGTAACCATTCTTCAACTGCCGCTGGGCCGACCGTTAAATGTGGGTGGACGGTAATGGCGAAATTGTTCCACCACTCTAGTACTGTTGTTGTTATTGTTCCCATTGTGGTTCTGTACGACATTGAGAATCTCCGCAAACAAGTCTCTAGCCGTAGGTTGGTTTCCAGTGTTAGTTGCGTTCCCTTCATTGTCTTGGTCCCCGGCATTGTCCTGGCTAAAGGTTCGGGGGCGTCGAGGCACTCGTGGAGGATTTCGTGGAGCCATATTCCTATAATCATACGTAGTATGTTCTTAGTACCTGTCTTAAGTTATTATCGCATAGTAATCAAAAAAAATGATAAAAAAAGTCATTATATATTAGTACTAATAAGTCAATATAATTCATTATGAGTCTCTCCCTATTTTTTTTTTTTGCGCGAGGAGCCTAGAGTTCGTTCTTCTAATATATCAAGTACACATGCAATAAAGAATATGAAATAAAAGCAGTAAGACATAATGACATGAATAATATGTGTTGCATAATTGCGACATGGCATATCTGAACAAATTGAGTAATGACATAATAAATTTGCATACCTTAAAGAGTCCGGTGAGATATGGCGGAGGTGGATGTTATTATACTATTTTTTTTATATATATTTTAAAAAGACACTATTTTTTTTAACAAGTCTACAGAACCATAGACCCGCTCTGATACCACTTGTAACGACCCAAATTTTCTAACAGTACAAAAAGATTGAACAAGCCGTGCAATAAGCTTAATTAAAAGAACACAATTTTAAAAAAAAAAATAGCATATGATTATAAACTCGCATCCAAATAAACAAAAGTACTTTTAATTCGAACCCAAACATCAGTCATCCAAAAATAAAATTTAAACTAAAATAAATCCGTTAACAAAACAAATATTCCTAAATTTTGTAAAATAAATAAAAATATTGATTTCGCATCCACCGCCTCCAATCCTCGCCTGGACTCCTTAACCTTAAAAATGTTAATGCATATGGGGTGAGCTTTCAACTCGCTCAATGGGGACACATTTGTCAAAATTAAATACATCAATAGGCATAATTGTAAACATTCAACATTTAATTTAACTTTTATTTTGATTGGCGATTCTTTATAGTACCGGGTTCACCCGAGGATACATCGATCCGGACTTCTTTACCCCGACTAAATTGTGGGTTCACCGAGGATATTTTTGATCCTGGGCCTTCTTACAACCCCAGACTAATTATAACACTGCGGGTTCACCCCGAGGATACTTTTGATCCCAGACCTTCTTACAGCCCCAGGCTAACATGATTTATTTTCACATTGCACATAAACAATTACACATATACGAAGCATTTAATAGCGACAAACAATAAGTGAATAGAAAATCCCCACCTCAAATAAATGCAGATGTCTGTGTGGAGAATGCAATAATGCAGAAAATCCTACTCCTCGTTATCACCGTTTTCTACAATAATTTATAAAGTATAGTTAATAAACAATATAACTATAAATATAATTAATAATAATATAGGATTATAGGGTAGTTATTAAAGAATTGAAGAATGAAATAAAAATAATAAGAAAAATAAAATAAGAAAAATAATTTTAATTCTACTGGTAGGATATAAACTCGTTAATGGATTTGTACAAATGTACAATCTCAAAGTTGGTAGGATGATGAGTCAACAGTTGGGTTAAATTAATATGTAATCAATAGAACTGGAAGGGTTATTTTGTAATTTCTGAAAAATAAGGGTTAAAATCTAAATTTCATTTAATTCCCAAATAAAAAGGCATCCCTCCTTCACCAAGTCGTGCCCCCCATTCTTCTTTACCTCAAAAATTATCCAACCCATCTTTCGAAACTCGGTCCCTCCATCAACAATTCCTCTTTTCTATATATATTTTTTTTCCAACAATTTAAGAGCAAACATCCCCCTCCCTTTTTTTTTTTTTTTTTTTTTTTTAGCGACCCATGAAACAAACCCAAATAATCCCAAAACAACCCAGCAACAAAAAAAATCCATATACAACTTACACCTCTCTCGGATGGACGGCGACTCGGGATGGGCGGCGCGTGTAGCTTGTTTCGACCTAAGATCAGTCCTTCCCACCTCTTTTTCTTTTTTTTTTTTTGAAACTTATACCTTAGTTCCAATAATGGGCAGTAGGGGAAAAGGAAGATGAATCTATGGGGTAAAGATATGTATTTATGGGGTGAATTTATGGAGTTTGGGGTAAGTAGGGTTTGTGAAAGAATCCTTTTTAACTTGGACTTTTAAAGTTGGGGGAAAGATTTTGGGCCCATAATGAATTTCAGAAATCAACATTTTAAATTGGGCCTGGATAATTATGGCTATTGATTGTTATCAAAAATAATGATAATAATAATAATAATAATAAAAGAAAATTAGATAATTAATAATAATATTAATAAATATAATATAAATAAAATCCGGATATTACATTCATCATGACATGGCATAAGAGCATCTCAAATGCAAGGTATATGTTGAAGTTTTTAAGGTAAAAATTGGTTTATTTAAACCATGTTCCATTGTGAGGGAATGATTAATGATGATGTGGAAAAAACGGGTTCATGTTTATGAACCTGATATAAACCAAATTATATCACATTATCCCATACATGGCTTTTTTTTTTCTTTGATTGTTGTGTTTACATCTCCAATGCGAAAAAAAAAAAACCTCTTTATGATTTTTTATGTGACACGTCACCGCCATATCGATGTCACATCAAAAGTAAAACCCCACAAATTTGATAAACCTTTCTCCACAATCCATAAAGCCCACAAATTTGATAAACCATTGAATATAAAATATTAAAAGCAAACTATTGAATATTTAAATATTTACGCATTACTCAAAAAAAAAGATTTTTGCCATAAACCAGGTTTATAAATATAAACCGATTTATGCCACATCATCAAAAACCTTCCCCTCACAATTGGATGTGGTTTATATAAACCAAAATTTTGCCTTAAAACCTCCATATGAACCTAGCATGGCAGATGCTCTTATTATATTCAATAGTTTGATTTTAATTTTTTCTATTCAATTTTTTTTATTCGTATATATTTACATATTACTGAATTATCGCAATGTCAAAATTTATAAGATTTTTAATAATATTTTATCAATTTATATGAAGACATAAATTTTATGCAAGTTTAATTTTGATATTTGTTAATAAAAAATTACTAAACTTTATTAATTAAATAATTATAAGAATATATTTTTTTTATAAGGATATTAAATGAATAGGCATAAAACTAAATAAAATATAATTATTAATTGTAAATTGATGGTGGGGTCCATGAAAAGTGGTTGAAAAGGTTTATGGATTGTGGAGAAATATTTATAAAAATTTGTGGGATTTTGATGTGTGGCACCACATAAAAAGCGTGCGTAAGGTTTTTGTTTGGTTTAGGATTTGGAGATGTAAAATAGTTCATGTTTACATTAGGTTTGTGGAGAAAGGGACCACTTTTTCAATTTTTTATTCTTTGTTATTGTTGCATTTAAATTGTAAAAATGTGATTGATAGTTGCACCTTCCTTTTCTTCATTTTGACCCGTGGAAGTTTTAATAGTTGATTTTAATTTCTATTTTCCAATTGCATTAATAATTGTATATTATTTGTAATGTTTAAATTAAATATTTTGCTTATTCTTTTTGAAAAAATTTAATAATAGTTTATAAAGTTATATGATAAGATACATTATAACAAATTTAAATTTGATATTTATTAATGAAAATTAAATAAAAAAATAATAATATAATAATTAAAGAAATTTATATTTTATACTGATATTAAATAAATAAATATAAAATAAATAAATATAGCATTAATAATTGTGAATTGATGGTGATGTCCATAAAAAAAAATGGTGGTAGAGGTTTATGAACTGTTAAGAAAGGTTTATAAAATGTGTGTGGTTTTTATTTTTGATGTAACATTGATGTGACAGTGATTTGACATATAAAAAACAGTGCATAAGGTTTTTATGTGTTTTAATATTATAGATGCCAGTTGGAATGTAGGTTTTGTTGGTGGTGGACAGAAATTAGAAAACACAGTTAATATAATACATGTTAATAAATGGATCTGAGTCTAGGTGACAATACAATAATCAATCAAAGAGCTAGAAGATAACAAAAAAATATTGTAGGTTGCTCATTATACGCGACTATTTTAACATCTCATGAAACAACTTCAAAGAAACTCTCTAGAACCAAATTAGAATGTGTTGACTCTAGACTCTAGTGTCATGTCCCAAATATTTCGAAATAATCTTGAGCCTCTGGCTTTTTGCTTTTCCTTTCTCAAGTTAATTGTTCCGAATAATCAAACTAAATTGATTTGCCTGATTTATAACGAATAACGATCTACCTTTTTTTTCTTTTTTCTTTTTATCATAACTTAATAAGGAATGAAAAAATGGAATCCTGGCGCCAAAAAAAAAAAAAAAAAAGTTGGAATCCCATAACTGAAAATTTATTATTGAAGATTTTGAAGGCCCAACAAACTGCAGGATATGAAAACATTGCCAAGGCCTGGTTTTATTTCGGGCCTCACCTTTCTTTTTCAAATGGGCCGGCCAATATCAACTAAAGCAAATTGTAATCTCGACTCAGCAACATATTAAAACCCTAACTTTTTAATCTATTGGTATGAGCTAGGGTTTGTGGCTTTATTTTCGGAAGCAAGCGGAACTTCATCACAGTAAACACAGAGCTCCGACACCTCCGCCGCCATGGGTCGTATGCACAGCCGTGGGTACGCCGGCTCTCCTTCATCTGCTTTAGCCTACGAATCAGTTTTACATTTTTAAAATAGCTTTCTGGTAGCTTAACATTTCTTTGCATTCTGGTCGATTTGATTTCAGTAAGGGTATTTCTGCTTCAGCCCTACCTTACAAGAGAACTCCCCCCAGTTGGCTCAAAACCTCCACTCAAGATGTAAATTATATCCAAACTTTACATTTGTGCGAGCATTTGTATGTTTTGTGTTTGTAATGTATTTGATGGAATCGAATCTGATTTTTTCATTTTCTTTTATATTCGAATTGATAAGGTTGAAGATAATATCTGCAAGTTTGCGAAGAGGGGAATGACACCATCGCAAATCGGTGTGATTCTTCGTGATTCTCACGGTATTGCTCAGGTGAAGAGCGTTACTGGCAGCAAGATCCTGCGTATTCTCAAGGCTCACGGTATTCACGAATTTCTGTTGATGAATTTTAAAATCTCTAGTGAATAAAATGGTTCGTTTCAACTGCGGGGTATTGATTATTGAAATTTTAGGGCTTGCACCTGAGATTCCTGAGGATCTTTATCACTTGATCAAGAAGGCGGTCGCGATCAGGAAGCATTTGGAGAGGAACAGAAAGGATAAGGATTCAAAGTTCAGGTTGATTCTGGTGGAGAGCAGGATTCACCGATTGGCTCGTTACTACAAGAAAACCAAGAAGCTCCCACCCGTCTGGAAATAGTAATGCCTTCTCATTTTTTTTCGTTTTTTAATTGCAATTTTTACCTGGCATTATTAATCATAGTTCTTTGTGTAATTTATTGTTGCCTCTTTCTCTAGTGCATGAGAAGCTATATTAATTGTGTTGGGAGTCTGTTTCATTTTGAATTTTTCCTATAGTTGTCACTGTGTCACATCTGAATGAATTTGGGGTTGTGCTTTGACATTTTTGCTTAATGCCTAGTGGCATAATGTAAATTGGACTGAACTATATTAATAATATGATTTTATATTAGGTAATAGAAGTTTATGTTGAAAACTGTACATACATAGGTATCTGTTTTGGTATTTTTCTTGCATTTAGGTGTTTGTTTTAGCATTTCCTTAGTAATTTTCTGCCTTTTCAACATGGTTTAGGTTGAAAAGGAGTATCACGTAGTAGTACACTTTTTATGCCGTACTAAGGATAAAGTTTAAAATTCATGCTAATTCTAATATAGTGGCATATTAGCTTCTTACAGAATGGGTAGGTTTCTACCACGTCTTGTAGAAGAAAGCAAGCAATCAGTTGCATTTTGCTCTTTAGCTTTCGAGTGTTGTTTGATTGCGGTGTTAAGTGTCGTGCTTTCAATTGTATTAATTGCCGAAATATATCGATTCTTCTGAAACATTGTAGCACCTTTTTTATCCTCAAGTCTTTTACCATATTGTTATGACATCATTTGGAATTTCATTTTAGATAATCTGATTGTCTGTGTGTTTACTTCGTTTGTTTTTTTATTTTGTAACTTGGGTTTCTCTGTTATGCACTTGTAATCCATTTTCAACTTCTTGATGAGAACTTTTTCTTTTGCAGCGAATCCACCACTGCCAGCACTCTCGTGGCTTAGGCTGAGAATTTCTCCGAGTATTCTGGACGAGGCGGGGAAACTGTTCGCTGTCATGAGTCAATATGTGGGAATTTTTTTGGATTTTGACAAAGAAAGTGTTGATTTAGAAATTTGTCCTTTTAATTGACAATTTGCTGAAGATGGATGACAGATTTAAAATGATTTTTGGTTTATTGTATCATTTAATTGTAGTAGCAGTGATAAATTTTTGGCTTTGATTAATCAGATATGCGCCTTTAGCTTCGGTGAAGTGTTTACTTTGCTATTTTTGACCTCATGCAATTAGCTTAAGTGCTTAACCATGCAGCTTAACGATTTCAAGTTTCTTCACAGCTTACAATATGGGTTTTTTTACACCAGGCATTTTTCTGTATTGATATTTGTCATTGCATGGTTGTTCTTAGAATGTTGTCAATATTTTTTAATTCAGGTTTCATTTTCAAAAGGAAAAAAAAAGGTGCTTGAGGAATTTTGTTAAATGTTTAAGTATGACTAAACTAAAATTCAGTTCAAAGCCGTATAGAGAATGGCTTTGAGTTCAAAGTTTAAAGTTTAAGTTCAACTTATGGGTTCAAAATTTTGAATCGAATTCAAGTTGAACTTTTGTTTATTTATTTACCTACTAATTTTATCCGTTAATGGCATTTGTGTAATTTCTTGAACTTTGTGTTGTGATAATTTTCTGTTGACAGAGGATTTTTATTACAATGTGTAATTAGCTTTCAATTAAAATTGTACTCTTTCAACTGTTGTTGATCTTACATTTTTTATAAGTCTAATATAATTCTTAAATTTAAATTAATTCTGGATAATTCTTAAATTTAAATTAATTCTGGATAATTCTTTTGTTAGTAATTTTATTGAAAATTACACTTAAAAACAACAATAAATATGTTAGAAGAGAGCAAAGAGATATAGGAAAAGTTCTTGTATTAGAATGACCATTACATCACCTGTATAAATAGTAGAAGAAAGAAACCAAGAATGATATGCTACCAAAAATACATGATCTACTTACCTAACAAGAAGGAAAATCAAATCACTTATATATGGAAAATATACACAATATACAATTAAGAATCCTAACAAATATTCTAATATTCTAACATTCTCCCCTCAAGCTGGAGCATATATATCACTCATGTCTAGCTTGTCACATAGTTCATCAAAATGCTTCCTTCCTAATGACTTCGTGAATATATCGACAACTTGCTTAGAAGAGGGAGTAAACGGAGTAACAATCTTGTGGCTCATCACACAATCACGAACAAAGTGACAATCGACTTCAATATGTTTAGTTCTTTCATGAAAAAACAGGTTACTAGCAATGTGAATGGCTGCTTGGTTATCACAGTACATAGACAACGACTTACTATAAGAGAATCCCAATTCTTCGAGCAAATTCCTCAACCATAGCATCTCACTTGCGGTGTGGCCATGGCCCTGTACTTTGCCTCGGCACTTGATCGGGCAACAGTTATTTGTTTCCTACTGCGCCATGTTACCAGATTTCCCCCAACATAAGTGTAATACCCAGAAGTGGATCGTTTATCAATCTTTGACCCAACACAGTCAGCATCAGAGTAAGCCTCTATTTGTAGGTGTCCATGTTTTTTAAACAACCACCATTTTCCCGAGAATTTCTTTATATATCTCAATATTCTAAGAGCAGTGTCCCAATGAATCTATTGTGGTCTGTCCATGAATTGGCTAACCACTCCAACTGCAAATGGAATGTCTGGTCTAGTAACAGTTAAGTAGATGAGTTTTCCCACAAGACGTCTATACCTAGCTCTATCCTCCAAATAATTACTACTATCATTCCAAAGGTTGTAATTAACGTCCATGGGAGTGTCAGCAGGTTTTGCTCCAAGTAAATAAGTTTCTTTGAGCAAATCAAGGGCATACTTTCTTTGAGATAGTGACATTCCAAACTTGTTATGAGCAATTTCAATACCTAGAAAATATTTAGGGCGTCCCCTATCCTTAGTGACAAAGTGTTGTCGCAGATATTTCTTAGTTGTCTCAATCCCATCAATATCACTACCAGATACTAGAATATCATCAACATATACAATCAGGATGATGATGCCACCCTTATGATGTCGAACAAATACTAAGTGGTCGGCTTTGCATTGCTTGAAACCAGCATTACTCATGATATGACTGAACTTACCAAACCACGCTCTCGGGCTTTGTTTTAGACCGTAAATTTCCTTCTTAAGTCTGCATACCATATTCTTCTTCTCCCCCTGAGCAACATACCCGGGAGGTTGCTCCATGAACATCGATTCCTTCAGATCACCATACAAGAAGGCGTTTTTCACGTCAAGTTGATACATAGGCCACTGTTGATTTACAACAAGGGAAAATAACAACCGAATGGAATTGAGGCGAGCAACATGTGAAAAAGTTTCAAAGTAGTCAACACCATATGTCTGGGTAAAGATTTTTGCGACTAGTCGGGCTTTATACCGATCTATGACACCATCAGCACGACACTTCAACGTGAATACCCAGCGACAAGCAACAATATCAGTATTAGGTGGAGCCGGAACAAGTTCCCATGTGCCCCGAGAAAGAAGAGTTGATAGCTCCTCATCCATTGCTGTCTTCCAAACAAGAAGTTGAAGTGCCTCAGAATGGGACTTAGGCACCACTGTGGAAGAGAGAGAAAGAGCAAAGGAGTGAAAAACAGGGCTAAGAGAAGCAAATGATATATGGTTAGTTAACGGGTGTGCGGTACATGACCAAGTACCTTTTCGGTAGGGCTGATCATAAATTTTAAAAAACCATCCGGACCGCTTGAACCGCACCAAACCGCACCATTCATAATAATTTATAACCAAAACCGCGATTTAAAATATTAGATAGAAACCGCACCACTTTGTTGGTGCGGTTATGGTTTTAGATTTTGAGAAACCACTAAAACCGCACCGCACCTCTATAATTTAGGGTAATATAAAAAAAAATTCTTTAGTCTTTAGTTAAATAGTTAGACAATAAATATATTAAAAACTAATTTTATGGATGATATAATTAGATTCACACTTTGTATACTAAATTACAACACATTTTACATTCTTTTAATATTGTTACAATGCATTATGTTTTGCATTAAAATATAACAATATTACATTGCATTACATATTGAATGTAACTGAAATAAAAGATATTGCAATGTGCATTTTATTCATAAAAATACACCTTGTTTAAAAAAAATCACTTTTCAATTATAATATTTTTCTTTGGCTTTTTCTTTAAAAGATCATAATAAAATTATATTAGTTTATCAATTATATAATATTTTTGTTAATTAAAACCGCAAAACTGCCCGCTACCGCCCACCACCGCTTCAAACTGCACCTTCGGTTTTACTTCATAAAATCGCGATTTGAAAATTTTATTTAACCAAACCGCATATAACAATTCGGTTTGAAATTTACTCAAAAAACCGCAAAACCGTACCGTGATCACCCCTACTTTTCGGAGTCCAATCGGAAGATCAGACGGGGAAGGACCTGTAGTGTCAGGAGCAAGAGCTGCAGGAAGGGGAGGACGATAGCTGTCATCTACTGTGGTGGCTATGCGAGGACGTCGTGTATACACCTGTATGGGTTTAGTGGAGACAATATTATCGTTATGAGGTAGAGAGACTGGAAATGGTAAGGGAAGAGAGTCTATGTGGACGGATGTAGACTCGCTAGATTTTGAGAAGTACGGTTGTGACTCAAAGAAGGTTACGTCAGCCGAAGTGTAGCATCGTCGTGTGATAGGATCAAATCAACGATATCCTTTCTGAGTTCGAGAGTAACCAATAAATACCCATTTGAGAGATCTAGGAGATAGTTTATCAGTGTTAGGGGTAAAATTATGAACAAAACAAATACAGCCAAAAACACGAGGAGAAACTGAGAAGAGTGGTTTCCCAGGGTGAAGGCACGAAAAAGAAATATCCCCATTTAAAACACTAGACGACATTCTATTATGAGGAAACAAGCAGTGAGAACAGCATCCCCCCAAAGGTACTTAGGAGTATGCATATGACACATCAAAGTACGTGCAATATCCAAAATGTGATGATGTTTGCGTTCGGCCACCCCATTTTGTTGGAAAGTATATGAACAAGAGGTTTGATGAACAATTCCATGAGCGTCACAAAAAGTAGCGATTTTGTTTTAAGTAAATTAAGGAGCATTATCAGTACGGAGAATACGCAAATTAACAGAAAACTGAGTTTTTATTTCATTATAAAAGGAATTGAGTACATGAGGAACTTGAGTCCTATCCTTAAGTAATACAATCATGTCATTCTAGAATAATCATCAACAAGGATAAGAAAATAAGAAAATCCCCCACGAGACTCAATTCTACTAGGACCCCAAATGTCACAGTGAACAAGAGAAAAAGGAAATGAGCTACGATTATTGACTCTAGGTGGAAAAGAAGTACGATGATGTTTTCCTAACTCACAAGACTCGCATTATAGTTGTGCAGACTTGACAGGAATCAACTGTTGTAATGTGTGTAAAGAAGGATGACCAAGGCAGCGAGTGCCATTGAAAGGAAAGCTTGAGAGAGAGAGCGCGGGGATCAACAGGTGTAACAGTATCCAAGTAATAGAGACCACTACATTCATGTCCTCCACCAATCATCCCCTTCGTCTGTAGATCCTGAAAGAGACAATATGAGGGATAGAAGGTTACAAAACAATTATGTGACTTGGTGAGTTGACTAATGGATAATAAGCTAACAGGAAAATGAGGTGCAAAAAGAACATTGTCCAGAGTAATATGTGTAGTAGAGTTCACAACACCTGTCCCAGTGACGGGAGAATGAGTGCCATCGGCAAGACGTACAGGGGATAGAGACGAAGAGGAGAAAAGGGATTTATTACCAGTAATATGGGTAGTGGCACCTGAATCCAACATCCAAGACTTACCGTGAGACACGGCAAAAACACCTGTAGAGGAAGATGCAACAGTGGCATAGGAGTTGTCAATAGAGTGATGAAGCAACTTGTCATACTCAGTACGAGGAACAGAAACCATATCAGAAACAACAGGGGGTGTCTCAGATTCTACAGAGGTAGTGTTAGCCCATTTTGTGGTTTACCAAACTTAGCCCAACATTTCTAGGATACATGATTGGAACGACCACAATGAATACAAGATCGTGAACCCTTTGTGGAATATATTCGACAACCATGACCACCACGTCGACCGCGGGATGATCCGCGACCCCGAGTGGCCATAGCTGATAATTCAGACGGCGTGGAGGAGTCAGATTCAGAACGACCCATGGCGACACGAAGAACACGGGACAAAGCATTGGATAAGGTTGGAGCATTATCACTTGCCAATAAATGATCTCTAACTGGTCGAAGAGAAGAATAGAGACCCGATAAAAAATTTAGCCACCATGAACTCTTCCCACTGATTCTTTCGAGTTTGGGGATCACAAAACAAAGGATGATACAACAAAATTTCATCTACATCCCCTTTTAGTGCAGCAAAGTAATGATTCACAGACTAGCCATCTTGTCGAAGAGAGAATAGTTTTTCATACAGTTCAAAAATACGGGAGACATTTTTCTCATGCGAATACATATCATGTAAAGTGTCCCACGCCTTTGTCCTTTGGTTGTGAACGGCCAACGGTTGTGGGCCAGGGCCCGATCAAGATGATGCAATAGTTGGTAGCCTTGATTGCAAGGTGCGCAGATGGCTATGAGTTTGTGTGAGTTACTAAAAAAAATGTGTTGGACGTGCCGACATGACATGAGTGGATCTCGCGGCGGAGGTGCGATGGTCCAGCGGTGCAAAACAGGAGCAGATCACGCGGGCAGAGGTCTATCAGTGTTTTCACCCCTTTGTTTTAGATGACGCAGTGGCGCGTGGGTTAGGGTAAGGCAGCGGGATTTCAGTTTTTATTTTCTTTTGTTTTTTGTGTCTGCTTGACGGTGTTGTACAGATTAGGGCAAAGGCATGGGGTTTAGGGTTTGTTTCTTTTTTTTTTTTTTCTGTTATGTGTTAACGAAAAGAAAAAAAAAAATAGAAACAGGATATAACCTGCTTTGATACCATGTTAGAAGAGAGCAAAGAGATATAGGAAAAGTTCTTGTATTAGAATGACCATAACATCACCCGTATAAATAGTAGAAGAAAGAAATCAAGAATGATATGCTACCAAAAATACATGATCTACTTACCTGACAAGAAGGAAAACCAAATCACCTATATATGAAAAATATACACAATATACAATTAAGAATCATAACAAAATACATATTAAAAAAACTTGATTTGATAGTGGGACTTAATTTTAGCGGTTTAGCCATGAACTTGAACTTACCATTGTTGACAATAGAAGAGGGTTTAGTTCAAATTCATGTTCTGTGGATGTGGCACTGTCCAAGTGTCGGGCCGATAAGAAAGCTTGATCTTGCAATGGTGGATATAAATTACTGAAGCTCTTCCGATAAAAAACAGATCTAAATTTGCATGTACAAACGACAAGATCCTTTTCTTACTTCTAGCTCAGAGGTAGATTTCTTAATTTGGGAGGCATGTATATCTCTTGATACATGAAACATTGTTCCATGAATACTAAAATAAGATATTGATGCTATTAAAATCTACAGATTACTCCTAAGTTAGTCTCTTGAAGGGACCTCCAAAGTTGTGAAAGGTTCTTCCAAGTTTTGTAAGGACCTTCGAGTAGTAAATTTCTAACTTGGAATCCAACCCACAACACAAATATACAATTAAAATGACTTTGGGATTGTCCAGGGGAAGCCCGCTGATTCCTAAATCAACAAATTTCTGATTAAAGTCTAAAGAACTAACACATGGAGTAACTAGGAGTTAAAATGAACTATTTATACTTGAGACTTTGGGTTCATGAGCTTTGCTTAGTATACAGAGTTTTGTGGGCCATATGATTAAAATTAATAAAGAATTAATCTATTTAACAATGTTTAAAACTTGAGTTTTTAATTAAATTATACAATAAATTAAAGTCAAAATTATCCCATCAGATATTATATAATAACATGAATGACATGTAAGAACGACAATGAGTTGGGTTGCCTTAGATATGAAATCCGACATGATTATGTCTTTAAAGACCCACCCAAAATTTGGCCGAAACCCAAACTCAATGGGCGGATGGATACACTTGTTAAACACAATGTACTAAGGATAGGGGTGTCAATCATGTTATGTTTCGTGTTCACGGGTCATGTTCTGACACAGATATTACAGATGTGACACGAGTACGAATACGACCCATTTAATTATTCATGTCAAGATACACGACACGAATACATGATACGAGTAACTCGACACACACAGACTACCTATATAATTTAAAGTTGACACGAAAAAAATAAAAAAATGGAGAAAAAACTAAAATTATAAATATAAAATACATTAAATGATTAGAAAATGCATTATATAATTTGTCAATCATCATATAACCAACTAAAACATCACAAAATGTGACTATAAAATTAAATGGGTTAAATAGGTCAATCGTGTCGACACGCGGGTCGACTTGACCTGACCTATTTTATTTCCCGTGTTAATTGTGCCCGACCCAATTTTGACCCGAACCGGCTAAATTTGTATTAGGTTCGTGTCGAGTTATCGTGCAGTGTCATAAATTAACGCCCCCAACTAAGGGAGTAATTATTTTTTGAAATGGAGTGGTTGCAAACACCTCTACTATCAAAAGCAATGATTGATCATAGGAGAAACTAAATGCAGTTAAGAATTAGAAGTGAATATTGTTTGCAAATAGAAGCATATGAAAATTAAAGTCAAAACGTTTAAAGAAGAAAAAAAAAGAGTTGCTTTTTTTTTTTCACGAACGCTAGCTTTTTTATTAGAACAACTCAAAAATTGAAATTATAACTACAAACGTAGCCAACTGGCTATGGGCCGACTTGACTAAAACAAAGTCAAGCGGGGAATTGTCAAGACCAATTCAGATCAACTCCACAAACAAACTCCACACTCAAAACTAAGAACACTCTCACGCTGTGAGACTTCAGCACTCCTTAATGGAGACTGTAAAACACTAAATAACCAAAATCGGGCACGAGCAACCACTACATACTACAGAACAGATAAATTTGATTCGCCTATGAGTTTCGCAAATCAACTGAAAAAAAAATACACAAACAAAATAAGAAAACTACAATCTAGCAACAAAACTAAAAAAAACAAAAAACTAAACAACAGCCTAACAATCAAAGAAATAAAGGGTCTCTCCCTCCCCCAAATCCATAGCCACATCCCGACACCACCGCTCCCGCAAATCTGCCACCATCATCCAGTTGGCCCGCCACCACGAAGAAACTTCCAAACCCGGATCTTAAAACAAAGAAGAAAAATATTATATGGGAGGTTTCGGCCGGCGACCCGAAATTTTCGGCCATCGCCGGCCTTCATGGCGTGCATCAGCCTGAACTGGCAATCATGGTCACCCTTATGTTTTCCATTCTGAAGAAGAAACCAAAACAAGAGGAAGATGAAGGGTGGGCGGGTGGGCGGGTGGGGGAGGGAAAAGGGGAATAGGGTTTGGTTTTTTCTTCTTAGAGAGTGGGCAGAGAGAAAGAGTAGAGAGAGGAATTTTTTTCCATTGAGCACAAATTGATTTAATTAGGTTTGGTAGAAAAAAAGAGTTGTAGAATGAACATTTGGATAAAATTAGAAAAACACCTTTATTATTATGAGTAGGCTAATATTGGATAAAAATGGCATTTTTGGTTATGGAAAACATTTGAGGTAAAACAGCTAAAAATAAACATTTCTTATTTACAAAAATACAAAAATATTTCCCCAAAATCATAAGCACCCCAACCCAACCTTGTAAATTTGTTTAAATGAAATAGAACAAAAGTCAACCCCCAATGGTTGGCCTAATGACCTTGGGATTGCAATTACATTTCAAGATCTACGGTTCAAACTTTGACTATCGCAGAGTGAGGGATTGGTGTTCGCCTCTCCTCTCATGGTCCGAAGGAAGTGTGGGGTTTGTACCACCGACTGGTGTGACTATACTCTGAGTCGTCAAAAAAAAAAGAACAAAAGTCGTCTTTTACTGTTTTACAAAATAGAACAAAAGTCGTCTCTCTCATAGTCCGAAGGAAGTGTGAGGTTTGTACCCCCGACTAGTGTGGGGATACTCTAGGTCATCAAAAAAAAAAAAAATAGAACAAAAGTCATCTTTTACTGTTTTACAAATGCTAAAAAATGAATTTTTTATCGCTAACTAATAATCACTTTTTTTATTGTTTGAATACACTCCCTACCATAATATAAATGTGATCGCTAAATCCAACCTATGTGTTTTAGTATGAGAATAATATTATGATTTGTGAATAATATAATATTAACGCACGCTGAGCGTTTTTGTGTACCACGATATAATTTTATGGTCTATGATTTATGAATTAGGAAGATGAGTTAGGGGTCTAAACAATCCGAGCTGAGCGAAGCTTTAGCATGTTTGCCAAATGTTCGTTTAATTTTATAGGAGCTCTCCAAGCCGAGCTCTCTTCATATTTTAAAAACCTTGTTCATGTCTTTTGATAAAATTATTTAATGTTTGAATTTGTTCGTGAACATGTTCCTGAAATAGGGGCGACCCTGAGGGGGGCAGGGTGGGCGACGGCCAAGTGCACCCCAATTTTTGGGGGCCCCACATTTATATATAAGTATTTATATAATGTATTATATTTGTAAAATTTGTAAAAGAAATATTGGTTGGGCTATAAAAATTGCTTAGATTGAGGTCATATAATATTCAATTGAAAATAAAAATTAATTTCCAAAATATTAAAAAAAAAGGGAAGATCATCCAATATCTTCTCCAGTATTATCTTCTACTTTTTTCTATCACACAACTAGACTGCAACAACAAATATCTCAACAACAAAAAATATTTTTTAAAACTAAAATTGATAAAGTCATACTCGCGTTCAATTATGTCCCATATGCATTGAAAATAATATGTTAAAAAAAGTTAATTTTGAAAACCTTATTGATGATTTTGTTACTCAAAATGCTAGAAGATCTAAAAATTTCAAATAATCACTTGACATTTATTTATTTATTTTGCATGTTTGCAAGTGGTATACTCTTTCAAGTTTCAATACTTTGGATGATGAAAATTGAAAAACTGTATGTGTAATATTCTTATTTTTATGTCTCTATAAATGCTTTTTTTCCCGTCACACCCCCACGAAAGGTCAGGGTCGGCCCTGTTGTGAATGCGTTCGTATTCGAGTTCATGTTCATTGCGTGTTCGTGAACATTGAATGATTTTGTTCACGAACATTAAATAAATAAAATTACATTTGATAAGTTAGTGTTCATTGTATGTCCGTGAACAAATTTAACTTCAATTCATATGTTAATGATAGTTTTTTAATATTGTAACTTCAAATGTTTTTCATATTAGATAGAATTGTAGATTATATTATACAACACTATTATAATTATATATGTTTAAGTTTCCAATATTTATATTTAACTTAATGTAAAAGTTCAATTTTAAAATTAAGTTATATGAGCTTGTTCATAAATATTTTATAAACAAATACTAAACGAGCTTGTTCACGAGCTATTAATGAACGAATATACAATTGTTCAGGTTCTATTCGCTTATTAGACGAGCCTTAAAATTTGTTCATTATACGCTCGTGAACTAAATAAACGAATGATATCCGAGCTTGTTCACGAGTTGTTTAGTAAATGTACTGTTCATTTACAATCAGAGCAAATAATGGCTCGGGCCGGCCTGGCCTGACCCAAGCCCGTCAGACTTTTGAAAATCTTCAGGCCGGGCCAAAAGTTGGGCTGCGAAATGCATGGCCCAACCCAACCCATACATATATTTTGTACACTAAAATCGTCGGGCGGGACAAAAGGCGTGCTAAACCCAGCCCACGAGTAGGCCCGAACTTGAGGGCATGCCCAACAAGCCGGTGCATAGGGCTCCAAAATTTTAGGGACCCATTTTTAAGGGATAATTACAAAAAGCCCCTAAAGTTCGGGCTAATTACAAAAACTAGGGATGGCAATGGGGCGGGTAAAAATCCGCCCCCGCATTAAACCCGCCCCGATGGGACAGTGCCCAGACCCAGGATAAATGGGTCCGGGGGTCTCGGGTCCAAGGTTGCAAAACCCGCCCGGTGGTCGGGCGGGTCCCGGGTCTATAGGACCCGCCCGGACCCGCCCGCATGTTAATTTTTATTAAAATTTTAAATATATATTAAAATATTTTTGCATTTTTACTTTTAAATTTGAGTGTTATATGTTTAAAAATATTAGTTGAGCACTAATATAATATTATTTACTTTTAAAGTTTAATTTACTAATATAATATCTTGTAATATTCTACTTTCAATATTTATTTTAAGTATTAGTTGAGTACTATGTAGTATACTAATAGTATTTGTTTTTTTTTAAAAAATCTTAATAGTAGCCAATTCTAAAAAAATAGTTATAATAAGTTGCATAATTATATTTATTTATTTTTTAATCTATTGGCATTTGATTACTTTTGAAAATTTGGCCACAAATAGAAAAATATAAATTATTATAATTTAAAAAATATATTTGGCGGGTCTAGCGGATCTAGACCCGCCCCGGCGGGTTTTGAGGCGGGGTGGGGCGGGGCGGGTCTTGAGGCGGGGCGGGGCGGGTCTCGGGTCTTACTTCTCCTTGGCGGGGCGGGTCCCGGGTTTGGCCAAACCCGCCCCAAACCCGCCCCGTTGCCATCCCTAACAAAAACCAAGAATTTTTTTAAAATCCTTCTAAAACTTTCATAAAATCTTTATAAATAATGATAATTTTTAGCAATATTCTTCTTATAGATTCTGATTTATTTTTTTCGTTGTCTTAATACTCTTCATTTTGCTTATTTTTTTAGCTTTTGCTTAATTTTGCTCTTTCATTTAATTGATTTAGTTAGCAACCTGATTTAGTAACTGAACAATGATTTTATTTATTTGTTTATGATTTACGAATATGGATTAACTTGGGGTGACATAGTAATTTGTACAACTGAAATTTAATTTTGTTTGTTGTCAGAAATTTGTGGAAATTAGTATTACAATTGATTTTTTGGCCCTTGATTCATAATAATATTTTAATACAAAAAAAAGCCGCTATAAGGGCCCATTTTGATAATCCTGCTTAGGGCCCTGTGAAATACAAGTCCAACCATGTCCATGGGCTAATCGGGTTGGGTCAAAAAAATCCAATCTTTTTGGGCATAAAATACTATAGGCCAGCCCACGGATCGGGCTGGATTTTGCCACTCTATTTACAACCATAGAGTTGGTTAAAAGAGGAAAAGTTATTGGTATGCTTTTATAATTAGGCTAGATTTCAGGGTTGGTACACGCAATTATTCTAAAAAGATAAAACCCTAGGTTTATAAGGTACTCTAAGAAAACCGCTGAACTCCTTATTTGGCTCCAAGAAGTCGTCGAAGCTCTCAGTTCTCTCAGCCCCGCCGCCGCACTCTACTTTAGCCAGCCTCCGGTACAATCACAAGCTGAAATGATGATATTTTTAAATCTACAAATCTATTTCCGATTTCTTTTCGCAAATATATATATATATATATATGTATTGATTCACAGTGTGATTTTTTCTGTCTGTTTGCTCGTAGAAAAAATGGCGTACGCAGCAATGAAACCGACGAAGCCGGGGTTGGAGGAGCCCCAAGAGCAGGTCCACAGGATCCGCATCACTCTATCTTCGAAGAATGTCAAGAATCTCGAAAAAGGTTTACCTACTTAATCCTAAACAGTGTTTGACTATTCGATATATGTTATTCTGATTTTTGTGAGTGTTACGTGTTCATGATGTTAGTATGTTTATGAAAAACTAGTATTGCTTCAGATACGAATTGCAATTTGAGAATTTTTGGTTATTTTCTGGCATTATTGTTCTGTATGTGTTGGATCATAAGATTTAGTTCACGTTGAATAATGAAAACAGATTTCTGTGGTAGTCTATCATCACATTACATTGTAAGGTTTATTACTGGGAAATTGAATTAGTATCGATTAAGTGAAATGAATTGTGTGCCTTCATTGTTTCAGTCTTATTATTTTGACTATTTCCTCCTGTATTCTTTGTATATGGAATTGTATACATGGAATTCATGGATAAAAGTCACTCATGATATTGAAAATGGAAATAGAGAGTTTTATTTTGTTGTCATCTTTTATGTAGCACACTCTGTTTGATTATACTCATTGTGGTATGTTGCATTTGAACCTTTGGTTGTTTTGAGCCATTATGATTAAATAAGTTTCTTTAATGTACCTATATTATATAAAACCAGATGAGTTATTTGAGGTTACCTGAGCAACTGACAACAGTTCCTAAAACTTTATGTTACATTGCCCTACAGACAATGACTGTTAAGTTCTTTATTTCCTATTAGTAACAATTAAATACAAACAATGATTGTTAGAGTGTCATCTCTTAGATTGTATGGATGGGGATTCCTTGGCACTTCTTGGTGGGTTATTAATAATCTGATAGAGCCACTTTACTACTGATGGTTATGTTCTGTGTTCTGATACTTGGTGATCAACTTCAACCTTTCTAGATATTGGGCGCCTTGTAATAGTTGAGGCATTGTTGACTTTATTTTTTCGTTAACAGTTTGTGCTGACTTGGTACGTGGTGCCAAGGAAAAAAGGCTCAGGACTAAGGGACCAGTGAGAATGCCTACCAAGGTTCTTAATATCACTACCCGGAAGTCTCCATGTGGTGAAGGTATGAATTTTATAACAAGTGTGAATAAAATTTATTTTCTTTTTCTTTTTTTTTTTGCATTTGTGAAAATATCACTAGTTTTTATTGTATAGTTTAGCTTTGTTCATAAAGTGAAGTTTTTACAATGTTTTAAGCTGTGTATACCTAACTTTTCTGGTTTTTTTGTACGTAATAGTGTATAGAAATTAGGGTAGTTTGTAGTTGTGAAAACTGAAACTTAATTCATTTTGGTGGGTTCTTATTAGGGGTGGGCATTGGGTCGGGTAGTCGGGTATTCGGGTGTTCGGGTCGGGTACTCGAAAATTTCGGGTAGGGGTTTGGGGTACCCGACCGGGCCGGGTCGGGTACCCATTACCCGACCCCGAATGCCCACCCCTAGTTCTTATAGTAAAACAATTGCTGAGATAATGGGCTAACGATAGGTGATAGATAACTTGTTTTCTTCATCTTCTATTGACTACTTTCTTTTTGAATATAGTGCAATTTGTTTGTGTTGTTTCACTACAAATTGATTACTACCCAATATTGAACTTAAACTCCTGCAAATTATCTATAGGGTAAAGTTGTTGAGGTTCCTTTAATTCTTTTTTGTTTTCGTGCCACAATTTATTTTGATATAAAATATTTTGTGGTTTAAACCATCATGTGTCTGTATATTACAATATATTTGATTTGATATGTATGTTGCATCAAGGTATCGCTCATACTTCTTTTATTGTGCTTATTTGTTATTGAATGTTTTGTGCCCCTGAGGTTCCTCCGAAATACATTTAATAAAATGTTGGCTTTCCCATTTTTCTTGGTTCTATTGTGTATTTGAATTTTTTTATTTTATCGAATTTGTTGTTTAGGAACAAACACATGGGATAGGTTTGAGCTGCGTGTACACAAGCGAGTGATTGACCTTTTCAGCTCCCCAGATGTTGTGAAGCAAATTACTTCAATCACCATTGAACCTGGTGTTGAAGTTGAAGTTACCATTGCTGATTCCTAGATATCTCTTTTGCCTTTGCGATGTATTTCTGCACTTGCTAGTTAAATTGAAGACTAGTTTATTGATTTTTGATCTGTTAGAAGTTTGAAATTTGAGTATCTTGAGTAATGAACTCTTAATGAGCTTAAACTTGTAACCAGTTTGTCAAAGACTTATTTAAGAAAGGTAATGTAGGTATTTTGTTTGTTTATTTACGCACGCGTGAATGCATGATACTTTGGAAAGTTGAGAAAATGAATTTCAAACTTGTGAGGTGGTCTATTGCTCATGGGAGTTGCGATTTACAATATGTTCTTTGTTTACTTTTGTCCGCTTAAATATAGTTTTGGGTTAATTACAACTACTACTCATGAGATTTACTCTAATTAAAAAAATTCCAGTTGACTTCTAAAATCACAAATACTTTCTTGCCATTTGTTTTTATTCTACAAATTGCACCTCTATAATGCCTCCTTGAGACGGACGGATGTATTGTTGGGTAAACACAAACTTCAAGGGTATTTGTAATTTTAAAAGATTATTGAGTTTTTTGCAGTTAGGCTAAACCTCAGGGGTAGTATTTGTAATTATCCTATAGTTTTGAATTAATCATTAAGTAATTTTTGATACTGTTTATTAGCAACTAGCAAGAGACTGGGTAAATCCACTGAGTTTATCTCTACTTTTTCTTTTCGGCTTTTGTTTTCCTTGTAAAATTCCCAGTCTGAGACTCTAAAATATACAAATATTGGCAATGGGTGTTAAATTAGTTTAATAATTTTTTTTTTTTTTTTTTTTGATAACTCTACGCCGACTATCTTCGAGGACAACAGCTCGGCATTTCTCATTCTTTGCGCCGCCAAGGTAAACGCGGGAATTTATGTTCTAACGTATTAGAGATCCTTCCGGTAAAGAGAACAATTATGTTCGACCCCCAATCTACTAATAACGATCTCTCCCGAATCGAACCCACACGGATGCTTTATTTAGTATGAGTTAAAATATGCCCGGGAGCAATTTGATGGAGCGAGGATATGAACACGACCTCCACCCCACAAACAATTTGATGGAGCGGGGATTTGAACCCCGACCTCCATCCCACAATCCAATTGTGTTTGTGGAATATGGGCTAAGCCACCAGTTGTTAAATTAGTTTAATAATTATTTTCATATTACTTGGATATTATGATGTAAAATATCTGATTACTTATATTCAACAAGTTTTGAATATTAATCTAATGATTGGTATATATTTAGACATTCCTGTTTTTATTGAAAAAAGAAAAAGATAAAGTTATAGAGGTTCAAGCCTTGAAGGTGACTACTGATGGTCAAATGCATGTTACATTTATAACAACAAAAGCCCAATAACAATAGGCTTGCGGTTCAACTATTATGAGAAATTGTGGGTGCATATATCCCAAGAAAAAGCCAGACCCAAGTTACTCTCAAGGAGAGTTTGCTGAGTAAGATGATATCAGTGATGAATTGATGATGCTAAATTTCACATATCACTCCAAATCAATCAATCTAATAAAAGTCAAAATCTTCTCTCAAAGCTAGAAATTTTCACTTGCATGCTACACCAGCAAAGTGCAAACATTTGTCGGCCCTAGTGTTGAGGTCCCTCCGACGCTCACGTAAATGAGAGAATCCGGAATAGAAAGACAACAACTGAAAGTACGGAACGTGAATTACTTACAAATGAGATGGAGAGACCTTTCTACATATAGGTTTGCAGGCCTTGTGGGGCGGATAATCTATATGTAGTCCAATAATTAGAAAAAGATATGGGAAAATGACATGAATACCCCATTTTCCATACCCAATTCCTGCACAATACCCATTTTCCGCTGATTTTTGACAAAAAATACCCATTCTCCGCTGATTTTTTGTGTTGGTTTCTTTGTTGTTTCTTTGTTGTTTCAAACATGTTTGTTGTTTCTTTGTTGTTTCATACCTGTTTCATTTATAATTCTTATATGTTTCACTTAGTCAACTTTTCATTGTAATTCCACAGTTGCATGGAGAAAATCTCAGTTGTGGTATGCCACAATGGACAATGGGAATAAAATAGAGAGTATATCAACTTTGAGATAACAAGAATACTGATTCCAATGGGCTGCATATTCATCACCCTAAAAGAAATCTTGGAACAACAAATTCAATTCAGAAAATTTGAGCTTGCTTGTCCATCATCGGCTACGACAAATGGACACGACTCCACTGTCAGACCAAAAAATATTTTGTATCGACTTCAACATCGTAAAATTATTGAATGCATCAACTATAGCGGGGAAAGACCTACTAGTAACAACTTTGCTAGAGTACGTGAGATCTTTAGTTCAAGATTAGGCATGCAGAAATCGAAATGAAGCAAGATCAACATTTACAAGGATGACAAAAAAAAGCTGAAGAGTATATGAGCAAAAACTACACTATTTCTCTAAATTTAAAAGCAATTTACTACAAACTTTTATCACATGATCCCCTGTTTCACAATTATTTCTTACATATTTCATTTATGTTTCTTACATGTTTCAACTGATTACACCATCATTAAGATTTACAAAACAACAATTCTCTAAAACCATTAGGAAGTGTAGGTAGAAACTCAATGTCGTTGTTATCGTCATCACCAGTTTGCAACTTCAACTTAACATGATTGTGAAGCAGATGACTGAGCCTTACTTGTTTATTCTCTATCTCAAACGCTTCGACGTTCATAGCCTTCCCATCAATAAAGTGCTCGGGATAACAAGCAACAAAAAATCCCACATTCACTACAAAAAAAAATAAAAATAGGTGTGTGTATATTTGAAATTACGTAGAGAAAAAAGTTGACAATTAAATTAATATTCCAATATGGAACCATCACGATTTGAGCATCAAAAGGAATTAATCAGCCTCTTGAAGATTTTAAACGCATGCATTTTGAACATAGATCCAACTTTTGAAAACTATACGATTGTTTCTTTGCATACACACTAACCTCTTCAATTTATTCATACAAATCGTTACACAAAATAAAGTGACAATTCTAACTTATCCACACAAAAAGTTCCATTATTTAAATTTCCAAACCCAATAAATAAATAAAAAAACATGTAAGTGTGTGTGTGTGTGTGTTTGTTGCTAGTAATTAAGCTCGAAAATGAGCGAAAACTTACTTTAGAATTACAGAAAAGAAGGGCTCTGAGCCTATCAAGATGTCCATTAATTCTCTCTCTACGTCTTCTTTCAGCTTCTTTATGATTTTCAGAAGTACCAATTTTTCGGGTCTCGTATGGTTTCTCAGCAAATTCCATGAGGCGAAGTGAGTTTCAGAAAAATAGAGCAGCAATCTTCTTCCGGTGGTGATGAAACCAAATGTATGGTATTTTTGTCATGGGATGGAACGGGTGGGGTATTTTTGTGATGGGTTGATATTTTTGTCTTTTTCTGAAAATCAGAGTATTTTGTGTAATTTCCTCAAAAAACATTGGGTAATTAATGAGATTAAATAAATGCTTTAGTGAATAATTATTATTATTATGAAATGACTTTTTTCCCAACAATTAGGAATAAAGAAGTAAATTTTACAAGGTTCTATGTAAGTCGAATTATTTTGATTTAAGAGGAATATTTTGATAAATGATTTTGAGCAACTCTGTATGGTGGGGGCAAAAAAAATATTTAATTATTTAATATATAATTCAATATATATTAATTTTAATATTAATTATCCAATGGACTCTTAATAAAATAATCCCGCCCAAATGAGTTCGGGACTGGTCCATAGGCCAATTTCTCCTACGCGGACTGGATCATAGGCCGAATTCTCCTATACGGCCCACAAGACCCATCTCCAAGGTATAAAAAGGTTCCCCCTATTCATTTGTAAGTTAATTAATTCATAATTCTCATAAGCATTTAATTCAGTATTGAATTACCTTTTTTTTTCATTCACCAAGATGACTTGAGCGTCGGAGAGGCCTCCTTGGGAAACCCCCAAGGACACTCCTAAGTTTGTTTACGTGTGCAGACAAGTTCCTAATTGAAGGATCTCCATCTTCCGAAGAAGAAGACTTAAAGACTTCCCACTCGGGAAGGAGGATTTTATCTACACGTTGACTTTGAGTGATCTGCCCTAAAAAACAGCATCACTTTATAAGATGGATTTTGAGTTCTATTTAAATGACTCAAAAAGTTACACAAAGTATGAGGTTAAATGTTTTAAACGTATTGAGTGATGGATTTGTTATTATGTTTTTGATATAGCTAGGAAGTACAATAATCCTTGTTTTTCGATATCATTGTGTATAAAATTCTATATGAGATTCCACTCTTAAGGTAGTTTTCTTGTCCAAGAAAACTTATTACAAATAATGTACTCTTCGGTGTTTAAGTACCAATGATGAAAAATATATTGGGATCAACCTTGTGATTAGGGTTGTGCCTACCAATTTTTTGGCCCGAGTCAAACTTTAAAATGGGCCCTTATGTTTTTACAAATTTAATAAGACAAAATAATATTTAAAAATAAACTTTGTTCAATGTACACTATTAGTTAAAGTAATATGACAACCATGTTCAAAATAATTATTTAAATACAACTTGCTTCATAGTTTTGGCGACAAAAATATTGATTAAGTTTGTATAATCAAGTTGCTCAATTATTCCTTTCTCAGTTGATAATATATCTAACTCATTCAATCATTCTTGTATCATGGTTGACCGGTGAAAGGTTTTAAGGGATAATTGCAAAACACCGCCTAAGGTCTGGGCTAATTACAAAAAAATCTAGAGGTTTTTTAAAATTGCTAATCGAATTTCTGTAGAAGAAGGAGCTCGAACCATTGTAAAGAGAAAATAGTTAACTCTATAAGAATCGTCTAAAATTTGAACGTTTTAAAGTTTTTCTTTTTTTACATCTATCATATATATATATATATATATATATATATATATATAGGATTTGGATCCTGTGAGTCCACATATCCTATGTGAGTACACGAGACCAAATCTGAGGCCTTGATTTAATTTTTTAACGGTTGAGATTAAACAGACTTTACCATTTTTAATATATAATCTAATGTATAAAAGACTGTTTGGTAATTTAATTAAAATTAATTTTGGGAGGGGAAGTTATTTTTGGGGAGTGGGCTAAAAATCAGGACACGTTTTTATGAGTTGTGTTTTTTCCAAAATCTTTTCATATCCCTTCAACTTGGTAAACGAAGTTTCATAAAAGAGTTGGTCTTCTTTTATAACATAAGATTTCTTTCTCTCCAAAAAATAAACCACCGTGAGAAAACTCCATTGTTGATTTTTCAAGGGTTATACTCTCTGCAAAGCATCTCCCAACTAACCCTACATCGTGTAGTTGAAATTGCAAGGAGGAGTGTGAAATCTTTCATCCGAAAGTACCAGCGAATTGCGAAATGTTTCGTCCAAAAATCACAAAAATCAGACTCAGCAGTTACTTAGGGCGTCTTGAAATTTGCGAGGAGTTGAACCACCTGCAAATATGCCACTTAGGGCGTCTTGAAATTTCTTCAGAAGTAGCGGTCCGAAAACCCCCAAATTTGTTGTAAAAATCCCTATTCGAGCAGGTACCAAATTTGTTTCTCTCTTCTTCGTTCGTTTTTTTTTATTCGAGCAGGTACCAAATTTGTTGGATATTCGTTAAAATTGCATATTATTATTGATAAAATTGCTTATGACTGTTATGGATTTTGCTTATGATATTCGTTAAAAATGCACATTGTTGTTGACACCAAAGTTAGGTTATTATATCAAATGGGAGGGGAGAGTGGCAATTAGTATTTCCCACTTTTCCCAGAAGTATTGAGAGATTGTTTTAATGTGGCAAAAAATTATTTATTGTTGTCAATAAGTATGCTCACATCTGTTTTTACAAGTAGTTGGTGACTACTTTAATGAGGCAAAAACATTGCTTATCTTTGTGATATATTATGCTTATGCAGCTGGAAACGGCTGCTAATACCCCGTAGGCTGAGGAATATTCAAGTATGTGCGAAATACTGGGAATGATTTTGTTTTTGATTCTTACTGTCTTTATTATTTGGAAAAACGAAGTCTGTGCAATAAATTCAAGTATTTTGGTGATTACTTTAATGAGGCAAAAACATTGCTTATCTATGTTTTATATCATGCTTATGTATATTCAAGTATGTGCAAAAAAATATTGGGATTGGTTGCTTAACTATGTCATGCTTACTCATTTCCTATAGTATGCTTAATTTTTTTTTGTCTGTTAATAAATATTTCAGTTAAATGACTAGTGTTCACTTGTTTTTGTTAGTGGTTCTGTTTGAAATAGCTAAAGAGAGCAAGAAGATGAAGGCGGCAGTGGCTAAAGAGAGCAAGAAGAGGAAGGCGACAACTATTGATGATCGTGCAGAGGTGAGTAAGAAAAATGTGGGGAAGGATAAAGAGAAAAAAATGGTAGATGGTAGCAAGGGTGATGAAAATTCCAAATATCCTAGGATGTCTACGAGATCAACTCTGAGGTTTGCCAAAGTTATTAAGAATCGAACTCGCATGCAGGCATGTGCGGTTAATGAGATTGGGTTAATGTTTTTGCATTTGCACATGAAGATTGTTGAAATACCAGCACAGTTAAAAAAATTGTTACTAACAAACGAAAAAAGGGCATGTGCTCGATAAAAAATGTTGTGACTTGCCTATTTATTTTTTTTAACACTACTTATTCACATAATACAAATTGCATATGATTTCTCTTATTATAATATTTTTTATTACTTTGTACTTTGCTTATTTGTTACTGATGTAATGCTTTTCGACCAAAAGAAAAAAAATGAACATAATTGATATTGCTAACAGTATAAAATACCATGAAGATAAATGCTTACAAGTCAATTGACTTCTGCTTACAACGCGTTTGAATCCTGCTTACAAAAATATTTGAATACTGCTAAAAGTATAAGATACTTGAATATATAAAATGCTTGCAATGCAATTGACTTCTGCTTACAAAGCACTCGAACCCTGCTTAAAAAATATTTGAAATAGTGCTATAAACATTATAAGATACCATGGAGATAATTGCTTACAATAAAGTTGAATTCTGCTTATAGACTAATTGAATTTTGCTTACATAAACAACTGAATTCTGCTTTGAAAGAAAATATAACAACCATGAACTAACACAACGACAATAATCAAAAAATATTCAACATCACTACAAAGTACTTCAAAAACCAAACAAATTTATAGTCTCTATAAAACACTCCAGTAATCAACACTTCGATCAAAAGCACGAAGCAACAATCGTTTCAGATTGATCCTATTTCATTTTGGCAAACTCTTTCGCTCGTCCTAAGACCACCTTCCTCTGCTCATTCATTGCATTCAAACATATTGCAGTTGTATACTTTCTACGCATCATCAATTAATCTGATAGTTTACAACACAGAACAAACGTAAGCAACATGTTTCATTCATGACAACAAGTATTTAAGCACATATAAGCAGCATTTTCGATCATAGTATGCATGTTCTTTAAAGAAAAAAAATGGGGGCGAAGAATTGAATTTTCTGCATTAGCAAGTATGTTCATAAATATAAACATATTCGTAGTCACAAATAAGCAAGATTATAGACACGCACAAGCAACTTTCTGGGTAAACATAAAAAAAAACGAGGATGAAGAATTGAATTTTTTGCATTCACAACTATGTTAATACTTATAAAGCCTATTCGTAGGCACACAAAAGCAAGATTATAAACACGATTAAGCAACTCTCTGGGTAGACATACAAAAAAAAATGGGGATGAAGAATTGAATTTTTTCTGAATTCCCAAGTATGTTCATATTTATAAGCATATTATTTGGCACAAAAAAGCAAGATTATAGACACGCATAAGCAACTTTCTGGGTAAAACATACAAAAAAAATGAAATGATGAATCGAATGATTGTTCTAGAAAAATGCGAATCAAATTTTATTTGGATTCAGTAAAAAATGGAAAATGTAAACAATCGAAAGGCAAGAAAAATGGTTACCTTGTTCTTCAGTAGTGTTGAAGCATTCTTCATGGGTTTCATCCATTTTTTTTTCTTGCTTGAACTCTCCAAATGTCGACTTTGTGTATTGTGGGGGAAGATTTTTCGCACATTGCGGAACACTGGTGGAGAAGGTGATTATGGCTTGGACGATTTTCCAATAACAAATTTGGTGGATTGTGATTGCAAATTTGATGGTAACTCATCCTATTTTAATGAGATTTACTAGATTTAGCCAACACACCTATTACTATATGGGACTGATTTTTCCTCACGTTGATTTTATCACATAATTTATCAACATTAATCAGGTTTAATCTCAACCATCGAAATTAGTAGATTTGTGGCTTGATGCGGTCCTATGTACTCATATAATAGGGGGTCTATATAACTCTCCCCATATATATATATATATATATATATATATATAGGGAAAGGATCTTGTGAGACCACCTCCTAGGTTAGTCCATAGGACCAAATCTACACCATCCAAATAGTAAATCAATGGCCAAGATATATTACAATATATACAACATTTCATAAGTAAGTATACAAGAGAAGGGATAAAATAGGAATCCAGGAAATTAAATATAGTAACCGCTTCCTAAAAATTAGGGACGTGATTTTGTATTGATCACGTCCCCATAATCAAGCGATTCACCTTTCCTTTCTCTTCCTTCCTATCCGAACCTGCAAATTATTCAAATATGGCAACAAAATCGTGCAACAATTAATGAAAAGTATATAATTACAATAAACTAACTATACATCAAAACATTACTAAGTATACATAAACAATTAACTAAGTATACAATTACACTAAATTACCTGTACATTAAAACTTTACTAAGTATACAAAAATATTTAACTAAGTATACAATTATATTGAACTAACTATACATTAAAATAATACTAAGTATACATAAACATTTAACTAAATATACAATTACCTCTCAAAAAAAAAAAAAACTAAATATACAATTACACTGAATTACTTATATAACTAAGTATACAATTCCATTGAACTAAATATACAAATCCACATAACTAAGTATACAAATTCACTAAACTACTTACTAAACTACTTTATATAACTAAGAATACAATTCCACTGAACCAAGTATACAAATCCACTAAACTAAATATACAATAAAACATGACTAAATATACAAGTCCATTGAACTAAGTATACAATAAAATGATTTGTTCACAAATATCGCGGAAAGAATTATCAATTTTGAAAAAACGCTTGAAGTTGAATATAGCTAATAACCGTCAATTAACATAACTAATTAAATATTAAAGTACAATTATACCCTTATATGCCTAAATTAACTAAAATGATCTACACCATCCAAAATTTTGAATCAAGAGTCCATAAGTGTTCTTATGGACTAACCTAAAAGGATTGGTCTCATTTGAACCAATTATATATATATATATATATATATATATATATATATATGATTTAGTTCAAATGAGACCACCTCTCCTAGGTGAGCAGTGTGGACTCATCTTACCCATTGATCTTAAAAAATGAAGGGATGTGATTAATTCATTTTTTTAATTATTTCCTATTTCTTTCTTTGATTTTAAGGGTAAGATTGTAATTTTGTAATTCAAATTAGTGGTCCAGTGATTTTATGGTTCAAATTAGTGGTAAAATTGGATTTTATGGTGAAATTGACACTCTTAGGATTTCGTGGCGGAATTTAAGGAACATGTTTTCTTTCCAAATATTTTTATTTTCAAACATAGTTAGGGTTCTTCTACTTTGCATAATTAGACATCAAATAATGCATATTTAGTTATTTTGTTAGCTTTGTTTTTACGAAAACACGACATAATTGAATATAACGTCTTTGCATATGTAGTTATACTACACTCGCATAAATAGGTTCAATATAATGTATATTTAGTTATGAAAATGGGATGTTCTTTTGGAAATTATAAAAATGGGATGTTACATAATGTCTTTGCATATTTAGTTATTCCACAATGTATAGATAGTTTCTAGATAATACATAGTTAGTTGATTTTGTTGCATAGTTTATGACGTCTTGCATAGTTGATTATCTTTGTACTACATATTAGTTTTTACTTTGCATAGATAGTTTTGGATAATGCATATTTAGTTGAGTTTTGTTGCATATTTAGTTTTCGAACTCACTGTTCGTTATTTCTCTGTAATATTGCACTGATTTTTCTTGTTTTTTCTCTGTAATTTTCGAGTTCTTCACAGTTTTCTTTATTTGTGTTAATGGAGGAATGAGAGAGAGAGAGAGAGAGAGAGAGAGAGAGAGAGAGAGAGATGTGAGATTGGGGAAAATTGGGAGATGTATGAGAGAGAAAGAGATTTGATTCCATTTTTGTAACTAACTTATTATGTTATTTTACCCTACTACCCTTATATTGATTAAATTAATATTTTAATATATTTTTTATCCATTAAATCATACACATTGATTAATAGTGGGGGATGGTTAAGATTAGTCCATTGTGTCTCACCTAGAGACATGGTCTCACTTGATCCTCCCCCTATATATATATATATATATATATATATATATATGTGTGTGTGTGTGTGTGTGTGTGTGTGTGTGTGTACATACAAAACATTAAAACTTTCGGGGTCCCTAAATTTTATTATATTTTTGGGCACAGTCTTTTGACTAATGGCCTCAAAAGTAGCACGGCCATACTTGTGATCCGATGGTAGTTTCTTGTGTTATAAAGGTGACTGACTCGGATTTGATCTTATCGAGTGCGTATGTCTTCCTTCAGGGGTGTGCGCGATCTTTGGGCCGGTTCGGAGATTCATAAATCTCCAGAACCGTCCCGAAGTTCGGAGATTTTAAAAATCAATCTCCACAATCGAACCGTAGAGAAAAAATCTTAAATCTTAGGACCGCATCGAAATTGATGCGGTTGATGCGGGGATTTGGTTCTAACGGGACGATTCGGGACGGTACGGTTCGGGACGGTTCTGGAGATTAATCAAAAGTAAAACAAATACAAAAAAAATAAAAAATGAATGTAAAAATCACCAAATAATTATAGTCCATTCCTTTTTTTAGTGCAATCTCAAAATAAATACTACAACCATAAATGGCAATACAGTCTCAAATTAAAAACATTCTTTTTTTTATTTTTTGAGATACAATCTCGGTTAGTATATATCATGCCTTTCCTACTAAGATACAACAATCATTCTTTTTTATCATTATTTAAGTTAAAAATTAAAATCTTTATAAAAAATCATGGTATCCAATAGTTGGATATTTCACGACAGTAACCAAAAGCATAAAAATTAAAAACATCATCCTAGACCTAGAGATTATTCTTAGATTGCCAACTCCAAATTCCAACTATTGGACCTTTTCTTTTAATTTTATAATCATACATAATAAATTAGTCAAAAATATCAAATGTAGCAAAATACAATATAAATGATCAGAACTTACCTACTGAAAGTCTGAAATACAAAAACTTGTTGTCGTGAATGATGGTGTATGGTGTCAGCGGCGTGAAGATAACGGATATATGATAATTTTCTAGGTTAATTAAATGTGGGGTGTCACAATATCAAAATATAAATAAGATAAAAATAATATATATATATATATATATATGTATTAAAAAATTATTAAAAATCGGTTCTATCTTTGGATCTTCGGTTCGGTACAGATATTTTAAAAATCTCCAGAACCGTACCAAAAATATTTTCGGGACGGTTCGGTTCGGAGAAAGTCAAAAAGTCAATGGATATTTTTGGTTCGGATATTTTTCGGTTCGGGTATCGGTTTGGTTCCAGTGATCTCCAAGTCCCGTGCACAGCCTCCTCCTATTATACCCCATTGTATGTAAAAAAAAAAAAAACGATGAAAAATATATTGCGTCAGCAAATGTACAGGCCCAACTAGCATAATTCTTCATAATATTTATACACAGCGTTCGTGTATCGTCATATACGTAAAAGTTTAAATGTTTTTACTGAACCTATATGATTTCGTGTTATTAATTATTTGATAGCAATCATGTCAAACAATAAAGTAAGATTTTGTTCAATTTTGGTGTATGATGTAGGCCTCTTTCGGCTATTTATTCTATTATTTTTAACCCATTTTAATCATTGATCATAATTCATAGCATTATCAAATTTCGAAAAGCAGTATCATTTCTTTTGATTAAAGCCCTTTGTCACGGGCCTAGCCATTTCGCCCCCCACACGATGCCCGCGCGGCGCTCCGGTCCACCCGGGGCCAGCCTATCCCTCGGGACAACCACTGATTTCGCCCTGCCTTGGGCTCATCAGGAATGCGGCTCCATCATCCGAGGCCGGTTTGGGTAGGGATGGCCAATTCCCTTCTTCACCGTCAAGTCACGACTAGCAACAAGCTCCCGAACTTAACGGGTAGGCTGCTGAACATCGGGGTCTGTACCCGTATCCACAAACTAGCCGACTGAAGCCACATACAGTCATTCACAACACAATCCACCAGTAGTCATAGCGAAAGACACCCTAATGTCACAGAGCGTGACACCTTGGTCCACTAGAAATTTTCATAATAATAATAATAATAATTATCTATGCAACCAAATTTCATGATAATTTTTAATTAAATTTTTGGAACAATAGACACTAGATCCAAAGGCGTAACTGGCTAAGGACTAATTGTTGGAAATTGGTTTAGTAAAAATGGTTTTTGATCCGATTTTAATAAATTATTTAAGTGAGATTATTTATTAGTTATGGATAATAAATGATATAATCGTAATCTACATCGCGGCCCGCGGGCAGATGAATTTAGCATTTTAAATTTTTAAAATCAATTTCGGGTGAATGAGAAAATAATGCATTAAGTTAGCCACTTAAATGCCTTTTATATAAGGAATAAAAAAGGGAGTGAATATGGAAAGTCATATCCCACATGGAAAACATATTAAATGTTTGACTAGTTTAAATAGAACTTCACCAATAATAAGGAGTAATCATGTGGATTTCCTTATGGTACACCCTAGTGGACCACGTCAATTTCGACTAGCCTTTGCATTTCAGCATATTGTCATTCTCTTCCTTTTCTGTATTTTTGAAAGTTCTAAACACGGTTTTGTCGTTGTAAGTTCATTTTTTGCAAGTGCTGCTAAACCGAACTTGAAAGTAGTTGTATCTTAAAGACGATTGCCTAAACCATTAACACTTTTGTACGAACAATTTCGCACGTCTTGCGGAGATAGTATCTAATACTAGCATCGACTTCAAATTCTATCACATTACTCTGTCCATTTTTTCTCGAAAACCAAACATAGCAAAGAACAAAAATAAATCCCACCCATAATATTGGGGCACAAATGCAATAACCTTTTGCCAATTATTGTCTTATTGTGGCATTTACTGTTCCGTTTTTTTTTTAAATTATATTTCATGTTCCACTTTGATGGATGATTGACATGTATAAGACACTCAAATAATAAATAATTTATCTCAATAACATGTGTTAATCATCTCACCAAGTGGAACATAGATTGGAACAAGAGAGTGGAACATGAAATGTGATCCACCAAAAGTATAATTAAGATAGGGTGACCCGCAAGGGTAGCCAAGTTGGTGGAGTAGGTGAGCGCGGGACTGAAAGGTCACGAGTTTGATTCCCCTTACCAACACTTTCTTGATTGAGTCTGTCACACAGGGCTTGCCTAGTGTGGTTTACCTGGTTGACGTAGTTTGCAGGCTAGTACGTCCAGCCCGAGGGTTTATCCAGTGCGCACTCGAAGAGTAGCGGTTGCGGGTTCCTCCGTCATAAAAAGAAAAGATAAAAGATAGGGTATGTTTGCAAGTTTGGGTTGATGGATTTGGAGCCTAGAATTTCAAATTCATAATAATAAGTTCATTGACATTGTTTGAATGAAGTCATTTTATAATGGATTTCAAACCATTTGAAGCTATTTTTGTAGTCATTTTGGAATATTCATATTCTTCTTATTTGGAGTCATTTGATTATTCATTCAAATCTTGCAACCTGGAAGGAAATAATTTAATGTAGTAGAAGTTAAAAACAATTGAAAATCAGAAGTCGACAATGTTTTTAATTAGAAGCTGAAAAGTGAAAAATGTTAAAAAAAAATTTTTGCCATTAAGTTGTGAAAATACTTTTATTTGTACGTAAAAATGAAGTTGCCATTCAGGTTTAAAATAGGAATTTGTGTACATATAAATAGAGTTGAAAATGTCCAAGAGAAATGAAATTTAAAGCATTCTTGTCCTGCTTTTAGATTCTAAACAAATTATACAGAATTCGAAGTGAAAGTTGGCTGTTGAAAACTCTAATTTTGTTTTCTCAAAAACAGAAGTTGAAAGTCATTTTTTTAGTATTTACAAACACACTCAGAATTTTCACTACTTCACAACTTTTGACCTAACACTAAACGATTAAGGAGTGCTTGCTTATGAATTAATTTTCATCTCTTCCACTTTTTGGACAAAATTTTTCATGGAAGTGTGCTTGTTTGTGAAAAAATTTCAAAAATATACTATTCACTTTTCTCACATTTCAAATCATCAATCACATCCATTTATAATTCAAACAAAAAAATATCACATTAACTATCATTATTATATAATAATATCACAAATACACTATTCACACTCTCTCATTCTTCAAACCACCAATCACATTCAATCATTATTATACTAAAAAAACAATCAAATCAACTATCGGCATCACATTTTCATCTTATATTCAATCACACTTTCAAAATTCATTCTCATTTTTTAAAACAAAATTTTCACATTATTCTTTCCAAAAATAGAAATGAGCAAAACGAAAGTTCAAGCAATCACTCCCTAAACGTTTGATCCTACATTTTACTTAGAAAACTATTCTTAGCAAATTTATGAAAAATTGAAAACAGCACACGTTTCATTTATTGTTTATCGTCTATGAAAAAAAAAATGTTAACTAGAATGAATTAAAATCCACTAGTGGAACATTATTGCCTAACCGGGAAATTTGTAAAATTGGTCTTGTATCTATAGGGGTGTTCCAAAATTAGTCATGTAACTTTTGAAGTTGCAATTTTAGTCCCGTGACATTGCCCCTTAGCAAAATAACATTTTAATTGTGTAATTTTTAGGATTTGACAATTTTAGTCTTTTATTTTTTAGTTGTGGAAATATCGGTCCTATTATTCAAAATAACCAATTTTGGCATATTTGTACGTGTTTTTGTGTCTTCATAATTATGAAATACACAAAGATTTGTGTGAGACGGTCTCATTAATATAATTCATTAGACGGATCCTATTTGAAAAGAATTTTGACCCAAACTCATACCCAAGAAAATAATCCATATTTTTATGTGTTTAGGATCCGTCTCGTGAAGGTCTCACATAAGACTTCCTCTATAAAATATTACATGTAAATCTCATATCTCGGATTTTGATCTAGATTAATATATCTAAAACTCCATCATCAGACAATATTATATAGTATAAATGATAAAAATTCTACTCAAGTAAATAAAATATAGTCTTTGATACGTTTTAAACTTTAACTTACATATATTGATTATTTTGGCTATCAAGTACATTTTGGAAATAACTGAAATATTGAAATAGCCCTTATGACCAAATTTGCATCAACTTGAAACTTATAGTACCAGAGTTGCACTAATATAAAACTTACTAGACCAAAATTGCAAAAAATGCAAAACATACAAGACTGAAATCACAATTCCTAAGGTTACATGACTAATTTTGTAACAACCCTATGCATTCAAGACCAATTTTGTATTTTTCCCTTGCCTATCCTTGGGTAAAAACTTGAAACGACCCACATAATGTATTAAGTAATGTATTAATCCAAAAGATTAGCTGCTCTTGAGGCCCTTTATTTTCTGCAATCAGATTTCTTGTTCCACTTTATGTTCATATTTTCCGTAGTCTCTCATGCCCATGGTCAGCCATATAGGTAGTCACCAACAACATAGGGTCCTTGATTTTTGGGGGCCTCAATTTTATATAAACTTATATATATATATATATATATATACACACATATTTTATTGAATTGTTTTATAAAGAGCCCATAAAAATTAAGAAAAACATCAAATGGCCTTTTGTTATCAAACTTGTTCTAAAAAATAATTTAACTTCTAAAATCAAAATAAAAGAAACGTCGCCATTTTTTTCCTATATTCAATTTTTTAAACATGAACAAATAAATCTATTAAATTATAAACAAAAGGTACATAAATAAAATATTTAATTGTATTTTTATGGCCACGGCCCACGGGCCTCCAAAAAGTCACTATCGACCATGATCATACCAGAGCGTGGGAATCACGCTCGTCACATGAAGGTGGCTTCACGGACTGACTGTAGACCGGCAGCCGAGACCAGTGGTCGAAGTTTCCGCAACATTGTCTGCATAAAAGGACGCTGGGCGGCAGCGCGTGAGAAAGGTGACAAAATAACAGTGTCAGCGCACGCGTGGGCTAGTTTGACTCGGGTCCACCCATGGAGATACTCCGTGAAATGGAAGTGAACCGGTCCAATAAAATCCTGAACCTGCCAGTAAACGTTGGGCTCATTAGAGCCCAATAACGATTGTCTACGGAATTACATCTTTTCCGTGATCTGGGCCTGAGTGGACCCACACTATGCTTTCCCGCTCATCTGTGTTGTGGGCCCGTTTTGTTTCAGACTTTTACCTCTGAACATTTTAAATGAGGAGCGCCATTTACATATCCATTCTTCATCTCTTGCCTGCTTTATGTTTTATTTTTCATTTTTTTCAGAGCACTGGTCGTTTCTAGTTCGGATCGTGCTAAAATTATGAGGATATTTGATAGAATAAGCAACTAATTTTAAAATAAAAAGTGAATTTTAATACTTGTTTAGAGTTTTGTTAGACGGTGGACAATCCTTGACCGACCAGTACTAGTAACAATAATCAGTAGTGGTCTCATATTACTTCTTCATTAGAAATGAAACTTATGTAAAAACACATTTTGTCAATAACATTATTATTTTAATTGGAACCATGTGGAAATAAATGGTAGCTTAATTTTATTCCACAAGTTCCCTTTCTCATCAACCTTTTCTTATTACTAAATGTTGTAATATTAGCCCATTGCTTATATAAGCTTGGCCCATTTCTAGGACATTTGTTTAAGCCCAAATGCAACCAAAGCAACCGAGCCCCTTTGTTCTAACCCATTGAGTTACCCGGGTCTTGGGTCTCGGACTGCAGCACCCGTTTGTGAAGTTTGTGGATCCTCTTTGATAGATCTCAGCCATTGATCTTCTCTATTACATTGTGACCGTTGATTGAGACTATAAAATGGCTCTTTCCGAAACACTAGTTTCATTATATGTTTTCACTTTCTCTCATCTCTCTCTCTCTCTCTCTCTCATCTGCAACTGTACTCTGCATCTCTGTAAAATTCGATCTCTCATCGGAGTTTCTGTGAAATCTTTGAGTGTTTTTGTAGATCTGAGTGTTTCCATCTTTACTTCACATTCTTTGTGTACAAACTGGGTTGAGCCAAAAACTAGGGTTTTCTGGGAAGTTAGGATTTGTTCGATTCATGAGTTCTCTGGGTTTCTGGGTGAAGTTTAAGGGGTTTTCGAGGGGCTTTGCGACTTGCATCCTTTTGGTTCTCTGATTTGATTCTCAAGTGACATTACTTTGTGGTTTTGGGTAAAACTAGCCCTGAGCCGATAAACAATATCGAACTTAGGGTCTTTGCCCTTAGTGCATTTTTGCTTTATTATTTGCAATATTTTCTTTAATATTGAGTCTTAGAGTAATTGTTGTACTTAATAGGGCTTATTATTGAGTATGTATTCTTTGGTATTTTGTGTATCAATCTATTTTGAGGCGGATAGATATCCAACACTAAATTTATCCATTTCTCTTGAAAATTTGGAGCTCATTACATATAGAGTCGATCTTATATTAAATATAGTAACAATAATCAATCTTATGCTTGTGATTGTGTTATGGCTTCTTCCATAACATTGGAGGGTTTAGGTGAATGTTGAAATTTAAATATAGTATCTGTCCCATGGATTATATCAATGAGATCGCCTCATATAAGTCTTTGTCTTACATATAGTGAGATTCTTATGTTTATTCAATTTTCATTACATTTGATATTGTATTTTATGAATATATATATATATAATATAATATTTTTAAGATATATATCTATAGTTATTATGTTGTACAATCCAATTACTAGAGGACCAAGTGCCCACCAATATTAACTATAAAAGCTTATTTAGATATATAGCCCAAGGGTAAGTCTCCTGTCAGACCATCTAACGGATCTAATTCGTTAGACTGATCTAATACCGGACCTATGGTTAATCCATTCTTGACACGCATAACCACTAACTCCACAACAACAACTTCCGTTGGCCATTGCTAATACTTTTTAGGAGGGCTACTAATACTTTTTGGTATGACTACTAATACTTTTCAGGAAAATACTAAAATACCTTTAATCAAAAAATATAATACTTTTCAATAAGATTATTAATGCATTTTAGGGGGGATACTAATACTTTTGTGGGAAAAAAAATCAATATTTTTCATGATAATTACTTAAAAAACCGGTCACAGGGTTACCAATACTTTTTCATTGGATTACTAATACTTTTCTGAGGGATTGCTAAAACTTTTCACGGGAAAAACTAATACTTTTGAGGGTTTTCTAATAGCATGTACACCACTATCTAATACTTTTCAAGGGGATTACTAATACTTTTGAGGGAAAAAATCAATACATTTAACGAGGGCTACTAAAAACATTATGTTCAAGGGAATTACTAATACTTTTGAGATATATATACTACTAATACTTTTCAGATATACTGCTAATATTTTTCAGGGGAAAAACTAATACTTTTAATAGCACCTAATATTATAAATATACCACCGGACCGGAGATCCTATGATACTGCTCGAGTATATTACAAAAATATCAGCGGTACATGAAATTACAATAAAATCCGGACTGGGTTAGGTCCATATAACAGAAATGACCCGTTACATGGTCTAACCCAAGTTTTTGTCATAGTCCAAAATTATATATAGCCTAGTCGGTCGTATGATTTGTAAACTTGCAACACTAGAAACTCCACCATAAATATATAAATACCATTTTCACCTTCTTTTTTTCGTGTTACGCATCCTTTGGATATTTTACAAATTTTCTGTTCTTTATACTTTCCGCATCCTAATTATATAGTTCGGTTTGACTTTTCACATAAATTAAGAAAACTATTAAACATTATAAATATACGAAATATTTACTTTATTTGCTCCTATTTAATGAATAGTGTAAATTAAAAATACATATTAAATATGGTTATAACAGTAAAAGAATGGAAAAACTACTATTAAATATAGAAAATGGACTATATATTTGGGACATAATCCCAAAAAGGAATATATAATGGACTATATACTTGGGACGGAGGGAGTATTTTGTTTCTCTTTAGAAATACTTGAGCTTTAGGTTTTTTTTTGCCAAACAAGAAGTTCTTAACGACTTGTTGTATCACATGTAGTAGCTTACGTAGCAAGAACTTTTGAAGTTTTGTATTCAAGATGATATTACATCAATATATATACATAATGGCGAAGCCAGTATGCGAAAATTGGGTGAACCAGCATACGAAAGTGGGATGAGCCGAATGAAAAATTCGAAGAAATATAAATTCTAACTCAGTTTTTTTTTTTGATACAAGTTAAAAAAATCACATAGGGCTGGGCCAGGGGCAGTCCCCCCTTCTTTGTATTGGATTATATACACCTATTGTATAATTGTAAATTACAGCACAGTATTTAACATGAAATTGAAACAAAAAAAAATCCAAAATGCATTATGTATTTTTACCTTAAAAGGGAATCTATTAATTCCTTTTCTCGAGGCATGCAACGTTGACTGTTGAACCTTAGATATAAAATTAATTCACCACTCTATATTATTGGCATTTGTGGCCAGTTCATGAATGAATATTGAATTGCTCTTGACCTAATTCTTACATTTCATGTTATAAAAACTATAAATTTTGCATTTAAGTTAGGGGCAAAATTAACTTTCTTGTACTGCTGCAAATGGTCATAAATATAAAGATGGGATGGCAAACAAGTTTAAACGAGTGTGGGTGAAAGTGGGGTATGTCACTTAAGTGAGTTGCAAGAATCGGTACAAGAAACCCATTCAATTTCTATCTGTCTTTTAATTGGGCGGTGAAAAATGGTACTTTGGGAATGATAGAAATGTAGATGAACCATAATATCTATATATTTGGTTTTGGTTTTAGAAGAATGTATTGAAATTTTTTATGTATATAATATGTAAATACAAATATGATATTATGGAGGCTAAAATATATTACCATCATATTGCATGTTAAAATCATAGAGTATTTGGGATTCATGTGTTTTTTTTGGATCCAAATTCCACTTGAATTAGAGGTTGGATTGAATTTGGTGAGGCCGGGCCATTCTTAAAATGACTAACGAAACGGAGATAACAAGTGGATCAACCATATACGGACTAAGCAGAAAAGTTAAATACTTCAAAACACTATCGCCGGGACTCAGAAGATAATTTACATCATTTTCTATCACATTGTCTTATTCTTTGCATCCTCTAATCCTCTTGATCGACTTGAACTGACTTAATTTAGGAAAATTTCAATTGAGGCCAATCAGCAAGCTTGACGTTGGTCGTGTTATTAATGGTTATTCCAAATTAACGTACAAACTTTGTTTCAACATTTATAGATTTTTGGTGAAAATACATAAAGCTTTAATTAAAATAGGGGTCTAATTCTCGATTTTTTTTAGAAAAAGTCTATATGTTGTGAATTTATTGTTTATGATAAAATTATGTTTCTCCAAGATTAATCATATGACATTGGAAACTATATTTTTAAGGGCAACTGTAGAAAACACACATGGATTTAAAGTGAAATTGATGCTGGAAACTCATACATGACAAATTTTAATCTAGATTCCATATTTCAAATGTAGCTCATATATTATTTCAATATCATCGATTTACATCGAGTGCATATATAAAATTAGTTTATTATTTACATGATTTCAGAAAAAAAGTTTATTATTTACATGTAACATTCATTGATAACGTTGAAATTCAAAACAAAATATTACTTAAAATACAGAATCCAAACCAATCAAATCGAACCACCGAATTCAAATAAATTGCATTAAAATTTGCAGCTAGGTGTAGGCAGGCAGTAGCCGACGTTACATGAATAATGTGAAATATTCCACTTTATATTTCACATATATCTTTATTAAAATACCTTATATTTTACAAAAGCAGTTCTATAAATTAATATTCTTGCATCATAAAGTACAGCAATCTCACCACAACGATTGCTTCAATCGAATTGAAAAGATACTATTGAGTTTCCTCTAATTATTTCATTAAAAAAAAAAATGATTTTATGTTTCTAAGTTTAGGTCGGTAATAAAGTCTGAATTTGTGAGCTGCCCATAAAGTAGTTCAAATACATAAAACTATACACTATGTTATAATACGTGCACCCCATAAATATGCCATACCTTTTATTAAACTAGAAGTTCATTGATGCATATATAATTAGCCTCGATCGTCCTTTTTAATGAAAGCATGACAATTAATGAAATTATATGTAGTTAAAGATTGATAACCTACTCGTGTGAACCATAATAATAATAAAAATACTTAATTTTTTTAAATTTTTTAAAAATAATTCTAATAAAACAAATTTTTTTTATAAGAAGTCAATGTTATGTGTGTATAACTGTATATTATACAAATAATAATATATAAAATGTCTGGATATCTTTCTTTAAGGAAACAATTTGTTTTTAATTTTTATTCATAACAGCGAATTATTTTTTATTTTCAAATATATAATTTTACTAGAAAATATAATTCGTACTGACACAAATATGTGTATTATGTTTTGATATAATTTAATGTTTTGTATGTGATGATACCCGAGCAAAGCATGACAATTTTTTAAGGATTATCATGTACACGTGGCGGTCGTAACCTGACGGGGAGACGAAAAGGCCGATCGAGACGGAAAAGGCCGACTAGAAAAAGCCGACCAGAAGACCAGAAAAGGCCGACCAGAAGACCAGCTCACCACAGTGGTAGACCAAGTTGCCACCTTGCAAAACAACAATGGGACAAGTCAACAAGCACTTTCCACCACATGGCAGTCATGCAACTCATGCACAACAAGGAGGATACAAGTGTCCCACTAGTCAACTCATGCACAACAAGGAGGAGACAAATGTCCCACTAATCAACTCATGCACAACAAGGAGGAGACAAGTGTCCCACTAATAGTATAGATATAATAATATTAAATGTAATAGTATAAATGGTATTGATCTGGGAGAAAAAGGGGGAGACCGTATAGAAAAACTCAGAAAGTCGAAACCTGCGAGCACTTCAACTTCTACTCGGCCGTTCAATAAAAAAGACACTTTACAGCTATTTATTATATTTTACAGTCATTATTTTTATACTTAGTTTCTTGTTGAGCAAATTCAGGCATCAACGGTTTGGCGCTAAAAGGAGGGCGCCCATTAAGGCTCCAATTTATGTAAAGGCGCACAAAAATGTGCTATACCATGGAATTTCTCGAAAAACAGGAAGTCGATACATAAAGTACGGAAAAGAATCATCATACTTGGTACAATAAATGAGGGGCAACCACCACATTAGAAATTTTCTCAATTTAAAGGTTGCAGTGCACACAGATTTATAGAACTTATGGCAGCAAGGTCAACATGAGCTCACATAGGCTGAAGGCAAGGATTTTTCAATTCATTCTGAATTGCATGGACAAAAGCTGAACTCATGTCTTACATGAGCACCAACTGAACATCATAATCATCATCGACAATAACATCATCATCCATGTTGAGGATAGAATTAAGAGTCGAGGCCCATCCTCGCAGGTCACTCTCTCTTCTCAATTCAAGCTTTCCGAACAGAAGAGCAATTGTCTAAACATTCTATTCGCCTCGGCCAAGTTCTGAGCGTCGTTCAAATTCGCCTAGGCCAAGTCCTGAGCGCCGTTCAAATTCGCCTCGGCCAAGTCCCGAGCGCTGTACCATTCGCCTCGACCTAGCATTGAGCGTATCTCGGCCTAGCCCGAGCTCATCTCATTTCATCCCATCTCATCTCATCTCATCTCATCTCATCTCATCCCATCTCATCACATATCATCCCATCTCATCTCATCTCATTTTCACCTCATTTCATCTCATCATCGCCTCGACCTAGCATCGAGCGCATGTCGGCCTAGCCTGAGATCATCTCATCTCATCATCGCCTCGACTTAGCATCGAGCCCATCTCAGCCCATCTCAACATATCTCTTCCTCGGCCTCGAACTTGGGGGCCTTTGATGATACCCGAGCAAAGCAGGACAATTTTTTAAGGATTATCATGTACACATGGCAGTCCAAAACCTGCTAACAGGAGACCAGATAGTGACCGGGTAGGAGACTTAAAGGCCGAGGCAGGCGGAGACCGAGAAAGGCCGACAGGAGACGAGAAAAAGGCCGACTAAAAAGCCGACCCGAGAGAGACCGAGAAAAAGGCCGACCATGAGACCAGCTCACCACAGTGGTAGACCAAGTTGCCACCTTGCAAAACAACAATGGGGCAAGTCAACAAGCACTTTTCACCACATGGCAGTCATGCAACTCATGCACAACAAAGATGATACAAGTGTCCCACTAATCAACTCATTCACAACAAGGATGAGACAAGTGTCCCACTAATAGTATAGATATAATAATATTAAATGTAATAGCATAAATGGTAAAGTCAGAAAAACTCTGTAAAGTCAGAAACCTACCAGAGCACTTCAGCTCGACCGTTCAATAAAAAATGCACTTTACAGCCATTTATTATATTTTTTCAGTCATTATTTTTATATTTAGTTTCTTGTTGAGCAAATTCAGGCATCAACAATATGGAAAATCCTGAATTAATTGGGGAACTTTAAATATGAATAATTACGTAAATGAGATTTTAGAAATGTTTGTAAATTAACCATATCCAATTTATAAATTTTAAGAGCTCTAGAATTGTTCCTTAATAGGCACTAGATCAACCATACTTGTAGAAGTATGTGGTAATTTGCACACATTATCAACACAATTTTATCTCATAACACATTTTTTGGTATTCTATAATCTATATTAAACAGTGAAAATAATATCCCCTCTCTCTCTCGAAACATGTTTAAACAAAAATTACTTTTATCCAATGTATTTGTATATAGTAAATTTAAACTTTTTATTCTTTCTCTTTCTATGATTACTTTCTTTTAATTCTGACTCAGAATATATTTTAAATTGGACTTAAAATCTATCCAATTCAGCCCAATAAACCACTTAAACATATAATATATTGTTGTACTCCATCTCACGTCGACCATCCAAATAGAATTCACGTTAGACAAGGGACCCACTTAAAATGTCAAAACCAAGAACATCAACCACGGGAATCCCAACAAACTAGTTCCATATCCCCAAAGGACGCAAGACCAGGTCCCTCAGGGGCCCGACCTAAAGCGATGCTTTATGTACGATGGTCTCGAGCTAGCTAACTCACCGAGCTAACAAGTCACATCCTCCAATCTCATTGCAATATAATCTTGACATCTTAACCTTTAGGGTATCAACACAATCTATATACAAGGAAATTATTACTTTGATAGTTCCCCAAAGTCAACCAGGCTTCTGTCATACAAATACCTTCATTTATGACTAAAAGATGAGCTGATTCCACATTCGCAGCCATCTAAATGCATTTACTGTAATAAGCCTTCAGGCTCAATAAAAACAAAATCTTTAAGTCCGACCTCCCGCAATTCGGCAAATCTATTTATTTTTAGTATTGATGTTTTCATTCCCAAATTCGTAGTTGTTGATCCTTAAGGTTTGTATTTTGGTTGACACGTCAAAATACAAAACTTACATATTCGTGGAAAAATAAGCCACCCAATATAAAAAGTATTTATTGGTGTCAAATATATTTTTTTCAAAATTTGTCACGAATCAAAACCAAATAAAGAAAGCAAAAAACTTGATTATATTAAGTAAAGTTAGTTAATTATTGTTAGAGTTAGTTACAATACACACCATTGATCACATTTCACATATAGAAGGTTTGGATTGTTTTAGCTTGTTTTCTGAATTCTATATAAACATCAATACTTGTAATATGATTTTCAACTTTTCAATTTATCAATACAATCAAGATTTCAGCTCTCTCTTTCAGTTCTTGTATTCAACATGGTATCAGTTTCGGGTGAATTTTTTTCAAGACTTCATCACGCTACTAATTTTGGTGTTCTTCATCAAGATCTTCTTAGTCCTTGAATCAGTCCTTCAATGACTTCTCCCACAGACCTTTTGAACTCCGATGTCAGGATTCCATCTCTGAATCCAGCAGATGATTTCACTTCTCCCTACTTCTTGCATCCTAGTGATAATCCATGGGTAGTAATCGTCTATGAGCAATTCACTGGTGAAAATTATGTGTCTTGGAGCAGATCAATCTTGATGGCTCTTAATGTGAAGAATAAAATAGGTTTTATTGATGGTTCTATCACCATCCCTCCTACCTCTTCGATCGTTCTTTATACTTGTTGGCAAAGGGCCAATAACTTGGTGTTATCTTGGCTACTTAATTCTATATCTAAAGACATTAGACATAGTCTTTTATATTTCAACACGGCTCAAGAAGTGTGGGATGAATTAAAGATTAGGTATGTACGAAGTGATGGTCCACGGGTGTTTCATCTTGAGAAATCTTTGAGTTCCATATGTCAAGGCTCAAATTCTATCACTGCATATTATAATCAATTCAAGACTTTATGGGATGAGTACATCAGTTTTAGGCCAATTGCAAAGTGCTCCTGTGGAAATTGCATCTGCAATATTTCTACTTTAATGACAGATATTCAACAATCTGATTCTGTCATCAAGTTTTTGGTGGGATTGCATGAATCTTTTCGCACGGGTTCAAGCCAACTTCTATTGGTTTCTCCCTTACCTTCTCTTGCAAAAGTTTACTCTCTTTTACTTCAATAAGAGTCTCAAAGAAGTTTGAACAACTCATCTGCTACAACAAATCCTATAGATTCTATGGCTATGTTAGTCAAACCTTCTAATTCTTCAAGATTTGTGTATAACAAAGAGAAAAAAAAGCCAAGATGCTCCCATTGTGGCTTTCTTGGACATGATGGACAAGTGCTTTCAACTCATAGGGTATCCCCAGGTTAGAAAGGCCCTAAGGGTCCTAGAAATGCAAAAACAATCCTAATGTCAATGTTGTAATGGCTTCTCCTGAGAATCTAATTCAAATGTCACGATCATCCTTTATTCTCACAAGAAATGGTAGAACAATTCTTAGCTTATGCTAAGAATCGTCTTGATTAAGAATGGCCAAGAGCACATTTCACTGCGGCTGACCTCGATTTCACACATTCATTCTATTTAGTTTTGATTCGGGTAATATTGTTATTTTGTTTTTAATGCTATGCACCTAATATCAAGTGGATATTGACATTAATGGTGCTACGAGACCATATGGTGTGTAACACATCATTTTATACGATACTCTATTCTGTTCATATTCCCATTCATTTACCTAATGGCAAGTACTGTTGTGGCTACACATATTGGAGACATTAAGATATCGATGATCTTATTTTGACAAAGACTTTATGTGTACCTACCTTCAATTTTAATCTAGTTTGTTTCACAATTGGCAAAATTTTCCAATTGCACAAGACATTTTCTTGCCTCACATTGTGTATTGCAGATTTGAAAAATCGAGGATGATTGGTTACGCTAGACAAGAAACGGTCTTTATCATCTACAATTTCCATCATTTGTTCTTTGCCTTTTTGCATCAACTTGTGATGTTAATATCGGCATGCTAGACTAGGGCATTTGTCTCCGCCAAAAGATTGTCAATGATAGATAAATTTGTTGTTTCTAAAGACAAGTTTCAGGACTTGTGATGTATGCCACTTGGCTAGACAAACAAAAGTTACTTTTTCTTCAAGAACTACTTATTGATTCTATATTTGATATAGTTCATTGTGACATTTGGGGACCTTTTTCAACTACATCTCATAATGGTTTTAGATATTTTCTCACATTGGTTGATGATCATTCAAGGTGTACATGGATATATTTTAAAAAACAAATCGCACACATTCTTTTCTAGAGTCTTTTTACAATATGGTTCTTACAGTTTGATAAAAAGATTAAAGTTTTCAGGTCTGATAATGGACCTGAATTCTTATTGCCAGCATTTTACAATTCAAAAGGAATTATACACCAAACAAGTTGTGTGGAAACTCCACAACAAAATGGCTTGGTAGAACGAAAACACCAATATTTATTACAAGTTGCTAGAGCTCTAATGTATCATTCCCAGGTTCCTCTATCTTTTTGGGATGATTGTGTTTTAACTGCTGCACATATTATTAACAGAGTGCCTATTGCTATATTGAATAATTTGTCTCCTTTTGAAAAAAATTATGGAAAGAAACCTGAGTATGATCACTTTAAGGTGTTTGGTTGTCTTGCATATGCTTCAACACTTAGTAGAAACAGAAACAAGTTATAACCTCGAGCTTCTAAATGTGTTTTTCTGGGATATGCCTTTGGGTACAAAGGATATAAATTGTATAATTTACAAACTCAGCAAACTTTTATTTCCAGACATGTTGAGTTTTATGAGAATGTATTTCCTTTTCATTCGAACTCAGCTGGTGATACTAACTTTGTTCCTTTATTCAGAAATACTAGTTTAGAATATGTGTTTCCTACCAATATACACACACATTCTAATGTTGTTCATGAGCAGGAACAGTTCAATGCTATTCATGAACAAACACACAATGATATGGTTTCTAATGCACAGACAGATGCACATGCAGGTGCATTACCAAATGAACAACCAGATGAACTTTCAAATGCACCAGATGCACAGACAAATGAACAACAGATTGCTCAGACTGATGGTCTTGAACAACAAAATATCACTGATAACATTAATCCTAGAAGGTCTGGAATGAACATGTCTACTCCACACTATTTACAAGTGTATGATTGTGCTCTTCCACAATCCCTTACAAACAAGACATCAGCTGCAACATGTCATTATCCCATTTCAAAGTATCTATCCACAGATAAGTTGTCTAACAGTCATAAGGCATTTACAGCAGGTATCTCTCAAATTCCTGAACCAAAAACATTTGCTCAAGCAAACAAACTAAAAGAGTGGAGGGATGCTATGTTAGCTGAGACTCAAGCTCTTGAGAAAAATAACACATGGACTCTAACTGAGCTTCCTCATCACAAGCACTGTATAGGATGCAAATGGGTATACAAATTCAAATATTAGTCTGATGGATCTTTGGAAAGGTACAAAGCCAGGCTAGTAGCCAAAGGCTACACATAGGAAGAAGGATTAGACTATTTTGAAACATTTTCCCCTGTGACTAAAATCACTACGGTCAGGTTAGTGTTAGCAATGGCTGCAATCAAAGGTTGGCATTTACATCAGTTGGATGTAAACAATGCATTTCTCCATGGTGATTTATATGAGGAAGTATACATGAAACCCCCTCCTGGATATTGTGCTCCAACAGATAATAGAGTTTGTAAACTCAACAAGAGCTTATATGGTCTAAAGCAAGCTAGCAGACAGTGGTTTCAGAAACTTCAATCTTGTCTTATATCTTATGGTTTTATTCAATCAAGATCAGACAATTCTCTCTTTGTAAAATCTAAATCTAATTCAATTACTGTTTTATGTGTCTATGTAGATGATGTGATCTTAGCTGGAAACAACATTGAAGAAATACAAGACATCAAAGCATATTTACATTCCAAATTCACCATTAAAGACCTTGGAACACTCAAGTACATTCTGGGAATAGAAGTTGCAAGGTCTTCAACAGGCATCAGCATTTGCCAGAGGAAATATGCTCTGGATGTCTTGACTAAAACAGGATATCTTGCTTGCAAGCCCAACTCTACTCCTATGGATCCCAAGGTTGATTTATATAGCAAAGAAGTTGTTCTTTTGGAAGATCCCTCAGCATATAGAAGATTAATTGGCAGACGGTTATATCTCACCATTACAAGACCTGAATTATCATATAGTATTCGATTAATAAAAGTCGATTCATGGCACATCCTACTACCATTCATCTTGAAGTCGCACTTTGAGTAATCCTAAGATACATCAAAAGTTCCCAGGAAAGGTCTTTTCTACTCTGCTAAATCTCGGCCCACTCTCAAGGATTTTTAGATGCGCAGATTGGGCAAAGTGTATAGAAACAAGAAGGAGTGTGAGTGGATATGCAATTTATCTTGGTGGTTCCCTCATATCTTGGAAGGCAAAGAAACAGGCAACAATAAGTAGATCTTCTACAGAATTAGAATACAGAGCTATTGCTTTTATTACTTGTGAAATACAATGGATATCATATTTGCTCCAGGATCTCCAAATTCAACAAACTCAACCAAAGAATTGTGTACACCTGACGATCAATCTCGCTATTGTATCTCTCAAAATGCATGTCACCATGAAAGGACAAAACATATTCAAATCGATTGTCATTTTGTAAGAGATGAGACTCAACAAGGTCTCATCAAAATCATACATATTCCTGTCAGTCGGTAACTTGCTGATATTATGACCAAAGCACAACATCCTCCTACTTTCCAGCAGATTACTTCCAAGTTTGGCATGCTTGACATCCATGCTCAGCTTGAGGGGGGTGTCACGAATCAAAACCAAATAAAGAAAGCAAAGAAACATTTATATTAAGTAAAGTTAGTTAATTACTGTTAGAGTTAGTTACAATACACACCATTGATCACATTTCACAAATAGAAGGTTTGGATTGTTTTAGCTTATTTTCTGAATTCTATATAAACATCAATACTTGTAATCGATTTTCAACTTTTCAATTTATCAATACAATCAAGATTTGACTCTCTCTTTCGATTCTTGTATTCAACAAAATTCAATAATAAAATACCAAGCAATAAGACTAGTTCTTTTCCTTATAATCCAACCTCTTTAATAGGCTTTCAAGAACCAGGTGGCTTAGCCCACCTGGCCACCACAAGCAATTGTGGGGTGGAGGTCAGTGGTTCAAATCCCTGCTCCATCAAATTGTTTGTGGGGTGGAGGTCAGGGGTTCTTATCCCTGTTACATCAAATTGCTCCCCGGGGCATATATGAGCTGGTGAAGATTTGGTGGGAACTCATACTGAATAGCATCCGTGTGGGTTCGATTCGGGAGATGTCGTTATTATTAGTAGATTGGTCGAACATAATTATTCTCTTTACCTAGGAGGATCTGGTTGTACGTCGCCAGACCCGGTCGAGAACTTGGCAAGTCGTGCACATCCGCGGTTTTACCTTATTTAAGAAGAATGAAGAAATGGAAATTTCTTTGTCGCCAAAAGATAAGTCGAGGCGTAAGACTGGAAATTGAATTATCAAAAATAAAATAAAATTAATAGACTTTCAAGTTAAAATACTTCCAGCACAGAAAACAGAGCTCCGAGCGGTCCCCCCAAAAGACGTGCTTTTAACACATGCAATTACCCAAAATAACCCTCCCTCCTATTTTCCCGCCAAAAAACCTCAGAACAATCCAAAACCCGAAAAAGTAAATCCGGGCCGGATATTTTTTTTTGAATCCTATCCACCACGTCACCATCACAAATTCATAAATCATCCCCACCATGGGACCCACATTTCCACCTACACTTTTAAGAATCCATCTGTCCTCCATTACCACCCCACCCTACCCCCCAAGTTCAATTTTTTTTTTCGTACATGCAAATATTTATCACTATATATAAATCCCAATCCACTCCACTCACACACTAGCCACTTAATTTATACTCACTCCACCACAATAATGCCACCGCCACCACCCCTCACGGCGGCGATAACCCTAGCGCCGCTCCTTCTATTTCTCCTCTTGGCCCGGCCCACCGTTTCCTGGCGCCCCTGGCCCAACGCACAGCCCAACTCGACAGATTTTCTCTATGGTGGGTCCAAAAAGTACGAAGGCTCATCCGAATTCGTCCACTTGAAATACCACATGGGCCCAGTCCTCACCGCCAATATCACCGTATACCCCATCTGGTACGGCAGGTGGCAGAGCTCCCAGAAGCGGATCATCCGCGAATTCATCGCCTCCATCTCCGCCGTCGATTCGAAGCCGCCGTCCGTATCCGGCTGGTGGAAAACCGTCCAGCTCTATACCGATCAGACCGGCGCGAACATTTCCCGAACGGTCCATGTCGGCGAGCAGAAGAACGACCGGTTCTACTCCCACGGAAAGTCCCTCACGCGCCTCTCCGTCCAATCGGTTATTAAATCGGCGGTCACCGCCTCCACGCGCCCCCTCCCGATCAACCCCAAGAGCGGGGTTTACCTCCTGCTGACGTCAGACGACGTGTACGTCCAGGATTTCTGCAACAATATATGCGGTTTCCATTACTTCACCTTCCCGTCCATCGTAGGGTACACGCTACCGTACGCCTGGGTGGGGAACTCGGCTAAGCTGTGCCCCGGCGTGTGCGCCTACCCCTTCGCCGTACCGGATTATATCCCGGGGCTGAAGGCCGTTAAGTCACCTAACGGCGACGTTGGTGTTGACGGGATGATAAGCGTGATTGCTCACGAGATAGCGGAGCTGTCCACGAATCCGTTAGTTAACGCTTGGTACGCTGGTCAGGACCCGGTTTTCCCAGTGGAAATAGCGGATTTGTGTGAGGGCATTTATGGAACAGGGGGAGGTGGGTCGTACACCGGGCAGATGTTGAACGGTAAGGATGGTGCCACGTATAACATGAATGGGATCCGACGGAGGTTCTTGGTTCAGTGGGTTTGGAACCATTTGTTGAATTACTGCACTGGCCCTAATGCACTTGATCAGTAAAAAGAAGCTTTTTTACTGTTTTTTATTTTTATTTTTATTTTATTTTGTTGTTGAAAATTTGTATGGGCTTCATTTGGTTTTTAAAAATATAGATTATTTTGTTTGATTTTTGGATTTTTTTGGTCATTAATGGATAATTAGTTTAGGTATATTTATGCAATTCTAAATATGCTCAAGGTTTGATTAAGTTGTGAACTTGTGATGATACTGTAAGATTAATTATATATATACGTTATTATGTTTGGGGCAGTAAATCTAGTATTCCTTTTTTGGGTGGTTGGAGATATTTCCATTAATGTTGGGAGATTTGTGTAATAGAGTTTCTTATTTTCCGTGTCTATAGGCTGTACTGGAATTTGGAAATGTGGACAACAATAATATATTTGATTAGGCATATAAAACGAAACTGATTCATCATTTCTTGCCTCCATTGGGCATTGTCTCATTGATAGCAGCTAAAGCCGGCTAGGACAGTTCCTCTCTCCGATGGATGGGCGGGTCTATTGGTTATGCCTAGGGCAAGTCCCTTAGGAGCGAAGCTTCTAGCACTAGATAAGAAGCATTCTGGTATGGCAGGAATACCACTTTTTAGTTCGACCACTACATAGGAGCGATAGCGAAGCCAAACCGTATAAAGGCGAGCAGCCCTTATAGCAATAGCAAACAGCCTACTTATAGCCCTTTCCAAAGGTCAATCCCTTTCCTGATGCCTGCGCAGAAGTGCAGTTGCTATGTTGGCTTAATAAGAGGAGGTTGCGGGCAGGGGAAGGCCGGACTCCGAAGCCAACCGATACGTCCATGAGTGTTTCGTTAGGAAATATGTCATTGTTTCCATAGCAAAATTGTTTTTTAAATGGTTATTCAAAAACATGTTTTTTACTTTTTTGAGTTTAAGAGGGAGTTTGGCTAAGCTTATTTAAAACATCTTATAAGCTCCTACATCTGATAAGCTGTTTTAGGAACATCTTATTTTAAAAATAAGTTGTCAGAGTGTTTGGATAAAATAAGATAGTTGGGCTTATAAGATGTTTTTATATGTTATAAAATTATCAAGTATATTTTTGTCTTTTGAATCTTTAAAATAAAGAGCTTATAAGTTCTTTTAAAAAAAGTTGGAATAGATGTATTTTTTTTTAGGAGCTTATAAGCTCTCTGACAGCTTTGTTTTAGAGCTTATAAGCTCTTATGGAAAAAAATTACCAAACACATTTTGAAAATTTATAAGCTCTTAAACATCTTATAAATTGTTTTTAACATATTATAAGCTCAGCCAAACACCCTCTAAATGTTCTCTTTACCTTTCTTTTCATTTCTAGCGAACCCTGTTATATTTTAGAGGAACGCAATTCCCAACCCCAAAATCTATCATGACACCCCATCTCTTTAAATATGAAAATGTCATTAATTGGTGTCAAAAAAAAAAAAATGTCATTAATAAAAGGACTAAAATGCCCTCAATGCCCTACTAAATTTATAAATACACCCATCTTTTTTAATTCTTATTCAACTTGAAAGGAACTCGCAGTGATTTTTCGTCATTCTTATTATGATTTTTGAAGAACATTTACGAATTAGATAATTTGAGAAAATTTATTATTTATTCAACTTACTCATTCAATACCAATTCAAGCACAAGGTTATGGAAGATAGATTAAAACATGACCCCCTTTGTGAAATACTGCAGAGATAATTTCCAATATGTCCAGCAAATGTATCTCTCTATCAAATATTTAACTATTGATTCTCCATGTTTTCTATGTTAAAATGTTTTTACCTGCAAAAAAAAATTACAGTAATTTCATTGGTTAAATTGCTTAGAATTAAACAACTAACAGTTGTTTTCGTTTCTTCTGGCTTTTTACTGAACCCTTGCCTCATAGTTTTGTTTTGACTCTAAATGACCCATGATAACCCCAAAACTGGATTATTAATGGAATATGATTTTCACAATATTTTCTTGATTACATTACAAAATATGTACATTTCATGATTTTGATGAAGCTTGTCAGACCAAATTATCTTCATACTAGCAAGATTTGTTGTTTTGGGAAAAAGAATTGGAGTTTAATTGGGATTTAAATGGGAAAGGGTAAATTGAGGATTATTGGGGGTGTATTAAGTAAATAAGTTAGTTTTAAAAAAGAGGTGAGGGTGTATTAAGAAGAGGAGTGTATTATTCTCAAAAAAAAAAAAAAGAGGAGTGTATTAATAAGTTTTGTGGGTTTTAATAGCGCTCCTCCACATTTTATTAAAAAATAAGAGGATACATATCTCGATACCCAGTACATAATTCGGTGTCCAGTTATGTACCATCAATTTTTTGAAAATGACCAACTGTCTTGTCGGAAAATATACGAAGGATATGATCGTCAATTTTTGGTTAAATGGACTAAAAAACTTGTTTTTGAAAATACATGGCTATTTTTCATTTTCACAAAATATAAGTGACTTATTTACAAAAATAATTGTTTTATATTCTTTAACAAGTACTTTTTACATGTATTTTTAATATTATTATGTTTTGCGAAAAATCTTGTATAACAATTTTGATCTTGCAAACAAATTTTGCTGTCGTGTTAGAGTAAATTTTCGAACAATTGGATGTTTGGTTAAAAAAAAATTTGCAGTGAAACAAAACCGGAAATCCTTCATATTCAATGGCAGCAGGGCTTGTATGGATGTATTTTCAAGTTTAATTTCCAGTTTCTAGTGTTTGAAAATGAATTTTCAAACTTTATTGATTTTCGTGTGAGAATTGAGAGTATGTTTGGTTTGTTGTCTGAATTTCTGTTTTAAAATGAGAATATGTTTGGTTATAATTTTTCAAATGTATTTTTGACATAGATTTGCATGATTGTAGTTTATTTTAACCTAGATTTGCGTAATTGGGATGAAAATTTGTTTGGTTGTGTTTTCAAAAAAATATTTTCCATAAAAAGTGAAAACTGAAAATGACTTCATTTCTACTGAAAACTTTTTAAACAAACATAAATTCATTTTCCGGAATAGTTGGAAAGTAGAAAAATGGTCATGGAAACACAACCATACAAGGCCTTTGTTTTTCAAAACTTTGATTTTTAAGGGATATTTTTGCAATTGTCCTATAGTTATAGAGGACCAATTTTACAATTTTGTGTACAAAATATAGAGAAAGACTGAAAAGACATCCGTGCACGCCCCTCTACTGGTTCAGTACGTAGCAGATTTGGCACATCCCGAGGCTGCTTTTTCTACTGTTTTTGAGGGCTCACAGCCTCTTCGGGATTCAGCAATTGGGCCCTAATTATGCAATTCCCTTTTACTTTTTTCTTTTTTATTAAACAAAAATGAAAAAGAAAAAGAACAAAAAATTCTCTTGTAGAAAAAGCACAAAAATGGTGGCAATTTGGATCATCAGGTCAGATTCGTGTTTGATTTTAGATTGAATTCGGTTATGCTTAAAATATATAAAAAATTAATTAAAATAAAAAATATAATTTTTTAGTCTAATTGGTAAAATCGTGTCAGTCGTTTTTGAGTTGGAGTTTCTCTTGTTTGAGTTTCTCTCAATAATTTCGGGTCGAGTTCGTGTCGGGTGAGTGATTGTCACCCCTATATGTTACAAAACACACACATACACACACATTTTTTTTACATGCACAAATAATTTTAAGGGATAATTACAAAAAGTACCCTTGAGGTTTGACCTAATTACAAAAAAATCCAACTAACTTTCAAAATTACAAAAAGTACCCATGAGGTTTGATTCTATAATATTTTTATAAATATGATGGGTGATTTTTAAATGCTTTTCGCTTAGGAAGAGGTAAATGTTAGGCAAAATAATACTTCAGGGGTATATTTTGTAATTCTGAAAGTTAGATGAGTTTTTTTGATAATTAGGGTATATTTTGTAATTAACCCTAATTTTAAAGTAGCATTTCGTAAAATGGGTCGGTAAGTTGGGCACACGATGGGCATGTTTTCAATTTACTAGATTTTAGGGAACCGTAATTAAATTGGAATAAATGGTTTGACAACCAAGGACAAAACAATATCCCTTTCTCCCCTTAATTCATGGTGACTTTTGCCTTGGGGCGGTGAAAAGTTGACAACGTTTTTTGAGTAAATACTTTCACTTGTTTTCTTTTTTGAGAAGTTTTGATTTAATCGATATGGTATTACAAACGAAAGGATTAATTGCACTTTCCCTCTAAACTATAGCATTTTTTTACACTTTACTCGCTGGATTTGGAAAATACATATTCTGCCATATCAACTACATGATTTGTTGCAATTTATCCTTTGCACCAACCAAAAGTTGACATGTGTTAACTCATGATAGATCCATGTTAGCTTCCAGGGGTTAAGTGCAAAATGTTCAAAGTTAGACATGCAAAAGAGAAATTTCCAAAGTTTAGTATATATAATTATATAATACAAAACGCACAACAATTTGTCGGGCAAAATACAATTATCCCTAAATAAAATATTAAAATAATAAAAGAATGTGTATCATTGTACTACATCACCGAAATCATAATTTAGAAGGTATATGCTCAACTCGTTAATATACTAAGGTAATATTTTTGAAATGCCCAAAACAAGAACATGGACAATAAATTTGAAACATAAGAGAACTAATTTATAGTTATAAATATACGGAGCACATTTGGTTTCATTTTCGAAGTCATTTTGATGTTTTTATTATTTTCAGGTTTCAAGATATTTTCGCTAAGTTTTCGTGTAAAAGTGAAAATATGTTAAATTAGTTATGCTTCTATGTAAATTATATAAGTTCAGAATTGAAATTTTTTATTTTCTTTTGGTGTTTTTTCCAAGTATCGACATGGTATGTGAGTAAGTTTGCTTGAAAAGAAATGAAATATTTTCATTCAAAAAAGAAAAGATATGATATAACAACAGATCTGTGTTGACGCCAGATTTCGAAGCATCCAAACGTGTCAATCAATTATACGCGACTTATCGTGATGAGCAGAAGATAAAAAAAGGGAACATGATACAATTAAGTGAAGTGAATAAAATCTTCTTTTAACCTAGAGAGCACATCGTATTTTGGCATTTATTAGTTCGAAACCAATAAATGCTCTATTAATAAATTATAAACGAGAATACCATATGTATTATATATATCCCTAAATGTAGGTCTAATGATCATTTGTGTGAGTAGTATTAATGACTGAGACACATTTAATGCGATATGACTTGACCTCCTTAAATTAGCCGTAAGCTATTTGACCTTTAGCTCGGTTCAGTAGCTTGGATTCTTGATTCTTGTCACTTTGGGTCGGGTCGGTCTTTCTGGGGTTGGATATTAAGATGGGTTTCCTACCCTTGGTCTAATACACGTCAACCCATGAACAACAATCTGAAAAATAAGAACATATGACACTTATTTTAAAAATGAGTGTAACAAATATATATTTCTTATTCTCAAACAGTTAAAAATAGCAAAATCATTTTAGAAATGTGTCAACCATTTTTTTTAAAAGAAAACAAAAATTTAAAAGAAATAATTAGAGATAGTGGATGTTATTGGGGGACAATGGGAGATAAATATAGTGGTTGGTGTTGGGGATAATGGAAGAGAGGTGGAGAAAGTGAGAAAAAGAAAATAAAAAGTGGGAGATTTAGTAGGGATAATGGGAGAATAATGAAAAAATAAAATAATAAAAAGGAAAAAATAAAAGATGATAAGGATTAGTTGGGAGGAAGAATTGGAGGAGTGAAGGAGAAACATAATAGAAGAGAAGAAAGAAGGAGAAAGAAAGAAGAAGAAGAAAAAAAAAAGAAAGAAAAGAGGAATCAAGGAAATACAAGAAGTATAATCCAATTTGCAGTACAAATTATCCGAAGAGTTTGAAGGTTTCGTAATTATTTCTTTATTTTAGTTTTATAATTGAATTTGGCTAAGTTTTACTAATTCTATTATATAATAATTTATGTATAGATTCTATTATCGGATTTTCTTAGGTTATCCCCGCCATCTTTTGCGGGTACCACTGATCCTATCGAAGCTGAGGGATGGCTTACTGAGATACGAAAAGTCTTTTCCGTAATTGATTGTACTGATGAGGAACGTGTTAAATATGCAAAGTTTGTGCTGCGAGGTGATGCATATGATTGGTGGCAGATGGTGCAACGCCAAATTGAGGGCGACACCAACCCCTTTACTTGGAAAAGGTTCACAAAAGTCTTCTATGATAAGTACTTTCCGAGGAGTGTTCGCCAACAGAAGGAAAGAGAATTTATACAGTTGGAACAGAAGAACCGTACAGTGGCTGAATATGAAGCGGAATTTGCCAAATTGTCCAAATTTGCTCCTGACTTGGTTGCTATTGAGGAACGAAGAGCCAGACGATTTGAAAAAGGACTCCGATCCCAAATCAAGATTGCAGTGGCTCCTTTTGAACTTACTACTTATCGCGAAGTTATCAACAAAGCTATGTTGGTGGAAAGGGCTCAATCTGTGAACCGGGAAGAGATGTGAATCCAACAAGGAGGACAAAAGTTCAAAAGAGAGAACTCAAATGTTTGGAATAATAATGGTCAGAAAAGAAAGCAAGTACAAGTTCCACAGGGTGCCTCACATAATAAACAACTAACAACTGTTTGCACTAAATGCAGCAAGGCACATCGGGGAAAATGTTTGTTTGGTACATGAGTTTGTTTTAATTGTAAGAAGCCTGGACACATAGCTTTAAACTGCCCAGAGAGGAAGAAGCCCACTCAGGCTAGAGTGTTCACAATGACACAAGCAGAAGCCGAGGAAGCAGCAGACGTGGTGGCCGGTAATAAATTAATTCTTGCATTTTTTTCTTTCGGATTTCATATCATTATGTTCATGCACATTTTGAGTATGTAATTGTTTTGTAGGATCTATAAATGTTTGTGGTATACCTGTTTATGTATTAATTGATTCTGGTGCTTCGCACTCCTTCGTGAACTCCAAATTTGCTATGAACCTGTCCGATTATGCTACTTCGTTGGACACTCTTTTCAGCATATCAACTCCCTCAGGGAATGTCATGAACTCAGCCTTAGTTTACACTAATTGTCCAGTTTCCATTGATGGAAGAGAATTATTTGCTGATCTTATTGGGTTGAATATTCATGACTTCGATGTCATTCTAGGTATGGATTGGTTGTCCAAACATCACGCAACAATTGATTGTTGAGCTCGAAGGGTAGTCTTTTATTCTCTTCAAAACTCCCAATTATTCTTTCAGGGAGTCTCATCAAAATATGTTAACCCTATCATCTCAGCTTTGAAGGCCCGTAAACTCCTGAAAAAAGGTTGTGAAGCCTATCTAGCCTCAATAACTAAAGTTTCGAAAGAATGTCCTTCTATTGATCAAATTGCTATTGTCTGTGAGTATCCCGATGTATTTTCTGAAGATATACATGGTGTTCCACCAGAGAGAGAGGTGAAATTTGTCATTGAATTAGTGTCTGGAACGACACCTATATGCAAAACACCGTATCGAATGGCTCCTGTTGAATTGAAAGAACTCAAGGAACAACTACAAGATTTGCTCGATAAAGGATTCATCAGACCGAGTTTCTCACCTTGGGGTGCACCAGTCTTATTTGTCAAAAAGAAGGATGGAACAATGAGATTGTGTATTGATTATCGTGAACTTAACAAGGTGACCATCAACAACAAATACCCTCTTCCAAGAATTGAGGAATTATTTGACCAACTTCAGGGTGCTGGGTATTTTTCTAAGATCGATTTGAGATCAAGCTACCATCAATTGCGCATTCGAGAAGAAGACATTCCAAAAACTGCATTTCGTTCTCGATACGGTCACTATGAATTCCTTGTCATGCCTTTTGGTTTGACTAATGCTCCAGCCGCATTCATGGACTTAATGAATCGAGTTTTTTCTGATTATCTTGATAAATTCGTCATAGTCTTTATTGACGATATCCTTATTTATTCTCAATCGAAGGAAGAGCACGAACAACATTTAAGACTAATATTGCAGAGATTCCGAGAGAAAAAGTTATTTGCAAAATTCAGTAAATGTGAGTTCTGGTTAGACAGTGTTCCTTTCTTGGGACGTGGTGAAAAATTGGCCTACACCAAAGAACGTAGGAGAGATCCGCAACTTCCTTGGGTTAGCTGGCTACTATAGAAGATTTGTCGAGGGTTTCTCTAAAATCTCTGCTCCACTAACTCAACTAACGAGGAAGAACATTAAGTTTCAATGGGATGACAAGTGTGAAAAGAGCTTCAACGAGTTGAAAGAAAGATTGACAACGGCTCCAGTTCTTACACTGCCAAATGGGATTGGTGGTTTTATTATCTATAGTGATGCATCACTAAAGGGTTTAGGTTGTGTTCTTATGCAACATGGGAAAGTAATTGCATACGCTTCTAGACAATTGAAGGATTATGAGAAAAATTATCCAACTCATGATTTGGAATTAGCAGCTGTGGTTTTTGCATTAAAAATATGGCGACACTACTTATACGGGGCTAGGTGTGAAATTTACACTGATCATAAAAGTCTAAAATATTTCTTCATTCAGAAAGAACTTAACATGAGACAACACAAATGGCTCGAACTAGTGAAGGACTACGATTGCGTTATCAATTACCATCCGTGTAAGGCCAATGTGGTAGCAGACGCTTTGAGTCGTAAAGGTCAAGGATCCATTTCTACTTTGCATGTGGTTCAACAGCCGTTGTTAAAGGATATACAAAACCTTGAGTTGGAAATTATTCCCCGAGAAAAGACGAGTTATTTGGCTACCTTGACTTTACAGCCGTCAATTCTGGGAAAGATAAAAACTGCACAACTAGATGACCTAAAGTTAAACAAGATTCGCGCAGAGGTCATTGAAGGAAAACGACATGATTATGTGATCTCAACAGATGGAACTTTACGTTTGGGTAATAGACTTGTAGTCCCCAACAACGAGGACTTAAAGCTAGAGATTATGAAGGAAGCTCACAACTCTACTTACTCCATTCACCCGGGAAGTACAAAGATGAAACATGACCTCAACAAACATTTTTCATGGGATGGCATGAAGAAGAACGTGGCATCATACGTCCAGGTGTCTTACGTCAACAAGTCAGTTTGAACATCAAAGACCTAGGTCTTTTGCAACCACTGATGATTCCTGAGTGGAAGTGGGAGCGTGTTGGTATGGATTTTGTTATGGGACTACCAAAAACAAAAATGGGATTCGACTCTATCTGGGTTATAGTTGACCGTCTCACCAAGTCCGCATATTTTCTACCGGTGAAAAGAACATTACAACATGGAGAAATATGCGAGTAAATATATATAATCGAGATAGTTCGGTTGCATGGAGTACCATTGTCCATTGTGTCGGATAGGGACCCTAAGTTTACCTCCGCTTTTTGGAAAAGCCTACACCGAGCTATGGGTACTTAGTTAAGTTTCAGTACAACTTTTCATCCGCAAACCGATGGACAATCAGAGAGACCAATTCAAACACTTGAAGATATGCTCCGAGCATGTGTGATAGATGTTAGTGGTACTTGGGATAAATTTTTACCGCTAGTGGAATTTTCGTACAACAATAGCTATCAGGTTTCTATTGGGATGGCTCCTTATGAGGATTTGTAAGGAAGAAAGTGTCGATCACCAGTGCATTGGGATGAAGTCGGTGAGAGAAAACTAATAGGACCTGAGTTGGTCCAACAGATCGTAAGAAGTAGTTGAGAAAATCCGACAAAGAATGAAAAGCGCCGAGCCGTCAAAAGAGCTATCTTTGATAAGAGAAGAAAGCCATTAGAATTTTCTATTGGAGATATGATTTTTATTAAAGTGGCACCAATGAAAGGTGTTATGAGGTTTGGAAAGAAAGGGAAGTTAAGTCCTCGCTATATTGGACCATTTGAAATTTTAGAGAGGATAGGTAGTTTGGCATATCGAATTGCCTTACCACCAAAGACTATCCGGAGTTCACAATGTCTTTCATGTCTCGATGCTTAAGAAGTACATTCCGGATCAATCACACATTTTAAGTTACGAGTCACTCAATATTCGTGACAATCTGACATATGAAGAAACACCAGTTAGAATTTGTGGATAAGATTGAGAAGGAGCTTAGAAGAAAGAAAGTTGTATTAGTCAAGGTCCAATGGAGGAATCACACTATAGAAGAAGCTACGTGAGAACACGAAGATGAGATGCGTGTTCTATATCCCCAACTATTTGGTAAGCAATGAACTCTCAATATACGATTTATTTTCTTGCATAAGAATATTATTTATATATGGTTGCAAGTTTCGAGGACGAAACTTTTTATAATGAGGGGAGAATGTCACAACCATTTTTTTTAAAAGAAAACAAAAATTTAAAAGAAATAATTAGAGATAGTGGATGTTATTGGGGGACAATGGGAGATAAAGATAGTGGTTGGTGATGGGGATAATGGAAGAGAAATGTGGAGAAAGTGAGAAAAAGAAAATAAAAAGTGGGAGATTTAGTAGGGAAAATGGGAGAATAATGAAAAAATAAAATAATAAAAAGGAAGAAATAAAAGATGATAAGGATGATTAGTTGGGAGGAAGAATCGGAGGAGTGAAGGAGAAACATAAAAGAAGAGAAGAAAGAAGGAGAAAGAAAGAAGAAGAAGAAAAAAAAAAGAAAGAAAAGAGGAATCAAGGAAATACAAGAAGTATAATCCAATTTGCAGTACAAATTATCCGAAGAGTTTGAAGGTTTCGTAATTATTTCTTTATTTTAGTTTCATAATTGAATTTGGCTAAGTTTTACTAATTCTATTATATAATAATTTATGTATAGATTCTACTGGGTAGAAACCGGAGTGAATTTTATTGTAATTGATCCGAGTCATCCGACGAACCAGGCAAGTAATCCCTTTTGTTTCATATAGATTAGGATTTAATTATTATTAATTAATCAAAAAGTCTGCTACTTAATTTACTTGTACGATTTCCACCTGCAATCAAGTCGCATATATGTTAATGTATATAATATTATTATAGAAGTATAACCATGCTAATTAGGATAATAGGTTAACTTACTTGTTCACATATGATATATTTATATATATATATATATATATATATATATATATGGAGGATCAAGTGAGACCATGTCTCTAAGTGAGACACAATGGACTAATCTCAACCATCCCCCACTATTAATCAATGGGTATGATTTAATGGATAAAAAATATATTAAAATATTAATTTAATCAATATAAGGGTAGTAGGGTAAAATAACATAACAAGTTAGTTACAAAAATAGAATCAAATCTCTTTCTCTCTCATACATCTCCCAATTTCCCCAATCTCACGTCTCTCTCTCTCTCTCTCTCTCTCTCTCTCTCTCTCTCATTCCTCCATTAACGCAAATAAAAAAAAATTGTGAAGAACGCGAAAATTACAGTCCATGAAAATTACAGAGAAAAAACAAGAAAAATCGGTGCAATATTACAGAGAAATAACGAACAATGAGTTCGAAAACTAAATATGCAACAAAACCCAACTAAATATGCATTATCTGAAAACTATCTATGCATCGTAAAAAAACTAATATGTAGTACAATATATCCAACTATGCAAGAGGTCATAAACTATGCAATAAAATCAACTAACTATGTATTATCTAGAAACTATCTATGCATTGTGGAATAACTAAATATGCAGTACATTATGTAACATCCCATTTTTATAATTTCCAAAAGCAACACCCCATTTTAATAACTAAATATACATTATATTGAACCTATTTATGCAGTGTAGTATAACTATATATGCAGTACGTTATATTCAATTATGTATTGTTTTCATAAAACAGTGCCAACAAAATAACTAAATATGCATTATTTGATGTCTAATTATGCAGTAGAAGAACTCTAACTATGCTGTAAAATAAAAATATTTCGAAAAGAAAACAGATTCCTTAAAATCCGCCACAAAATCCCGTGAGTGTCAATTTTTACATAAAATCATTTGGGACCACTAATTTGAATTACAAAATTACAATCTTACCCTTAAAATCAATGAAAATTAGGAAATAATTAAAAAACTGAATTAATCACATCCCTTCATTTTTTAAGATCAATGGGTAAGATGAGTCCACACTGTCTCACCTAGGGGAGAGGGTGGTCTCATTTGAACTAAATCCTATATATATATATATATATATATATATATATATGTACGTATACTTCACATATACTTGATACAACTTAAAATAAATTGGATTATATATCTTCTTTCATATGCTTTACTGTTTGAATGCATTTAAGAGTAAATATTCTTTTTAATTAATCCAGATTACTTTGAAAAAGGTAAAATATATGTTAAAAAGATGCGATTGTTTTGTAAATGAACATCTGGTTTATGTTCTAATTATTTGTATTCAATTTTAACATTAAATCACACTTATATAGTTAATTGATTTCTTCTTGATCACACACTTTCAATCTTGTTTTTTTTTTTTTCACTAATTGAATGTGGGGTTATTCATAATTAATTTAACGTAGGATTTTCCCTAACTAGTTGAACATATGGTTCATCCCTAATTAATTGAATATAGAATTTTCCCTTAATTAATTGAACGTAGGGTTTTCCCTAATCAGTTGAATGTAGTATTTTGTTCTCAAATTATTTCAGCTAATGTGATTTAATTATTATGCTATGCGCTTATATTTATTTTCACATTCAATGAAAATCGACATCACTTAGGTTCATGCATCATGTTAAATGTACGTTCATAGCATTTCACGAGCATACAAAGATTAAGTCGAGTCAAATTTTAGTTTAGAATTAATAATATATTTTTCAAAGAAATGGGTGTATATTGTTCTATAATGCTGGAGTGAGTGGGAAATGGGCGCGGGGGACGGCGTTCGACAATGTGCATTTTTGCGGCTAATGTTAATGTTAAAAGAAATGGGCCTTCGGGCAAAATGTTAATCGGGTTCCAAATAACAAGGCCCACTGCGACCCTCGAATAACAATGTATCACCAAGTGAGCTCGCGTCTTAAAGAATGTTTTAAGTAAAGAAAATGACAAGTTTTGAAGTAAATGTTATAATATTGCATTAGGCATGCATTCATGCATGAGATTACTTGTTGAGCTTCTTTAAAACTCATCCCACGAATGTTTAATATTTTCAGATGAGAACCCTGATGAGGAAGGAGATGGCGCAGCGCAGTGACTCGCGAAACCACGACTTTCATGATTTTCATGTCTTTCAAGTTTTCTAAAAAAAAAAAAAGTTTGAATTTTAATTTCTATTGGGATGTTGATTGTCATTTTCATTTCATTATGGATGTTTCTGGATTTATAATTGTTTCAGTTATTAGTTTTTATTTCCGCTGCAAACTTTGAAACTAAGTAAAGTTTTTTTATTAATTATTCCGTATTTTTAAGAAAATTTTAAAATATTTCTATTATAATTACTTATTTTCATATTAAAATTCAATTAGCTAGAAGGTGCTACAAAATGAAACCACACAAGTTATTCATATGAATTGATAATAACTTGGTTAAGACGACGCAATGTATCTAAAGACAACCATTCAATTCTTATGGTACTCATTCATAAATCATTATCCTAATGTTTATATTTATCCAATCTTATAAAACTTTTTGTTAAATATTGTTACCAAAGTACAAATAATTTTACACAATTAACTTTACCAAATACTATGACTATTTTGAATTGATTGTCAAATATTTAATTTAGACCTATATAGCATTTAAGTTTAACCAATCAATCATTTTCACATTCACTCGGTACATGTTCATAATGTACTGTCTTAAACCTAATGTTTTTATGAATACTGTTTGGCCCTTGCCAGAAAATTAATTAAAGAAAGAGATAAGAGAGTACTGTCTACAATCTATACTTCTCTTGAAGAGAAGGGCTAGCTAATTTGTCAACCCACCATTTATTTGAGAAATAAATAAAGTTAAAAAAAAAAGAGAAAAAAAGGTGAATAATAGAATTAAGTACTAGCACAGTAGTATTGCCACCTAACAATGAGTTGAACAGTCTGCCTATGATCTGATGAACGCAAAAACTTATGTGAGACGGTAAAAGTCTGTGAGATCGTGAGGCGGTGATATTTTTAGTGTAAAAAGTGATATTTTTAGTGTAAACAGTGATTCTTGTCAAAATACACTTAAATTAGTGTATTTATACAAATATCACTTTTTACACTAAAAGTCTCACGGTCTCACAAGAGACCTGCTATATGATGAAAACATTTTTTTGGGATAATTACAATAATACCCCCAAGGTTGGCTAATTACAAAAAATACCCAGAAATTTTTGAAAATTACAAAAAATTATTTAAATTTGATGTCTTACAATTTCCCCTTCGTATGTAAAACTTTTCAAAAGCACCCCTTAAAGGACTTTTGTAATTATCCCCTTTTTTGTGAAATTATATTACTGCAAATAAATAAAGGGTTAGATATTAGAATGAGACTGGTAATGTTATGATAATAGCAATTTTTGGTTTGCAATAATTCCGAAAATTGCAATCAACATTTTTCCAAACTAAGGAAAAGGACAAGAATTGAATAAACATCAATAGTTATATTTAGGGTAAAAGAATCCACAAGAAAGATAGTACTTTTAACTTTTCTTTTGTATATTTCTACTTTTTTTGCTCATAGATCCAATTTGACTTTTCCTTGTCATCCCACGTGTCATCATCCTTGCTTCCTTCATGTACGGATGCCAAGCTCTTTGGACGGTCAGGATCTGGGTCTTGCCTGACCCGATAAGCGGATCGGGTCAAAACCCATGTAAAATGATACGAATATTGTTGGTCATTTTGGCGCATTAGGCCATCTCCACTAGTGTACACTACTTTGGTGCAGAATCTGCACTCCACCTCCAGCAGTTTACACTATTTTCTGTATTAAAAAAGACGACAAAATTGTTTTTTAATCCTCTAAGTAGACCTCTTCGAAGATTTGGTCCTCACTCATTCTAATTTTGACATTTCGTCCCCTAAGTGACTTTTTTTGAAGATTTAGTTCCCTCACCCCCTACAGCACGTAATTTTGACCGGTTGGCTGATGTGTATTTTTTTTTAAAAAAATAAATTATTTTTCACTTATATTTTGCTGATAATGAGACATATGTGGCAATTTTAGAAAAGACAATTATTTTTCAGTCTTCTAAGTGGATTGACTTGGAGATTCGATCCTCACATTTTTTAAAATTTTGAATTTAGTCATTTAAATAAAAAAATTCAGATATTCACTCCAATTATAAATATAATCACACTTTAAAATTTTCAAAGTTAAAATTAGTTCAACTATATATATGATATATAGCAAAATATTAAGGGTGTCAATTTGGGTTGGGTCCGGGTTCGTGGGTCGGGGTTCGCAGGTTCGCGTGTCATAAACAGTCGACCCAGACTCGATCTATTTAATTATTCGTGTCAGAATCTTGAACCAGGACCCGACCTATTTAATTATTCGTGTCAGAATCTTGAACCCGGACCCGAATTGCTTATTTCACAGGTAACCCAAACCCGATCCACTTAACCCGTCTAATAAAATACTAATCATAACATAATTGCATAAATAACATAACATATTAATCGTATTTTGAGGACAATATTCAAAAAGACACGCACAATAACAACAATTACATAATTAAGGAGGTTTTATCATTTGAGTTTTAAAGAGATGTCTTGTTTGTTGTTTTTTCTTACAATTAGTTATTTACTTAATTTTCTTTTAAATTCACAAACAGGTTAGACGAGTTAAATGAGTTATAGTAGGTTGACCCGAACCCTACCTGTTTAATTATCAGGTTATTCGGGTTCGACCCAATTTTGACCCGGACTCACGAAGTCTAGACCCATACCCATTAATTTCGTGTTAGGTTCGTGTCTGGTCCTAAATTGACATCCCTACAAAATATATTTAATGTAATTGAAATAAAAATAAATAAAATTATAATCTTAAATAAAAAGGAATATAAAAATTAAAAAAAATTAAAATCTATAATTATAACTAAAAGTATAATTAATTTATATAATAAATATCTTAATTTTAAAAAATTCATGTTATTTATCATGCGATTGAAATTTTTAACTATATTCGTTGGTACTCGCATTGTGGAGATTTGAATCCGCCGGGTAACAGGTTGGAGAATGATTTTTTTTTGTGGTGACTCAGTTTAAGTCAGATCCAAATGCTGACTCGTTTTATATATTTTTCGCGATTCACTTTCTCCACCAAACTCTAGAACGGATTGTGAGGGCCCCGGTTCATCTTCTTTAATAAAAAAGAACAACTGTATTTCCACTTATATAGAAGAATAATCTGCAAATATTCCGGAGTCAACATCGCCAAAAAAGCCGCAGCGGCGACCTGAGAGCAAGACATCTTCTTGTGCACGTTAAAGGGTACATTTGTTTATGTTAATGCTGTCATTAGAAATTTAAGAAGTAATCATTTTTGTTCATTACAATAATCCAACTTTTTGCAATGGTAATGATGATTAATAATTAGCAAGTTGCAATAATTTGGTTACTTTAATGTTTTATTTGTCTTTAGAGGGGACTTTGTGGCAAATCCCATAACTGCCCATCAATCTTTTATTTGGTCTTTTGTTCTCATTGCTGCATATTTGATTACAGCTAGCTAAGTAGTTAAGTAGGAAATTTTGGTTTTTATTTTATGTTGGAATTTTATTTTTAAGTTATATAGGAACTTCAGGTAAAAACCATTAATTTTAATTATATATTTTTAAAAAATATATACATTGTGTGTACATACATATATATATATATATTATGTATTGTAATACGATATAAAATTACAACAAAAGAGCCAAAGTGTTTTTTGAATATTATAACGCACTTGATAAATTTTCTCCCTTTTTCAATATGTATTTTTTTTTTTTGAGAAATTCAATATGTATTTTTGATATATACATCCCACTACTAATTTTTTTTTTAATCTTAAGATGACAACGGCGAATGTATAGATATTAATTGTAACACAATTTTCTTCTTCAGAAATGGAAAACTCGACAATTTAGAATAAAAAAAAGGGTTAGTTACAAAAAGTATCCTTGAAATTTGACCTAATTATAAAAAAACTCAGCTAACTTTTGAAATTACAAAAATATCCCGACGTTTTATTTTAATTTGTCTAACATTTAACCACTGCATAAGCAAAATAATTTCAAAACCCCCTTCATATTGATAAATCATTGCAGTTTACCCCTTAATTTTAACACTAATTCAAACCTCAGGAGTATTTTTTGTAATTTTGAAAGTTAGCTGGATTTTTTTTTGTAATTAGGTCAAATCACAGTGATACTTTTTGTAATTATTCCTATAAAAATTATGTAGAACAAGACCATCTCTCAGGAAGTGACTTGTCTCACATGACAAAATTCAATATAACACCAACTACAACTCCTAATTATGTTTTACGTCTGTATCTCTTTCATATGTACATGACTAGATGTTCATGAGAACCACATATAATGCACCTTATTACGAGTGAGAGAGAGAAAAAAAAAGGTGCAACCACCTAAATAAATATAATTGGACATGAAATAAACATAGGAACACAATAATAGAATAAGTTTGGGGTTAATTGCAATTTTAGTCCTGTAACTCTTAGGCGTTGATAATTTTAGATTATGTAACTTCTTGATGTGTCAGTTTCGGCCCTTGATGGTGTTACCTTTATTCAAAATAACAATTTGATCACTGTAATTTTTAACGATCATAAGTATTTTGGGCAACAGACAAGGGTATTGTTGGAATAAATTAAATATTGAAACACCGAAAGAATCTGTAGGATAAAAATTGCACATACTAGAACATACGGAATCAAAATCACACAAAAAGAAAATCTTATGAGATCGAAATTACTACCTAAAGTATTTACAGGAACACACTGATAGCCCCTTACAGTTACGGGACCAATTTGCAATTAAGCGATAAATGTGTGTGTGTGTGTGTGAGAGAGAGAGAGAGAGAGCATATATCGTGTAGAGCCGGCAAAACCCAACCAACGAGAGCATATATCGTATAGAGCCGGCAAAATTGGCTCGACCCAATGAGCCGACCCAACCAACCCACATATTGGGATGGCTTGGGCTTCACTTTAATTTTAGAGGCCCGAAAAGAACCTGACCTACTTTGGTCCGATTCAAACTGCTCGAAGCCCGACAAGCCCAAATGGCCCTATCAAAAATATATTTAATGGGTTGGCTTGAGTCACAAAAAGGGGTCCTCATGGGATTTCAGTCCGGCCCCACCGGACTTTTCACTTGTCCGGACCGGCCTGTTGCCAACTCTAATATTCTGGTTATAAAGCTATGCTATTGGTGTCCCAAGACAAACAAGGTTGCATAAATCAAAGCAACATTTGCATGGGTCATAATTGAATGAATTTTATTCGGTATGTTACAATATCTGTATAACTCTGTAAATCTGATTTGCAAAAATAAAATTTTAAAATGTTTTTCTTTCTGAAATCATTGACTCAGAAGATAGCCAATGTATAATTTCAAGATACAGGTAGAGGATTAGAGAAATTATGGTAATAATAAGGGCATGTAGTGGGAGGTTTTTTGGAGAGGTTTGTACAAAAAAAAACCTTATTAAAAACACAAAAATTCCTGTCAGACCGTCTAATGAGATTGACCTGTTAGACGGATCTGACCCGCGGATTCGGTGGCATTTCCATAATATTAGCAGTAATGTTTTAGTAGTTTTCTGGGAGCACGGGTATTAGCAATCCTTCTAAAAAGTATTAGTCGTACTTCTAAAAAGTATCAGCAGTTCTTCTGAAATGTATTAGTAGTTTCCCTGAATATAATTAATTTTTCTCCCGAAATATAATGTGATCTTACGAAAAGTATTAGTCGTCCTTCTAAAAAGTATTAGCGATTATTCAAAATGTATTAGTAGTTTCCCTGAATATAATTAATTTTTTCTCCCGAAATGTATTAACAGTCCTTCTGAAAAGTATTAGTCTTCCTTCAAAAAAGTATTAACAGTTCTTCTGGAATGTATTAGTAGTTCCCTGAAGAGTATTTTAGTATTTCTCATAAATATACTCCCGAAGTGTATTAGCAGTCCATCAAAAAAGTATTAGTAGTTCCTTGAAAAAGTATTAGTAGTTTCCCGGAGAGTATTTTAGTAGTTTCCCTGATTATAATTTAATTTTTCTCCCGAAATGTATTAGATGTCCCTCGGAAAAATATTAGTAGTTTCTCGAAAAAGTATTAGTAATTTCTAGAGAGTATTTTAGTAGTACTGCTCTTACAAAGTATTAGTTTTTCTTATAAAATGTATTAGTATTTCTCTATAAAAGTATTAGTTGATACTAATACTTGTATCATTTAGTGTTTCATCTACTAATACTCTGCCACCTAAAGAAAAAAAAAACAGAGCAAATCTTAGAGACGACGACGAAGAATAATAGTTTCGATCCGAGTAATTTTCTCAGGCCATACTTGACTGCGAAAGAAAAAAAAAAGAAAAATGCAGTGGAAGTTTTGTTCTGGTTGGCGGCATTGATCGACGGTGGCGCAGGCAACCATGGGTGGTTGTGCTCCGTCAATGGAAGTGTCGTGTTCTGGAAAAGAGTACTTATCTTGAAATGGTTTGACTCCTGCCATGGTTTTTGGCTTGCTTTCTTGTTTAATATTCATAAATTTCTTCTACTTTGATTGGCTGATTTATAAAGAAACATTAAGACTAATGGACATAAAGCCGCACTTTATTCCACCGAAGTTGAACTCAGTCGCGCATTTGGGTTTTTTTTTTTTTTTTTTTTTTGCGAATCCAGATTAGGGTTGGGCGATGGGTAGGATATTTAGACCCGTCTAACGGATCTAGATAGGAGACTAATTCTATTAAAAAACGTCACCACTATTGTGAAGCAAAGGTTTTTTGATTCCAAAAAAAGCGGTACCGTAAACACGGTACCGCATCCTCATTTGTCTTTTATTAAAAATGGCACAAGTGGTTTGGATAAATAATTTAAATAGTATTTATTATATAGAAATTATGTATATAAATATAAATAATTTAAATAATATTTATTATATATAAATTATGTATATAAATATAAATAGTATTTATTATATATAAAATATAATATAAATAATATTATAAATATAAATATAAATAATATTTATTATATATAAAATTTGTATAAAAATATTTTTTTATTTTATAAAAATATAATATATATATATATTTATATAAATGTAATAATGCATATTATATAATATAAAATTTAATAAATATGTGATATTATAGTGGGGAGTGTAAGGTCCACAGAAAGTCGTTTAGAGGTTTTTGGATTGTGGAGAAAAATGTAGGATTTTTTCTTCTTGAGGTTTTTATGATGTGGTACTATGGGCTCCACCAAAAAGTAAGTTTGTAGAGGTTTTTAGAAACTTGGCATTGGAGATGCCCTAAAATGGGGTAGATATGTTGCTATCCAGATATATTCCAGCTATGATGAGTTATCGTACGTATAACAATTAGACCAACAACAGATATTAGAATGGTTATTCATTCTGTTCATAAAACCGTTTATTCTGTTATGTTTGTTAGTTTGTTAGTGCAACCGCAATTATGTTAGGCATTTGCTTTTCCTTTGTATAAATACACCTAATGTACAAGCTACAAATGATGAATAATATACAAAATACTCTTTTCCTCTAAATCAGTTTCCAGTTCTAATATGGTATCACGAGAATTATTTTCTTCTCCTTCGCGCCTCAGATCCCCTGCTCATTGCAGTGCCTCTGATTCACCATGGCTACACCACCTCCTACCATTGATGATCCTACTAATGTCTATTATCGGCATCACTCAGATAACCCTGGTTTGGTGCTCGTATCTCAGCTCCTCACTGGTGATAATTACGCATCCTGGTCTCGTGCGATGCAAATCGCCCTTTCAGTCAAGAACAAGCTTGGTTTCATTGATGTATCTATGCAAAAACCAGCTGGTACTGATTTTCAATTGATGCGATCATGGACTAGAAACAATAATATTGTTATTTGTTGGCTCCTCAACTCGGTTTCGAAAGAGATTTGTGCGAGTATCATTTTCTCTGATTCTGCTCGATCCATATGGTTGGATCTTCAAGAGTGATTCCAACAAAGTAATGGTCCCAGACTATTTCAACTACGACGAGATCCGGTGAACTTGAAGCAGGATAACATGCCTATTGGTATGTATTTTACCAAACTCAAAACACTTTGGGAAGAACTTGGTAATTTTCGCCCTAATTGTTCGTGTGGTCACTGCACTTGTGGAGGTGTACGTGATTTAACTACGTCTCAAGTTCGCAGTCAAATTTTGCTGTTAGATCCTTTACCACCTATGAATCGTGTTTTCTCATTAATCTCTCTAGAAGAACAACAGAGGAAAATTGGCCTATATGTAGGGATGTCAATGGGTCGGGTACGGGTCGGGTCCGCCTGGACCCGAGACCCGACCCGCTAAAATTTCAAGGACCTGCACCCGCCTCCCACTCCGAGACCCGCCAACCCATACCCGTGTTTAGCGGGTAAGACCCGCTAGACCCATTAGACCCACCTATGTCATCTATTTTAACTTATTTTTTTATTTTTTTTCATTATATTGCCACCAAGAATAATAAAAATTAGTAATATATTGAAAAAATTTACATGCAATGTTATTGAAACAAATGATTAATATATTGAAACAATTAGTAGTATATTGATAAAAATAATTAGTAAATTCAACAAACCGCAAAACCAGGAAAAAATAGTAATATATTGAAACAATTTACATGCAATGATGATAATTGAAAACGGAAACAAAAGCAACTTATATCTAAGTTTAAAATATTCACAGGCTTACAACACAATCAATTTGAAGACTGGAGTGAATAATAGATCAACTAAGGCTTTTCTAGTTCCTACGAGTTCATTTGAGAAATTAAATTCTAGATAAATTAATGTAAGTCAATTAAAAATATAACATTATAACAAACATGTAACAAAGAATAAATTAGATTTATAAATGAGGGTTGCAAGATAAATTGTCTTTACAAAAACAAAAAATAAAAAATAAAATATATATAATTAAACGGGTCGGGTATGGGTCGGGTCCGCTCGGACTGGACCATTATTGCAGACTCCGTACCGGCAAAACATATACCCGTTACCCGCCCCATACCCATTTACTTGTCCCATACCCGCCCCAAATAAGGCGGGTCGAGGGTTTGAACCGGGTCTTACCCAGGACCATTGACATCCCTACCTATATGCTGATAACTCTACTCCGAATATGGCCTTTGATGTGACAAACTCTGCTCGCACTACAGCTCCTTCTCATATGGCTACTCATTCGTCCGCACCCAAGCCTCAGAAGAGAGATCGGCCTTTTTGCACGAATTTTCAATTTCATGGCCATACTATTGATAGATGCTACAAGTTGCATGGGTATCCCCTGGTTACAAACCACGCCCCAAACCCACCCCTAAGCCTGTATCTGTGAATCAGGTTACTACCTCTTCCACTCAGCCTACTGGAGAGAGTTTCTCTTCTCAGCCTCCACCTGGAGATAATCTACCTCTTCTCAACCCCCAGCAATGTCAGCAGTTAATAGCAATGCTATCCAACCGTATGTCAACATTTTCTATGGATTTACAATCCCCAACACAGGATAATACTCACTCCACAGGTACATGTTTTTCGGTTTCTTTGGATTCCAACATCTCTAGCTCTCGATTTTGGATTATTGATTCTGGAGCCTCACGGCATATTTGTTGTCATCAACATGTTTTTACTTCATTACGCCCTCACACTGCATCTGTCATTCTACCCAATGACATGTCAATCGAAAGCTGTTTTTCTGGGGATGTTCAGTTGAGCCCTTTGATTGTGCTTAAGGACGTGTTATATCTCTCTCAGTTCAAGTTTAATTTGTTGTCAGTGAGTGCATTACTTCGTCACACTGGTTACATGATCCAATTTGTTGCAATCAGTTCATCATTCAGGACGATCCCTCGCAGAAGATGATTGGCAAGGGTGATTACCTTAATGGTTTGTATGTTCTAGATTCAAAGACACTTCCAGCTGCTCCGAGTCATGCAATCAATTCCATCTCCATCTCAGATCCATCCTACATCTGGCATACCAGATTTGGTCATCCATCTTGGCAAGTTTTACATTCAATAAAGGATCAGCTACCAAAATTTCATGACAAGTGTAGTGGTATATGTTCTGTATGCCAGTTAGCTAAGCAGAAACGACTTGCTTTTTCTACTCGCAGTCATGTAACCTCTGCCCTTTTTGAGCTCAATCATTGTGATGTATGGGGCCCATTTGCACATATCTCTTATACGGGCCATCGATACTTTTTGACTTTGGTGGATGATTTTACAAGATTTACTTGGGTATTTTTAGTTACGTTCTAAATCTGATGTTGGTCGGGTTATCCCACATTTCTTTGCGATGGTTTCTACTCAATTTAGTGCAACAATTAAAGGTTTAGATCTGACGATGCCAAAGAACTTCATTTTACTGACTTTTTTGCTAATTGTTCTACATGAGTTCTCGTGTGTTGAAACTTGAAACACCACAACAGAACTCAGTTGTCGAGCGGAAACACCAGCATCTTCTCAATGTGGCTCGAGCTCATATTTTCAGTCCAACCTTCCTCTTGACCATTGGACTGATTGCATTCTCACGACCACATTCCTCATAAATCGAACTCCTTCACAGTTACTACAACATTCCACCCCCTATTCAAAATTATTTGCACATGAGTTCGATTACACTCTCTTACGGACTTTTGGCTGTTTAGCCTATGCCTCTACCTTGGCCTCTCACCGTTCCAAATTCGAACCACGTGCCCGTGCTTGTGTTTTTATTGGTTATCCTCCTGGTGTTAAAGGCTACAAACTCTTAATATTCAAACTCAGCAAACATTCATTTCTCGAGACGTAATTTTTCATGAAACCATTTTTCCTTTTCAGAAAATTAATCCTTCCCCTTTCCCAGACTTATTCCCAGATCTGGTTCTCCCACAGGCTGCACCTCATATGCCACCTGATACACCCACTGTTGTTCTACCTCCTCCCATTGAGCCTGCTCCTCAGTCCCATCCTCCTAGACGCTCCACTCGAGCTTCTAAAACCCCAGCCTATTTGCAAGATTATCACTGCAACCTTTTACACAACTCTTCCTCACACAAGCCTGAAACTTTATTTCCTATTTCTCATGTCCTGTCATATGATTCTCTCTCACCCACATACAGAAACTATGTGCTTTCCATTTCCACCATTTAGGAGCCCCAATTTTACCATCAAGCCGTGAAATTTGAACAATGGCGATCCACTATGAAAGATGAACTTGATGCCTCAGAAGCCAATAATGCATGGTCCATTGTCTCAATCCCCCTGGATAAACACACTATTGGGTGTCGTTGGTTATACAAAGTCAAATATAAAGCCGATGGTTCAGTCGAACGGTACAAAGCTCGTTTAGTCGCAAGGGTTATAATCAACAAGAAGGGATTGATTATCTTGACACTTTTTCCCCGCGCTAAGCTTGTCTTGTCAAAATTTTATCGCCCTTGTCGCTTTCAATATCGTTGGTCTCTATCCCAAATGGATGTGAATAATGCGTTCTTAAACGGTGACTTGTACGAGGAGGTTTACATGGATATCCCTTTGGGTTATCAAGTTTCTGCTTCACATATTGCCTCCCGTGCTTCCCCTCACAAACTTGTTTGCAAGTTAAATAAGTCGCTTTACGGTCTTAAACAAGCTTCACGTCAGTGGAATGCAAAATTCTCCACCACTCTTCTCCAGTTTGGTTTTACCCAGTCCAAATCTGATTACTCTCTATTTACTAAGGGGACCGGTGATTCATTTGTTGCACTTCTCCTCTACGTTGATGATATCATTCTTACTGGTCTATCTCCATATTCCATTGCCCTAGTGAAAGATTTTCTGCAGTCTTAGTTCAAAATCAAAGACTTGGGTGATTTAAAGTATTTTCTTGGTTTAGAAATCGCGAAATCGTCTCAGGGAATTTTATTATCTCAACGTCACTACACACTTCAACTCCTTGATGATATCGGTATGCTCGCTGCCAAGCCCGTCTCAACTCCCATGGATCCTACTATTAAATTGAACGCCTCTGATGGTGAAGAATTACAAGATCTGTCTCATTATCGCCGCCTCGTTGGTCATCTTCTCTATCTCACTCATACACGCCCGAACATTACATTTGCCGTCCACAGGTTGAGTCAATTTGTTGCTCGACCCCGAACTCCTCATCTCCAAGTCGTTTTTCACTTACTTCGATACTTTAAAGGGTCCCCTGGCCAAGGTCTTCTTTTTCCAGCCATTTCATCCCTACATTTGAAGGCTTTCTCCAATGCCGACTGGGCCACATGCCCGGATACTCGCCGTTCCACTATAGGATTTTGCATCTTTTTAGGTACCTCGCTTATCTCTTGGAAGTCCAAGAAGCAGACTACAGTCTCCCATTCCTCCGCCGAAGCCGAATATCGCGCACAAGTTGTCACCACCAGTGAACTCCTTTGGCTTGATCAATTACCCCGTGATTTCCAGATTTCCAGACCTGGCCCTGTTGTCTTATTTTGCGATAATCAGGTTGCTGTTCATATTGCAACCAATCCCACCTTTCATGAGCGCACCAAGCACATCGAATTGGATTGCCATTTTGTTCGTGATCTTGTTGTGGATGGCACCGTTAAACTACTCCTTGTTCGCTCTCATTCCCAACTTGCGGATCTCTTCACAAAACCTCTCCCTGCTTCTACTCTTGTGGCATTACTCTCCAAGATTGCTGTTACAAATATTTACAGTCCATCTTGAGGGGGGCCATTAGAATAGTTATTCATTCTGTTCATAAAACCGTTTATTCTGTTATGTTTGTTAGTTTGTTAGTGCAACTGCAATTCTGTTAGACAGCTGCCTTTTCCACTGTATAAATACACCTAATGTACAAGCTACAAATGATGAATAATATACAAAATACTCTTTTCCTCTAAATCAGTTTCCAGTTCTAATAACAAATCACCTATGATGCTTTGCAGAGATTGTGGCCCAAATATCAGACATATAGGACACCAAGATTGAAACATTTTCTTGGGCTTTGGCTAAATGAAGACAAAGAGAAAAAAAAACATATAAAATTACGGGGAAAATAGCAACATAGGAAACGTAGCAGAAACAGATTGTACAGAATTAACCACTGTTCTAAAAGACCCCGCCTAGACGTTAAACCCCCCTTGTCCGCTTATGTTATTTTTCCAATTAGGCTCCGCCTAACCCCGTTCAAGTCCCGCCTAACCCCGCCCAGACTCCGCCTAGGCGCTAGGCCCCAGTCTGCCGCCCAACTAGCGCCTAGCGATTTTTAGAACACTGGAATTAACACCTATCAATAAGCTTCCCAATTTCATACTTTTGCCACACATTGTTTACTCATTAATGTACATACAATATCACATTATCTCCCCCATGTAATGGCCAAGAAGCCATAAAATATAGGACATGAGCTTAAGTATTTTATATAACACGTGGCTCCGAAAATTCAGTAGAAGTACCAAACAACACTTGGCCCTGTTTGGTGTCAATGTCCGGCAACAATTGTTCATGGCAGTAGCCAGGATGGATCTATAATTCTTTTTCAATGGGGGCACAAAATTAATACAATTAGTCCTTCAAATTTTTGGTCATTTCTCCATAAAAAAAAATATTTTATTAGCCATTTTCTAGTTTAATTGTCCATTTTGCCCCTTCTCATTTCTTGGGATTGATACATTTTTCTTCGGGATCGAGACTATTTCTCTCACTACAAGAAAATATTGAAATTCAAACGGAAAAAATCCGTTGGAATTTGACCAATTTCCGTTGGAATTATCGATTCCAACGGAAATTCCAACGAAAAATGAGCCGTTGGAATGCCAAAATTCCAACGGGAATTCCAATGAAAAAATATTCCAACGGTAGTTCCAACGGTATTTGTCCGTTGGAATATTCAATTGTTGGAAAAAAATCCAACAAATATTCCAACAATAATTCCAATAGAACTATACCGTTGGAATTTAGTCCAACAATGATTCCAATGGTATTAATCCGTTGGAACATATAATCGTTGGAATGAACTCCAACGATTATTCCAACACTATTTCCAACGACATTATATTGTTGGAATTGATTCTAACGATAATTCCAACAATATATTTCCATTGGAAGTTAAGAAAAATTTCCAACGTTTTTTGGTTGGAAAACATTCCAACAACAATTCCAACGGATTTTTTCCGTTAGAATTAAAAACATACCAATTGTTGGAATGATTCTATAGATACTTTTGACCCTCTAAAATAGTTAATCTATTAGCGACAAAGTACAAATATAATATCATAAAAAGTCGATATCAAATATTTCCAAATGTACGATATAATGTGTCCATCACAAAAAAAATAAATCAACAATCCTAAAAGTAATAATATCAACACAACGACCCCCAAATCCTTCAACAAAAAATAAAGCCAACACAAACAAATTAACAGTTTTCATAATCATCATCATTCCCCACATCTTCATCAACCCCAAAGTCATTAGCAATGTATTTAGCCTAAAGATCAAATGTAAATCTCACTCTCCGGAATAATTAAAACTCCAAATATAATCAATCAAAGAAAATATATTATCTAAAATTCTAGAAAACGACCACAGTTTCGAAAATACTGAGGCTAAACTTCGGATATATAAAATCTTTACAATCCTAAACGGTTCTATAGAAAAGCAGCAATCCAACTGTCCATTCTGCACCAAAGATAACGTGAAGCTATATGAAACATCATATAGATTGCAATCTGAAAGAGAATTTGTAATGAAGCAACCTTATCTAAATACATGAAGCTATCCGTAAAGTAATAGTATAACACATGTAATATTTTCTACCTTTCCAAATGGGGAAACAAGTTGGTGAAGTGCTGTTATTCTATCCCCTAACTAATCCACTGTCCTCTTTCAAGTAACAACAAATGGGTGATTAAGAGAAGGTTTATCTATCCACCACCAACAATTCAGTTATCAAAGCCCAAGCACAAAATCTACCATATCCTTCAACAATCTGCATGAATTGGAAAAGGAAATATTAACATGCACAGAAGTTGTTCCACATATTGCTCGATGTGAAATAGACAGTGGATTTGGTTCAGTTTTTTGCTGAATACAAAGAAGAGAGCTAACTTAAACAGACCAGTCTAAGGTTCAAGAATGCAAGCTTTGGAACCACCAGAAAAGATTGCAAGGACTATATGACATACTCCACCTTGAAGCACTTATACATACAAAACAAACAGAATAAGCAACAAAACTTCAAGAATCTGATTAGTTATACTTGTTAGATTTTTACATAGTAACACCTGTAATTACATTATTTATCCCCTCTCAGCATATTTCTTCCATTGAATTTTAATATTTGTCTTCATTTAGAAACGAGTTTCTTAAGGAGACAAAATAATCAAATAACTAGAAGCTGACCTTTTGTCCAAAAGATTTTAAGGAAATTATGAGAGAAAAACAAGCATTCAAAATGGTTCCAATATGCATAAGCATGCAACTATTCCCTTTTCTAATTTTCCTCAATATAGACTAACAAAATAACAAAAGGTATATAATTTGATTCTTTGTCTTCAATGTAACCATTCCATTATAGCTTCTGTACGATGAATCATGTATTTATTACTTCTTCTTCTTCTTCCTCCCCTCATTAATGTAAAGGACAAGCATATAATATGCAGAAATTGGAGAAGTGACAAAACTAAAGAACAAGAAGTACTAATACAAATCAGTATTAACAAAAACAAGGAAAATGACAATTTTCACGGTTCGTGTAGAAGCTCAATAACTCCGCAAAAAAGTGGAATCATCGTTAGATGGCAAATGACACTCATTTAGTACAAATTTTAATACTAGTTAAATATTGCTAATATTGCTAATCTAGAAAAACATTTCAGAATCACAAAACATGAAATTCACAACTCCTATAATCCAAGCAATATATTAATTCTGACCTAATTAGAATACTACGAATCACTATCTTCTCCAGCGCACAAGGAATAAAAAACTCTAAGAGTACCCAAAATTTACCAACTGAGAATATGATGGTGTGAGCGGGGGCGATGGAAATCTCGAGCTGATATGGGCGGAGTGACGGGCGGCGATGGGCGGAATGACGGGCGGCAATGGAGAATTTTGGGAATTTTCTGAATTTAGCTTTCTAACTAATGTTGAGAAAAATGAATGTTGGAGAAAATGAATGTTGGAATAAACGGTATGTGGAGAAAACTTTCAGTCTCTATTTTTTATTTCCAAAATAGAAGCAGAAGTTGTTTGAAAAATCATTTTTTTTGGGAGAGAGTGGAGACTTTCAGTCTCTGTTTTTTGTTGTCAATTTGTGTTTACAAGCCTAGAAAAAGGGGGCTTTAGTTTTTTAACTAAAGTTGCTATTGAACTTAAAGTTGTTGTTTTCTAACTTGCCATTGAAGTAGTTGCTATTGAACCTAATTTTAGTAAATATATATATATATATATATATATATATATATATATGTAACGACCCGGTTTTCAAAAATACAAGTAATTCAATAAAAGAATATATTTTATAAAACACTGCCTATAATTGAAAAAGAATTTCCAAATAAACAAAAGTACTTAATTCAAACCAAAACATTTATTCTAAAAAAAATTAAAATACTAACTATTAACAGTAAGTACTCAAATTAATTAACAAATAAGGGTTCCTAAAAATTCAAATTAAATAAAAATCATTGATTTTGCATCCATCGCCTCCAATCCTCGCTCGGGCTTCTCAACCTGAAAAGTTTTAATAAAAATGGGGTGAGCTTTCAACTCGTTCCGTGGGGACACATTTATCATAATTAAATACTTCAGTAGGCGTAATCGTAAATATTCAACATGTAATTTTTCCTCTATAATTTTCCCCTGATTGGCCAGTTATTTTATAGCACTGCGGGTACACTCCGAGGATACTTCTGATCCCGGACCTTCTTACAGCCCCTGACTAACGCAATATTCATGGTTATAGTATTGCGGGCTACCCCGAGGATATTTTTGATCCCGGACCTATTTACGGTCCCTAACTAACATGAAATCCTCTTTCCACATTGCACATAAACGAAAATACATATACGAAATATTTAATAATGACAAACAATACTTAATGAATAAAAATATCCCCACCTCAACTGATTTCTGTTAATCCGCGTAGTAACTAAAACGATTATTCTAATTTTCTTGATTCTCGATTCTTGAATCTGATTTTAGAGAAATGGGGTGAAGTTTGTAAAGGAAAATTTTCAATTTATAGAGTTGAATTCTGGAATTTATGATTGAGAATTAAGTTCTTACATTAAAAATTATAACCCTTCACCTTTCATATTCTTTTAATTAAGTTTGAGTCCTTCTAAATTCATAACTGAAATTCTATTAAATGTGGCTAATTAATTATATTTTTCTGATTAATAAAATTATAATTCATATAATAATAATTAAAAAATACGGGATATTACATACTATCCCCCTTTAAAAAAATTTCGTCCTCGAAATTCGTTGTCTTACCAAAGTTCATAAAAAAAAATATCATTTTTTTACACGAGGATTCTTGTCTAATATTGAAAGTACACATGCAATAATGCTTTTAAAAAAATGATGATTTGAATTTATAAAATGTACTTTTAAAACATGATAATATAAAATATTTAATGAATAAAATGAATAGCGTGACATAATAAATGGCGTACCTTGAGGAATCCGATGAGATATGGCGGAGGTGGATGTCACTAGATAATTTTCTTTTAAAATTTGAAAAGATATATTTTTTCCAAGTCTACGTAGTAGACCGCTCCGATACCATTTGTAACGACCGATTTTCAAAAATACAAGTAATTCAATAAAAGAATTATAAAAGAACATATTTTATAAAACATTGCCTATAATTGAAAAAGAATTTCCAAATAAACAAAAGTACTTAATTCAAACCAAAACATTTATTCTAAAAAAAAAATAAAATACTAACTATTAACAATAAGTACTCAAATTAATTAACAAATAAGGGTTCCTAAAAATTCAAATTAAATAAAAATCGTTGATTTTGCATACACCGCCTCCAATCCTCGCTCAGGCTCCTCAACCTGAAAAGTTTTAATAAAAATGGGGTGAGCTTTCAACTCGCTCCATGAGGACACGTTTGTCATAATTAAATAATTCAATAGGCGTAATCGTAAATATTCAACATGTAATTTTTTCTCTATAATTTTTCCCTGATTGGCCAGTTATTTTATAGCACCGCGCGTACACCCTGATGATACTTCTGATCCCGGACCTTCTTACAGTCCTTGAGTCCTTCTAAATTCATAACTGAAATTCTATTAAATGTGGCTAATTAATTATATTTTTCTGATTAATAAAATTATAATTCATATAATAATTAAAAAATACGGGATATTACAATATATATATATTTCGGTTATTCGGTTCGATTAACCGAAATTTTAGAGAGGAACCGAACCGAATAACCGAAATTATAAAAATTAAAAACCAAACAAAATTTTCGGCTCCGTTTTGGTTCGAACTGATTTTTCGATTTTGGTTCGGTTTGGCCGATTAACTGAAATATGCACAATTCTATTTATTCCAACAATTTTGTTTATCACTTAAATTAGTGTTGCAAATTTTCCAATGATTTACTGTGATATTGGAATTTCTGTTGGAATTTAATATTCCAACAAAAATTCCAACCGTTTATTCCAATAGTCTTGTCTATTGTTGGAATTTTTCCAATAGTATGCTGCAGCGTTGGAATCTCCATTGAAATTGTAAAAAATTTAATAGTATTTCCAATGATTACTCCAACTATTTTATTTACCATAGGAATTACTATTGGAATTTTTCAATGGTTTATTTTGGTGTTGGAATTTTCGTTGGAATTTTAATTCCAGCGGACATTCCAATAGTTTATTCCAATGGTTTTGTATACCGTTGGAATTTTCCAACGATTTGTTGTGGTGTTGGAATTTTCGTTGGAATTTTTAAAATTCCAACAATTTTTTTTCGTTGGAATTATTCTGTTGGAATTTAATTATTTTCTTGTAGTGTCCATACCGAGAAATGTACTACATTGATTTTTTAAAAATTGTCAAGTACATCTCCAAAGAATACAAAACGGATATGACCGTGAGTTTTTAATCAAATTGGCTAAAAACATGCTTTCGAAAAATATGACTATTTTTTATTTTTACAAAACATAAATGGCAAATTTGGCATATTACCCCCTATAAATTATATAGAGATAATTAATGCCCGATGCACAAATTTTCTATTATATATATATTTTTGAAGAAGTGCACAAATTATTTTTTAAAACTTAATTAATATATATATATTTTCATGATAAATAGAAGAAAAGAAAAATATTTATGAGGGCACGTGACTCCATAATGGGAGCTATCTTGGGTGCTTGCGCATTTACATTATAAGATTTATGGTATGCGTCTCCCTAATACCAATTGGTTTTAGGCGGAGTGGTAACAGTTGAAATCCTACAATCGGTATCAGAGTCAAGGTCTTGAGTTTGATTCCTAGTTTGAGCAATCCTAGGGGAGATTGTTGGTCACAAGTTGTGGGGCTAAATTGCATATTTGGTACACTAACTTAGGGTCAATTGCATTTTCGTCCACCAATTCTAGGGCTTGGCAAATTAGGACACTAATTTATAATTTTTTGCACATTGAGTGCACTTGTTGTAAGAAATTGAAAATATCACCGGAAATTTTTCCCCAATTTCAATTTCCGACAATAAGTGTACTCAATGTGCAAAAAATTATAAATTAGTATCCTAATTTACCAGGCCCTGGAATTGGTGGACGGAAGTGCAACTAGCCCTAGATGGCTAGATTAGTGTACCAAAAATGCAATTTAACATTCAAAACAAATGGAAAGTGCGCAGACGCCTTTTCAAGAAAACCTACAGAAAGCATGAGTACAAGGATGAGTCAACATCAAAAGCTGCGAAACAAGACAAACCAACGAACAGATTAGCTGAGATTCAACCAGAAAGTTAACCACTCAACAGTTCTATCGAACGAGCAATTGATATAGTAACCCAGCTGAAGAATTGCAACATATTATAAAACAAGTTTTTTTTTTAAGTCAGCGGAAGACTTGCACCCTTTAGAGTTTGTTCTGTTAGGATTTGTATCCTAATTAATTATGTGGACTTACATATGTCTAACAATTTATATTATGGGGCTATTTAATTAATTAGGGCCAATCAAGTGATCTAACTAATGGGCTCTAGAAATATCCATTAAGTATGGGCTTTGCAATGTGTAGATACCGGTACTAATCAAACTAAGATTGATGGACTTTTAGTTTGACCTAGTCCATAAAGATTATATAAATAGGATTGTGGTCCCCAAGTCAATCACACGTTCTTTTACTCTTCTCCTCTTTCCCATCTGAGAGAGATGCCATTGAGTAATCGGTGATTTGACTGTGGAAGACCGAAATCAGTCAATTCAATCAAACAATATGGATTCAGGTACGCTTCTGTTTAAGACTCGGTAATCAGTTTTGTTCATTGATAATTCGCATGAGTTTTCGGATCTAAATTGTTTTATTCAATTCTAGAGTTTGATTTAGAGTCACAAGCCAAATAGACCCTAAGTCAAAAATAATAGCCCAAATTGAATGACTTAAAATTGTCTACGGTCCAATATCTCGTACCATAAGGCCATGTGGAATTTTAAGTCCTCCAACCAAATTAATAAGCCCAATAACAATTGAGCCCACTAGAAAACACTTAACCCAATTAACCTTTCCAAGAACCACTAGGAACCAACCCACTTTCCAATAATCTGCAAAGAAACCGTCTGCCATTTTCTCAAAGAAAACCGTCGGTGTCCAAAAAATGCCACAAAACCACCGGAGCTGTAGTCCAAAACTGCGGAGAATTCGAGACCTTGCCAGAAAACCACTGAAGCCTCTCCACCACCATCATTTTCTGTCGCGCGGAGAAGAGATCTTCGTCACCTTACGCAACTGAAACGACAATGAGAAAGCAGTCCAAGTGGCGGGATGGCCGGGAAACCTTATGGGCCACCCGCTTCAGGCGATGGGTCGATCGGAACCCAGATCCGCCAATATTTCCGTCAGTTACAAAACCCTTTTTTTTTAAAATAAATAAATCTGTTTTGGGGATCTCTGATTTTTGGCTTTGATGATTATTGAGAAAGTGGTGGTGATTGTGGTGGTACGAAGCAGCCATGAAATGAGAAAAAAGAAACAATTAACAGAAACCCTAGAATTCTCCAAACAATAATCTGAAATCAGCAGACGAATTCTCATTCAATAGTATAATATCAACACAATAAACCACAAAATATACAATACGAGAATTCCAGATTTCAGAAAAACCATGATTCCGATTTCTTCCTTTTTACGGATTTAAAAAAACAGATCTGAATATGTAACAAAAGAAGAAACCTGTTATTGATAATCCAAACATGAGTGGCTCTGATACCACTTGGAGGGTTATAAAACTTGAAACCCCTCGATCTTTCTAAGTACCCAACAAAGTAGCAACTAACTGTTCTTGAATCCAGTTTTCCTTCGTTAGGCCTATATGGCCTAGCCTCGGCTGGACAACCCCAAACGTGAAGATGCCTGATACTAGGCTTCTTCCCAATCCACAATTCATATGGGGTATTAGTTATTGCTTTGATTGGAACTCGATTAAGAATATAGATTGCAGTTTTTAAGGCCTCTCCCCAAAGAGAGTCTGGTAAAGAAGAATGATTTATCATACTTCTAACCATATCTTTTAAGGTTCGATTTCACCTCTCAGCTACACCATAGCCAGATCTCATGTTAAATCATCAAGAAATATACTACAAGATTGAATCAAAGGCGTACCTGCATCCATAGTTGACTTGTGTTCTCCTCAAGGTATCATCGGTGTTTGATAAATGTTTTTATCATGATTTTGATGATTTTATTTTAAAATGTTTTTACACCAAAACAATGTTTCAAAATATTGTCCAAATACTCCCGATCAATATAAAATATTTTTACTAATTTTTCGGAGTATTTCTTGAAGTTTATTTTCGATAAAAATTGGACAACACTTATGTCTCGTGTTGGACCTACGCCTATAGGCAACCCGTACTGAATATATGTGTTGAAACACAAAAAAACAGATCAAGTAAAATATATGAGGTCGCCGGTCGACGGAGGTCAGCGGTGTGGTCGACCCGATTAATCCGAAGTGACCTGCTTTTCTCTCGTATTGCTTTACAATATGTCCAAGGGCCCAACACAGGGTCGATCGGTGACGTCGGCCGATCGTCGTCGCCCGTGTAAAAATGAGATTTTACTTTTCAACGTCTATTTTTATGCGGCGGTCGCTCTATCTTTTGACAAAGAAAATTCTAGCCGTTGACAACGAGATAGTTCTTCCTTAATTTGTGGGATTGATTTCTAAATGCCTTTATATTCTTGATTTTAATTGTATTTTTCAGAGATTTTCAATCCAAGAGAGAGCTTATCAATGATCAAACATCTCCTATAAATAGAGGAAGTTTTGGAGCAACGAGAGAACAATTGAAATACAACATAACAAGATACACTCAAAGCAAATACTTATTCTTTCATTGTCTATATTCTTGTTGTAATAGCCTAAGGTCTTACACTTTCACATCTTGAGGTCTAGGCTTAATTCTTGATTACACTTGCACTCAAACTTGTATTGTTCAATATCGAGTTGTAATCTTGAATATTTGTGGTCATCATTCAACACAAGATATCCTTGTGAGTGTTCATTGTAAGAGCACACTTGGGTGATCTAGGTGTTAGGTGTTAGAAGATTGTGGTAATCTTCTTATTAAAGAGTGTGGTGCTCTTTGAGGTGTTGAAGAATTTGGCGTCTTCGAGGTTGTAGATTGGGGAAATCTTCACAAGGTGCCTGGAGGATTGTGGTAATCTTCAAAGGAGATTGTGGTGATCTCAAAGAGGTGTTGTAAGCGATGTTGTATTAAGCGTGGTAATTAATAAAATCTTTTTCTTTTTTGAAATCCATTTAGAATCTTTGGGGTGGTAGAGGATTAGGCCACTAGGTGGGTTGAACTCTATAAATCGACGCGTGTTATTTACTTCCGCACCTTTATTCTTGTCTTGGCTAGTTTGATTCAAAAAGGGCATAATCGAGAAAATGGAGATAATCTATTCACCCTCCTCTAGATTATCGTAGCGCTTGGACTTACAAGTGGTATCGAGCCAAACTCTTTGGCAAGCTCGTTCCACATCGCGAGTAAAGAGGAACGATCAATGGCTACGAATGAAGTCTATATTACCAGCGCCTCCACCAACAAGCCACCACTATTCGATTCCAAAAATTATATATTTTGGAAAGAAAGAATGGAATGCTATTTACAAAGTTGCGGGTTCGATATTTGAAACACGGTCATAAATGAAGATTCTATCCCAATGAAGGACACACCTCACACCTCCAAAGTCCTCAAGGAGCTCAATGATAAAGAGAAGAAAATCATCTATTTAAACGGTAAAGCTCTTAATATTATTTATTGTTCACTCACCATTTCGAAATATGATCATAATGTAGGAATTCGATCGGCACATGAAGTATGGAGAAAACTAGAAGAAGTATATGCAAACGAAATGAGATATTCAAAAGCATCTACTTCTCAATTGGATACAACATCAAATCCAATAACATGGATGAGCTTCTTACAACTTCCGACGATGAAGAAGTCGAACAATGTCTTATGGGCATCGAAGAAGAAAACGAGGTACGCTCTAAACCCTCTACTTCTTATGATAATGAATTACAAAATGATTATAGTGATTTGCAAAATGATTTTGATGAGCTTCAAAATGAATTTCAAAGCTTGCTTGTTAAATACAAAAATTTGAAAAAGGAATTCCATGTTTTGAAAAAAGATAATGATAGATTATTTACCTCTTATGAATCACTATCATGTGCTCACACCACCACACTTGATAAGGTTAGAATCCTTGAAAAGAAAAAAATAGTACTCTTGTTGAGGATATTAAGTGCATGAAAAATGAATTATTAAAATTCAACTTGAATACGATAAAATGACCAAAATTGTTGATGTTCATAGTTGTGATAAATTGAGACAAGGACTTGTTCATAAGCCTAATGTTGTAAACCATATGAAAAAGAGACAAGTCTCTAAGCATGTTGGTCATTATACTTCTAGAATTGTTACTTGCTTTTGTTGCGGTTAAAAGGGTCACACGGCTAATTCTTGTCGGGCTAGAAATAGCTCTAATTATTATTGGAGACCTAAAAGTCTCAAAGCTAATCCCAAAGGACCCAAACTCTTGAGGGTATCACAAAACAATGTCATATTAGGTACCCGACGAAATAACAATCAAAGAAAATTCATACCGCCAAGAAGACATCAAATGACCTTCTCATTTGATCAAAGGATGAGGCAACATCATAATGAATTTCCAAGAGAAAGACACTATCAACAATGGGAAGAACACAATCTTTGGAAATGGAGCAATTGGAAGAGCTAACATCAACAAGGTGATTTTCAAAGAAGAAGATATCATCAACAATGGGAAAGACACAACCCATGGAAATGACGTAATTGGTAAACCGTATCTTTCTATTTAAATATGCATTTTATTTTGTTATTAGGCATGTTTTTATTTGTGCCTTAATTGTCAAAATGAGTTTTCAAATATTTATTTTTAAATTAAGATCTTCAATAAATATTTGTGTTTTTAAATTTTTTTGAAAAGGAGACCTTGCATGATGTTTGTAAAAACTCTTGTGAATTTACATATGTGTTTTAATGAATTTATATAGCATAAGCATACTTGTGACATAGATTATTGCCTTGGCCTACATTTTTACCATTACGTTTTGTGCAAGAATTGTTTGAGATTTGTGTAGGATATATATATATATATCTTCATCTTCATCAAAGAGTCGCATAAACTATCGAGGTACGTTCACTCGTATTACTTTTACTTCTAACTCGATTCTCCCCATGATGTATTATTGTGTATTTTTTTTCAAACTATTTCAAAGCATCTCTAAAATGTGTTGTTAAATGGTTTTTTCGATTTGTCTTTAAAAGGCACTCGAAAACGTGTTTTAAACGAGTCTCTTATTTTTTTGAATATATTTCATACTTGCACTTTTGCACATTTTTAAAACTTTTGGGGTTCGATTTGTAATTTTTTGACTAGTTTTTCGAATAAATTGGTACTCAGAATTAGGTATCAGTCGACCAGTTGGTCGACCGGTCGACCTGGGTAAAACAGACGGGCAGTAAGTTCTTTTAAAAATAGGGGACATCTCATTTCTTCAATTCTTCACATAAGCTTCGAACCCTAGCACTATTTCTCTCCAAAATTTTCTCAAAACCTCTCATTATCTCTCATATTGTTTCAATCTTTGAGTTTAGATCACCCATTTCATCTTGTTTTCATGGCACCCCGTCAATTTACCGGACAAAATCCTCAAAAGAGAATAAGGAAGCAAAGGGGAGAATCTTCTTCTAACCCCCAACAAGATGATATTCCACAAAGAGATAATCAAAACCGACTTACGGATGAGGAGATTGTTGAATTGAGAGCTGGGATTTCAACATCAAATATTCATTGGGACTCTAGTAAGTTGTCACTTCTTTCTAAGCCTCCTTCTAGAGCAAATAGGTTTCGATTTTTGAATAAACTTGCGGATGAGCATTATGAAAATATTGGAGTGAATGATAAGAAAATTGCTCGTACTAGTATTGTTCGATTTTCGACATTTCATGATGAATATCCGGATATTAGAGCATATTTTGAAATTCAAGGATGGGTGTCACTTTGGGATAATCCAAATTTGCACTATGATGATGAATTCATTAAACTATTTTATGCAAACATGTGGATTGTCGATGCTACGGCATATGGACCTTTGGAACTTCACACTTTTGTTAATGGTAGACACTTTGCTTGGACATATGCTGACATTTGTAATCATTTCAATGTGCCTAATGATGGAGTTGTTAATGTGGATTGTACTCATTGGAATGATGATATTTTTGGTGTTTCACTAGATGAAGTGAAAATATTTTTGGGAGTTTTTTCGGAGGAGGAAACCTATTGACAATGCCACCGAATTCTTGGTGTGTCTATTATATGTTCTTATTGCGTATGTGGTAAAGAAGTGAAACTTCCTAGCAATCTCGAACTATTTCTTAATTATAAGATCATTCGGGGCGAAAGGGTCAATTATGCGGCTGTATTTGTGTATTGTTTGACCGAATCAAGAAAGCTTACTAGGAAGCAATATATATTGGGGAACTTGATTTGTCGACTTCTATTTCTATCGGTCTACCCGGAAAATGAGATGAACACTGAAATTCGTCATCATTATTTCGATAATGACAATATATTACAAATGGTAAGAATGAGACGAACATTACCTCGGGTTCCCACTAGAGCCGCTAGGGGACGTGCTCAAAATCCGCGACAACCTCGGGATGATTTCTTTGATGACATAGAGATTGAAAATATTGTAGGAAGAGGTGATAATGCCAGGGAACAAGAAGATAGGGAAGAAGAAAATGTGGGAGATGAAGAAGGGCACAATAATGAAGGAGACAATGGAGAAGATGATAATGAATCGGATGTTGAGGATTTGAATCTCAAAGATAGAATGGAAAAGTGGAAAGGGAAACATTTCGAGATGTTGCATCTCTTAGAAAAGAGCCCCGAGAAGTGAAGGAAGAAAATGCGAAAATGAAGAGCAAAATGGGGAAACTTAAGAAATTCACAAGGAGCTTCTCCCTGCGGCTTGCTTCTCCTCGGATGAGGATTGATGTCCCTACCCCGTGCTTTCTCAAAATGTCTTTGCATATTTTACTGTGATTTTGATGTATTGCATATTTTTGGTATTTTTATGGCTCTTATTGCACTTTGTATAACTCTATTGCACTAATGAATTGTTGTTGTTTTCAAAAGGGGAGTAAAGTGCTTGAGGTATGGTTGAATGGTATATTACTTGGATGTTAATATAGCACTTGATGGTAAAAGTGCTTCTTTCATTTTTGCTTGGTGGCGTTTGTAATGCCTTTCTTATATTGCTTAGTTGGAAAGATTTATCTCAATTGGGTTGAACCCTTGAGAATATGTTCATATCTTGATATTTTGATGAAATTCATATATATGTGAGATGTTTATGTTGTTGGTTGAATGATGGTTTGTTGCATTTGGTGATGAAAAATTTGGCTTGGCTATTTTTACAAAGGGCTATATACATCTTCTTTATTATTTGACGCCCGCCAAGTGTTCGATAAAAGGTTTCAAAGAAAAATTCACCACCCACATGATTCTCTCGATTTCAAAAGACTTCTATATTTATAGAGATCGTGTTTTGCAAATCAAACGAGATTTTACAAACTTTTACAAGTCATTTGATCAACTAGTCCCTTAGCTTTTGGAATTTGAAGCTCAATGATCTAAAGCTCAATAAATCGGTAAAATTGCGCACTTTGATGTTTTTATCGTGCTAATATTCTTTTTGATGATTCCAAAGGGGGAGAGACATGTTATAAGCTCATTAGCTCAAAGAAGCTAAAATAAGCTCACGGAAGAAGCTATAAGCTATGGCTCTTTAAAGCCAAAAGCTATGGAAATAAACTAGTCCATTGGATATATCTTGGACTTGTGATAGTTGTTTTATGGTTGTCTTTGACAGGGGGGCTTCTAAGCACGTGATTCTTTTGGTTACATTGTAAAAGCTAGAGCTTTTAGCTTTTGTATGGTTGCTTATTTATTCATCTTGATGTGCATGTCGATATGGGGAGTTTTTGCAAAAAAAAATTGAAAATCTTTTACTCTCTTCCTTGTGGCTATTTTGTTTGAATATTTGTTGCTTCAGACGGCTAGTTACCAGAAAATCATTTTTGCTTTCAAAATCAACCTCTTAAAGATTTCTTAAAATTGTTTTGGTTTATAATCATCAAAAGGGGGGGATTGTTTGATAAATGTTTTTATCATGATTTTGATGATTTTGTTTTAAAGTGTTTTTACACCAAAACAATGTTTCAAAATGTTGTCCAAATACTCTCGATCGATATAAAATGTTTTTACTAATTTTTCGGAGTATTTCTTGAAGTTTATTTTCGATAAAAATTGGACAACACTTCTGTCTCGTGTTGGACCGGTCACCCTATAGGGCAACCTGTACCTGAAGATATGTGTTGAAACACAAAAAAAATGGATCAAGTAAAATATATGAGGTCGTAGGTGCACAGTGACATGCTCTTCTCTGTATTGCTTTACAATATGTCCAACCGGTCCAACACAGGGTCGACTGATCGAACCCCCCATCGACCGGTCGCCCTGTATAAAAATGAGATTTTACTTTTCAACGTCTATTTCTACGCGACCGGTCGCCCTACCTTTTGACAACAAAATTCTAGTCATTGACAGCAGACCGTTCTTCCTTAATTTGTGGGATTGATTTCTAACAGCTATATTCTTGATTTTAATTGTATTTTTCTGTAGATTTTCAATCCCCAAGAGGAGCCTATCAATGATCAAACATCTCCTATAAATAGAGGAAGTTTTGGAGCAACAAGGGAACCAATTGAGATACAACACAACAAGATACACTCAAAGCAAATACTTATTCTTTCATTGTCTATATTCTTGTTTATAATAGCCTAAGGTCTTACACTTTCACATCTTGAGGTCTATGCTTAATTCTTGATTACACTTGCACTCAAACTTGTATTGTTCATTATCGAGTTATAATCTTGAATATTTGTGGTCATCATTCAACACAAGATATCATTGTGAGTGTTTTTGTGGTAAGAACACACTTGGGTGATCTAGGTGTTAGGTGTTAGAAGATTTTGGTAATCTTCTTATTAAAGATTGTGGTGCTCTTTGAGGTGTTGAAGAATTTGGTGTTCTTCGAGGTTGAAGATTGTGGTAATCTTCACAAGGTGCCGTTGAGGATTGTGGTAATCTTCAAGGGAGATTGTGGTAATCTCCAAAGAGGTATTGTAAGGTGATGTTGTATTAATTGTGATAATTAATAAAATCTTTTTTCTTTTTGAAATCCATCTCGGAGATATTGGGGTGGTAGAGGATTAGGCCCTAGGTGGGTTGAACATCTATAAATCGACGCGTGTTATTTACTTCCCGTACCTTTATTCTTGTCTTGGCTTGTTTGATTCGAAAAAGAGGGCATAATCGAGAAAATGGAGATAATCTATTCACCCCCCTCTACATTATCGTAGCCGCTCGGACTTACACTCGGTTTATTCACATTAAAATAGGGAAATAAAGATTATGCTTTGGACTCTCATTAAATAAAATAAAATTATATTTCTTTTATTTATCTGATATTTCAAATGAATTAATTGAAGCAATAAGTTGCCAAAGTAACCTCTGTTGTGTAATATTAATTTATTTTGGAATATTAAGATATGTATATTTGTTGTTTATGCGAATAATAATTGGCCCAAAGGAAGGTTATTATATTTGACCGAATAACAAATGTATTTGTAGTAATAAATATGTGGCGATTATTTGGTTTTCCATGTGAACAATAAGTCGGTCCAAAGAAAGGCTTATTGTTTGATAGGACTTATTGTCAATATTTGATTACTACATGAGAGTACCACTTACAGTTGATATTCTTGTCTAAAGACTGAATATCAATGTTGTGCTAGGTATCTTGTATAGAGTCCACCATTTATTTTTGTCATGCATATTTATGTTTTTCTTATTACGCTATGAAATGGATATTAATTTTGAGCATGTTATTTTGTTTTGTTCTTTGTTCGAGTTTACATTTCGCGCTACTACTATATCCGCCAACATTAACTTTCATTCTTGTCTTTGGCGGCACAAACTTTAAGAACTCGGAAAAAAACGTCATGATTGTTCTTGGATGCATGGATCTTGACCTTGCACTTAGGACATAACGACCTTACGCTCTCACTGATGAAAGTTCCCCTGAGGCTAAAAGGGACTTAGAGAAGTGGGATCGATCTAACCGCATGAGTCTCAAGATCATGAAACGTTCCATTCCAGAAACCTTCAGGGGCGTGTTTGACCGCTAAACACCTAAAATAAATCTAGCAATCCTCGCAAGAGAACGAGATTAATTGTAGGGTAGCAAGTTAACCACAAGTCGACTCCTAAGGAAGACTTAGCCGACAAATAATTATTATGCAACACAATTGACAGAAAATAAATCCTAAACACTCTAACCAGATTTGTTGGTTTTAAATAAACTAAAAGAAAACAATTAGAAAGATGAATTAAAACTAAGCACGAATAAACTTGGAGAAAAAGATATGGAAGAAAGTCTAGGATTATGAATTCATCTCATCAAACTTGAAAGAAAAATATCAATTAATTAATCATGCGGTTAAAAAATATAACAAACATGTAAAGACTAAGTCTAGATATGATAACTCTCGTTTTCACATATTAGGGCTATCCCAACATAATTTGCTATTTTCATTAAACCTAGGGTTAGATAATACATTTCTGATTCATATCTAACCCCCTGAATAAATTTATTCCATGAATAATATCTTTAATCGATCTCAATTATCCCCTCAAACAATCAAGAGTTGGTCAAACAATCAATCAACAAGTAAAATAATTTATTCAGGAAATCAGATCAATTAATCAATACTCATGCTTGTTTGTTTGAATCAAATCATCTTAATCCTAGAACAAGGAAATTAGTTCATGCTTGGGGATGGAATCATAATCTCAATTGAAGGAAATAAAACAATCATAAACATAATCATGCAACATTAATAGTCACCCAACAATTGAAATCAGACAAAAGAGATGAAGAAATTTTACTCTTTGATTAAGAAGCAAAATAACTTCAAGGGAAGAACCCAAACAATCCCAATGTTGAATGGAAGAGAAAAATACCAAAAACTAAAGTCTAAAAGTGCTATGAATGAAGGTGTCGTATGGAATGATGAATTTTCGTGCATAGACTTGGGTCCCTTTGATAGATGCTTGGAGAGGTCACTTGCAGAGTTTGAATAGGAAAAGGAGACCAATTCAACCCCGATTCGTCGCATGCCGTGTGATCTCACACGGACCGGGTGGTTCTATCGAATTTGATCTCGGGGTCTTCATGCAAGTTGTAGATCTTTCTCCAGATTTCCGTAGCCACTTAAATCACCTCAATATCAATTTTTTAGAAGAAGTTATGGCCAAAATACTAAACCCTGCCAGTGTGCTCGAAACTTTTAGCGCGTTTTGACGTTTTTGAAGGAAATTTCCTTTTGTTTGACCTTCCATGCTTCTCTCCTTCATATTTTTGCTCGTACATTAGCTCTTGACCTTCACTTTCGAACGTGATATCTCTTTTTATCCAATTTAGTTTAATTTTCTGCAAAATCCACAAGAGTACGCAGTATCACGCCCAACAAGGGAAACCAAGCAAAACACACTGAATATGCATGCAAATGCATCAAATATATATCATTTTAAACCCTCAAATGCACGCATATTTTACACTCATCAAAATCCCCCAAACTTAAAGCATTGCTCGTCCTCGAGCAAATTTAGAAAAATAATATAAGGGGTAAAAACGAACGAACACCATGAACATTAAATAGCATTTGACTTCTTACTTAAGAAAACCATGTAATGCATAATCAAGAAGTCATCATTTATAAACTCGGCATAATCAATACTCTCTTGGATACTCGACATCGCGACTCACAAGAAGATAGTGTATCACTCGACTCTCAGAAGTGTATGGATAGTGTTTACGCTCAAATTCAATTCAGTGAATGTAGAACTACCATAGGCTTGCAAATCGTCTAACATCGCGACCACTTTTGTGTGCACAATCTAAGAATCAAAAAGGACTTTTATTAGGTTGTAATGTAGGCTCTTTGGTAAGGGAAGTAAAAATTTGGATTAAGTGACTTGATTTGAGCAAATAGAATTTAAGCATACAGACTTGCAATTCATCAACCTAATAATATCAGTTTTCTTTTTCAACTCAATTTCACCCTTATTTCTCCTTTTTTCCATTATTAAGCCTTTTTACCTTTCTTCTTTTCTTTAGCCTCAAGCTCTCATTTTTCACAATTTTCAGGATTTTTTTTTTTTTTGATTTGCTCGATTTTCTCTACTTTCTTTCCAAAGATTTTCTTTCTTTTTCGAGCTTCATGTATTTTTTTCATTTACCCAGATACTGCTCATCCATCTTTCTTTTTCCAACTTCCTCTCTTTTCATAAATTTTCACATCTCCCCAAAATTGGTTCAAAATTGGCTAACTAGAGAATCATGAGTTCATAGGTAGGCTTTTTAGGCTAAGTAGGCTAAACAAAGATGGCCTTAGATCATTTTCAAAAATTGCACACACACATGGCTTCAATGTAGATACCAGAGCAAGTTCTAGAGTTCTATCAATCATGAATGACACACTCAAGAAAAAAATAAGTTTGCATAATATAAAGCAGTTTAAGGTACAAAAGCTCACAGGCTTATTTTTCGCAACATACTCAAATACCCAATTTTTTTAACACATGCCAAGCAAATAAATAACTTTTCTCCCAAGATTTTATTACATTATCCCCCGAGTAAGTTATCTCATGCCATAAAATATTCATAGTAAAATCATAGGGAACTGGACATAAAAACTGAATTAAAACCACGCACAAAAGCAATTAAACGTGCTAAAGAGGTAAACGTGCTAAAACAAAAAAAACAAAAAAATCGAGTTTTTTTTTCAAAAATTAACAATGCAAATAATTCTACATGCAGTCCTAAATGCAATGCAAAATGCAACAGTACTAGATTACGCATTTTTGACAACCCCCCAAACTTAAAATATGCTTCGTCCCGAACATATGAGAAAATTATCAAAAGAAAGAAGAATGCGTAATAAATACTTACATGTATAGTTCCGATGAAGCCGGAAGCTCGTCTGTCAATTCGGAAACTGAAGTATGGTCGGGTCGCGTGCGTCCACAAGCTCGTGTGCGTCTTTTTTTTCGAAATTTTTTTTTGTTTTTTTTTTTCAAATTTTTTAATTTTTTTTTGTTTTTTTTTTCAGAATTTATTTTTTTCTTTTCAATTTTTTTTTGTTTTTTTTTTCAGAATTTTTTTTTTTGAAGAATTTTTTTTTGAATAATAAAGCAGTGAAAATGTTTGGGTTGCCTCCCAAGAAGCATTCTTTTAACGTCATTAGCCTGACGGTGTCAATAGAGAGAATCAAGGCAGATCATCGAGCAAAACCCTATTTACCACCTTGGAATTTTTATCCGGTTGAATTTCATTATGTTCCTGTCACAAGATATCTGGATCTTGTTGCTTTGGGAGTGGATCTGGGGATGATTAGGAGATTTGTAAGGATTGTCAATTTTGCGTAAGGACGATCCCGTACTTGTCTCCTCGTTCGTGCTTTCTTCACTTGCATCATCCTTTTTTTCAATTTTAGCAAAACCAATTTCAAGATTAGTGACGGCTTGAGCTTGCTCTGGTTGACTAGGCAACATGTCCTTTTTGACGAGATGTCGAGCTATTTCACCAACTTGCATAGCCAATTGGCCTACTTGAGTCCCAATTCGCTTAAGAGAGGTCTCCAAGAATTCAAACCGTCTGTTATTACACTCTTGTGTCTGTTGGCTAACTTGAATAAAAGAATTCAAGCTCTCTTCTAATGTGGGTCGTGGTGGTTGCTCTTGATTAGTCACCATACCTGGTGCTTGTATAAACAACACTAGAAAAACAGATCAAACGCACTTTTTGTGAATAAACCTAAACTAGAAACAAACAAAAAGAATCCTAATATAGAAACACGGAAAAAACACAAAAATTATAACGCCTAATGTCTTCCCGACAGCGCGCCAAAATTTTGTTTGACCGCTAAACACCTAAAATAAATCTAGCAATCCTCGCAAGAGAACGAGATCAATTGTAGGGTAGCAATTTAACCACAAGTCGTCTCTCAAGGAAGACTTAGCCGACAAATAATTATTATGCAACACAATTGACAGAAAATAAATCTTAAACACTCTAACCAGATTTGTTAGTTTTAAATAAACTAAAATAAAATAATTAAAAAGATGAATTAAAACTAAGCACGAATAAACTTGGAGAAAAAGATATGGAAGAAAGTCTAGGATTATGGACATCAAACTTGCAAACAGAATATCAATTAATTAATCATTTGGTTAACAAATATAACAAACATGTAAAGACTAGGTCAGATCGATAACTCTCGTATTCACATTAGGGCTATCCCAACATAATTTGTTATTTTCATTAAACCTAGAGTTAGATAATACATTTCTGATTCATATCTAACCTCCTGAATAAATTTAGTCCAGGAATAATATCTTCGATTGATCTCAATTATCCCCTCAAACAATCAAGAGTTGGCCAAACAATAAATCAACAAGTGAAATAATTTATTCAGGAAAGCAGATCAATTAATCAATACTCATGCTTGTTTGTTTGAATCAAATCATTTTAATCCTAGAACAAGGAAATTAGTTCATGCTTGGGGATGGAATCATAATCTCAATTGAAGGAAAGAAAACAATCATAAACATAATCATGCAACATTAATAATCACCCAACAATTAAAATCAGACAAAAGAGATGAAGAAATCTTACTCTTTGATTAAGAAGCAAAATAACTTCAAGGGGAAGAACCCAAACAATCCGAATGTTGAATGGAGGAGAAAAATACTAAAAACTAAAGTCTAAAAGTGCTATAAATGAAGGTGTCGTATGGAATGATGAATTTTCGAGCATAGCCTTGGGTCCCTTTTATAGATGATTGGAGAGGTCACTTGCAGAGTTTGAGTTGGAAAAGGAGACCAATTCAACTACAGTTCGCCGCACGCTGTGTAATCTCACACAGTTGGGTGGTGCTATCGAATTTGATCTCGGGATCTTCATGAAAGTTGTATATCTTTCTCTTAGCTTTTATATCCACTTGAATCACCTCAATATCAATTTTGTAGAGGAAGTTATGTCCAAAATACTAAACCCCGCCGAAAGCTGAAACTGTTTAGCGTTTTGGCGTTTTTGAAGGAAATTTCCTTTTGTTTGACCTTCCATGCTTCTCTCCTTCATATTTTTGCTCGTACATTAGCTCTTGACCTATACTTTGGAACGTGATATCTCTTTTTATCCAATTTAGCTCCATTTTCTGCAAAATCCACAAGAGTACGCAGTATCACGCCCAACAAGGGAAGCCAAGTAAAACACACTGAATATGCGTGCAAATGCATCAAATATATATCATTTTAAACCCTCAAATGCACGTATATTTTACACTCATCGGGCGCTATGTGCGAGGAGGATAATGCCAAGCAATTACTTGGAGATATTGAAAAATGTTTTGCTAAAAACGAAAAGGCTGAAACAAGTACGCTTTTGGCTAATCTTGTTTCAATAAGGTATAAAGCAAAAGGGAATATAAGGAAGTATATCATAGAGATGTTTAATCTCGCTGCAAAGCTAAAGGTACTAAAGTTAGAGCTATACTAGGATTTGCTCGTGCATTTAGTTTTGATTTCTCTTCCTACACAGTACAGTCAGTTCAAAGTGAGTTACAACACCCAAAAGGATAAATGGATTCTTAATGAGCTCATTTCTCACTGAGTGCAAGAAGAAGAATGGATTAAGTGTGAGAGGGCGAGAGTGCTCACTTGGCGGTTGCCCTCAGGATAAGAAAAGGAAAAAGGAAAGCTGCGGTTGGGACATCACAACCACCGGCAAAAAGTGTAAAAGAAACAGGATTCGGCTATTTCCTGTTACTTTTGCAGGAAGCCTGGGCACATGAAAAAGGATTGTCCCAAATACCGGTGGCCTATTAAGAAAGGTACACTTCTCGGTTTGGTTTGTTCCGAGGTTAATTTAAGTTACGTACCTGACACACTTGGTGGATAGATTTGGGTGCTACTACTTACATAAGTGTGTCTATGCAGGGTTGTCTGTGGAGCCAAAAGCCAAATGATGCTGAAAGATACATTTATGTGGGCGATGGCAAAGCAGTTGTGGTTGAAGCAATAGGGACGTTTAGGTTATTATTAAAGACTGCTTGTTTTTTGGATTTGAAAGAGACATTTGTTGTTCCGTCGTTTAGACGTAATTTAATTTCTATTTATGCTTTGGACAGATTTGGTTTTTCTTGTTCTTTTTGAGATAGTAAATTTAGTCTTTTTCAAGATTCCAATCTTATTGGTACTGGTTCTTTATTTCTGAATGATAACCTTTATCTGTTAGATACAATTGCTTCATATAATGAAACCTTGCACATTGAATTATGTTTCTAAATGGTGACATTGACGAAACGATCTATATGGTGCAACCAGAAAATTTTATTTCTGGAGATCCAAAGAATATGGTTTGCAAACTAAAGAAATCCATCTACGGTCTCAAGCAAACTTCCCGTCAATGGTATTTCAAATTTCATCAAGTCATCATCTCATTTGGTTTTGAGGTGAATAAGGTTGATGATTGCGTATACCATAAGTTCAGTGGGAGTAAGTTCATCTTCCTTGTGTTATATGTCGATGACATACTGCTGGCTAGTAGCGATATAGGCTTATTGCACGAAACCAAGAGATTTATGACTAAGAACTTTGAGATGAAAGATCTTGGAGACGTCTCTTTTGTATTAGGTATACAGATACATCGAGATCGCTCTCGAGGTATCATTTGGTTATCACAAAAGAGCTATATCGAAAGGATTCTCAGTAGATTCAGCATGAAAGATTGTACACCGGGAGATACTCCCATTGCTAAAGGAGACGAGTTCAGTCTCAGTCAGTGCACCAAGGATGAGTTTGAATCTAAAGAAATGCAAAAGATTCCTTACGCTTCTGCTGTAGGGAGTCTTATGTATGCTCAAGTATGTACGAGTCCGGACCTGGCATTCATAGTTGGAATGTTCGGCAGATATATAAGTAACCCAGGAATGGATCATTGGAAAGCAGCCAAGAGTGTTATGTGTTATTTACAAAGAACAAAAGACTACATGCTCACTTATCGTAGATCAGGACTTTTGGAGATCGTAGGATACTCTGACTCCAATTTTGTTGGATACCTAGACAGCAAAAGATCCACTTCGGGCTATATTTATCTGCTAGTTGGATGAGCTATTTCTTGGAAAAGTATTAAGCAGACACTTATAGCTTCTTCCAATATGGCAGCTGAATTTGTAGCTTGTTATGAGGCATCTAATCATGGAATATGGCTACGGAATTTTGTCACTGGGCTGCGTGTTGTGGATGGCATCGAGAAACCATTGAAGTTATATTGTGACAATAAATCAGATGTGCTATATTCCAATAACAACAGGAGTTATGTGAAGTCGAAGCATATAGACATCAAATTCCTTGTTGTTAAAGAAATAATTTAGAGTGGTATAATGTCTATAGAACATATTGGGATAAACTCCATGATTGCGGATCCGCTCACTAAGAGATTGCCATCTAAAGTATTTCATGAGCACACTGCTCATATGGGTGTTGTATTGTTAGATAATATACACGTTTAGTGGGAGTTTGTATTTTGATGTTCTTTAGCTTGAACATGTTTTGTGTTTATTTTCTGCAGAATAAAGAAGATGGGGTATAGTTTTGTATACTCTGAATGAACTGCGATTTTAAGGAATAAAGTTGGACCAGTTGGAAATAGGCATGTTGAGATCACATTACATGTAATTTTCATGCGGCACATCCATACTCGATCTATGTCATTGAATATATTGGTGTGGTGACCATTGATGGGTCTAGTTACCATTTAAGTGTAATGAAGGTCGCTTTGATCTATCTAATGTAGGAGATGGACATATTGTAACTAAGGATATATTTCAAGGACAAATAGTAAAATTTTGTGTACACTAAGTATTTCATAATATAATTGTCTTTGGTGGCATATGTAGTCCAAGTGGGAGATTGTTATGATTTTTATCCTAATTAATTATGTGGACTTACATATATCTAACAATTTATATTATGGGGCTATTTAATTAATTAGGGCCAATCAAGTGATCTAACTAATGGGCTCTAGAAATATCCATTAAGTATGGGTTTTGCAATGTGTAGATACTCGGTACTAATCAAACTAAGATTGATGGGCTTTTAGTTTGACCTAGTCCATAAAGATTATATAAATAGGGATGTGGTCTCCAAGTCAATCACACGTTCTTTTACTCTTGTCCTCTTTTCCCATCGTGAGAGATCTATTAGTAATCGGTGATTTGGTGGGAAGCGGAACGATCAATTCAATCAAGCAATATGGATTCAGGTACGCTTCCTTTTAAGATTCGATAATCAGTTTTGTTTATTGATAATTCGCATGAGTTTTCGGATCTTAATTGTTTTATTCAATTCTAACATGTTAATCAACAATTAATGATTTGAGAGAGTTATATGTGGAGTTTGGATAGCAAATGAACAACATAATATTAAATGCATAAATATAAGTACAATAAAGTAAACACACAAGAATTATAAGGATTTGAATTTTATCTGTTGAAAAGATAGAAAATATTCAAACCCTACTTTTTGTTCGTTGGCCTGTCTTGTTTCGCAGCTTTTGATGTTGACCCATCCTTGTACTCAGGCTTTCTGTAGGTTTTTTGAAAATGTGTCAGCTCCTGTGCACTTCCCATTTGTTTATTCGGCTAAATTGCATTTTTGGTACAATAACTTAAAAGTCGGTTGCACTTTCGTCCACCAATTCTAAGGTGCGGCAAATTAGGACACTAATTTATAATTTTTGCATATTAAGTACACTTGTTGTCGGAATCAAAATTGGGGAAAAATTTCGGTGAAATTTTCAATTTAAACAAGTGTACTCAATCTGCAAAAAGTTATAAATTAGTGTCCTAATTTGATTGATTAGATTTGGTGGATGAATGTCAATCGCCCTAAGTTAGTGTACCAAAAATACAATTTAGCTTTAAGTAAATGGCAACAATTGTGTGGCAATAGCTCTGGTGAGGCCAAATCATAATTAAATTTGGTGGGTGCTTGAATTTTGTACACTATAAAGGCATTGAATTAAACCAAACAAAAATTTCATGCACAATTTTGTATGTGACACGTCACTACCATATCAAAAGCATAAACCCCACACATTTTATAAATATTTCTCCACAATGCATAAACTTATACCACTAGTTTTCTATGGACCTCGTCATCAACTCACATTTATTAGTTATATCTATTTTTTAAGCTATAAACTTTTTTATAAAGTGGTTGATAAACAATAATCATTCACTCACAATGGGAAGTAGTTTAAATAAACTAGGTTTTTCCTTAAAAAATTCACCATGAACCATGCATTGTAGATGCTCTAAAATTGAATGTACGCTATAAGATTAAAAATATGTATATCCTAATTCAATTAGTTTTAAGTAAAGTGGTAGCACATGAGATCGTACAAGTCCTTTCTCTCTTTTCTTTTGCCGGCTTCCGCTGTGGGAAGCTGCAGTCGGACGAGCGAATCCAATCCCTTGGACAAAGTAAAATTTTAGATACTAGATTAGAAATTCACTGATCGTTAATAAGACAAATTAAATTTGAAAAGATTTAAAATTCTACTCGTACCCTAGTGAAAATATGTGTGAAAAATTAAATTATTTAAGCTCAATTATTATTTAATTTAATTAGAATTTATTCAAATTCAGTTTGATTTAATAACAAAAACTAAATTCAAATACAATTTTTGATATATGATAGTACAAATTTATTGGGTTTACATACTTTTACGAGGTCTGATTGAAGAGCCACATCAATTTTAATCATTTAGTGATGTGATATTTCCGATGGCATTATTTTTCCTTTCTGTGGATTATATATTTATATTTAATTTTTAAATTTGGGATTGTATTATGAGGTAATTTCCTATTCAGCCCTAATCATATCGACCTTTTTACTCCATGGGAAAATAAATCACAAATGGGCTTTTATTGAGCAATAACTGTTTGGCCCATTATCATGTGTTTAGCTCTAGTGGGCTCAAGTACCGGTGGGCCGGGCGCCATTACTCATCAGTCATCACTAATAAGGTTGCCTCCTTAATTTGAACAAGTAGGTGCACTCCTTAATCAGTTCTTTAACATCCTGACTGCCTGCTGTTTGGTAGGAAACATTTTTCTTTTTTGAGTACATTGGGGATAGTAAGAGAGGTGATATACGATCCTCATGTGAGATCCAACTCGGGCCAATCGTCCTAACAGTACAAGCTTCTACCATTAAAGCATAAGATTGTATCTGATGTACGCCATGACAATGACAAAATTTCCGCTTTTCAATCACTTCAAACAATATGATGCTCATACATACATTCTATAAAATTATTGAAGCTGCTAAATTTGCATTATAAAGCTTCTAAAAGGTGCACTTAGCAATTAAAACTCCAAGTTGAGATCCAATATGCAATACGAACAGACAGTGAAAAGGGCACTGAGGTTGTCCGAGGGAAGTTCTTCTGAGCTTAAGTGAGCAAGTATTCTAAATATAATCCAAAAGGATTAGAACAAAAAGTAATTAATATGGAATTTCGTATCTTGTTAATTACAATAAAAGGGGTATTTATACAATTGGGACATTGAGATCTTGTTTGTTTATGTTTCCAATGGCCCATTTCCAATTTTCAACTATTCATAAAAATGTAATCATGTTTGGTTATAAATAGTGACGCTATAATTTCACTTAATGACACTTATTAGCGTCACAAGGTATATTACCTACGCTTTTAAAAGCGCCATAAGTTGTGTTGTTAAATTTAATGTCATGAAAATATCTGTGACGCAAGATCTATGTGTAGATAAAATTCATTTCCTAATGCTTTTATCAAATGTGTCATTATGTGGTGACGCTACTTTTGGTCACAATTACTAAAGATTTAATATATTTTAAATGAAACTTTTTTGACGCTAAAAGTGTTGTTAAATTTAGGGACACTATTAAGCGTCTTTACAGTCACAACACTTTTGAAAATTTAATGTCATTAAAATTGTGACGAATTTTACTTTCTAGCTTTTGTAAAATATATTAAAAAGCAATTATTTATTTATTTTTTTGAAAAATTTAAACTTAATATTTAATTTTTGACTCATTTTGAATTTGGTGTTAGTTAATTATACACCACATGCTCTCTATTTAGTAACTCTCAATATCATTCTCTACACTTCAATCTTTCGATATGGGATAGTTATTCCATTTTTTTACTTTGTGCTGCTTTTTAGTAAGTGTCGTCATCATTTTAATGACACAAACAATAAAAGTGTAAGTAAATTTTAAAAATTTGGTCACAAATAAAAAAATGCGTAAGTAAAATAGAAAGTGTAATCAAATTTATGACGCTTTTTAATAAGTGTCGTAATTTTAGTGACACAAATAATGAAAGTGTAAGTAAATTTTAATAATTTTGCGACAAATAAAAAAATACATAATTAAAATAGAAAGTGTCATCAATTTTACGATGTTTTTGCTAGGCGTTGTCATTTTAAGGATACAAATAAAAAGGTGTAAGTAAATTCTATAATTATCGTGACACTTATAAAAAAAAAGTCGGTAATTTTATTAAGATAATGACACTTCAATAAAAAATATCATTAAATTGACTAAACTGCTAGCGTTTTCTAATAAGTGTTACTAATTTTTATAATTTATAATTTTTTTTAAAAAGTGTCATTAGATACTTATTCATAATGACGTCTTTTGGTAACGTCATTAAATTTGTGTTGGGATAGATCAATTTTAGTTGTAGTATATACCTTACATTGGGGTGTGCACGACCCGGTTTGGAGATTTAGAAATCTCCAGAACCGTCTCGAAGTTCAGAGATCCCATAATTAAATCTCTGGAATCGGACCATAAAAATTCTTTGTCTCGAGAGATTCGGTTTTAATGGGAAGGTACGGAACCGTTCGAAGAAACGGAGATTCAAAGATTATTCATAAATAAAACACACAAAAAATGTGAAAGGAAAAATCAGTGTAAAAATCATTAAACGATTGTCCTTTCAATCTTTTTAAGCGGAATCTCAAAAATATATACTAACACTATTAGTAATACACGAGTTTAATTTTTAATATTTTATATTTAACTTATACATAAAATTTCTTTAATTCATATTTAAGTGCTACATTTTTAATATTATAAATCTTTCTTTCATGACACGGAATTATAGACTATATTACATTATTAGTTTAATATCAATTTAACTTTTAAATAGTTTTTATCTAGTTTATAGTTAAAAGTATTGATTATTTTTTTGGATTTTAACATTATATGTTTCAGATATTACGTTATTCGTATAATTAGTAGTAAAAGTCTATAATCTCAATGAATGATAAATTTAAGAGCCTCTGTTACACAATAATATTCTATAATCTGTGCCCATTTTCATGGCTCTTGACTTATGGAAAGTACAATTAACTAATAACCTTAATAAATTAATGTGAAACGAAAGTTTATAGTCTCAATGTCTCAACTGCTTGATTAGACGATCACTCTAGTGTTGTGCAATTTACTAATTATTCAACTAATTTTAATTCAATTAATTTTCTTGATTAGAGGATGAGTCTAGTTATGATCCTTAATAAGTAAAACATCATCAAATTTAAATATTTTCTACAAATCAAATTATGATTTATAATTTAATTTAGTGGAAACATTTAAATAAATTAATATGATGGCAACCAATTTTTGATAACTAATTAATACAATATAATTCTTAGTGAATTAAATTCATATTTAATTATTCATTTGATATATTGATTTTTTTTAATAAATTGGGAGTACTGGTTGGAGGGGATGGGGTAAATTTCAAATAAACTAAAAGGTACCAGGTTCGAACCCCGGTCAATACCCTTACAAAAGGTGAGCGATACCACTTAAGCTACAAGCTAGTGGTGATTCATTTGATATATTGATAAAATATGTCATATTTTTAATTTGATAATTTTTGGTAATATGTTTTATATAGTATTGAATTTCAAAGGAATATGTAGTGAATATGTAGTTTTGAATTAAAACATAAATAAGATAAAAATATTATATATGTATATAAAAGTTATTTAAAATCGATTCTAGTTTTGGATATTCGGTTTGGTATGGTTCGATACAGTTTTTAGTACGGATATTTGAAAAATCTCAAGAACTGTACCATGAAAACTTTTGGGACAGTTCGGTTTGGGAAAAGTCAAAGTCAACTAATATTTCTGATTCATATATTTTTTGATTCGAATTCGGTAATCTCCAAGTTTCGTGCACACGCATTCTCTACATCACTTATCAATCACAATCCTCATACTTTCATCCAATTATATATGTGGGATCCACCATTACCAACTCTAGCTAATTGACTTACTATTATTTTTTAATTATATCTATCTAAATGACCCCACCACCTACAATCTTACAAATATAATATTTCATATGCAATTTAAAATATTCAATCAATATCAATTTTCAAATTATTATATACATAAAATACTACTACAAAACTACTCAACCAAATATTCCATATCTACATAAAACTCATTTTCATTCATTCATCCAAACATAATTTCAGTTTTCACACGAAAACCAATAAATTCTCAAAATTCATTTTCCAACACTAGAAACTAGAAATGGACCATGGAAATATAACCATACAAGACATGAGCCTCACGGGACTTGTTTAATGAGTTAGACCTCGTGAACCATAAATTGGGTATATATAAATAATAACCAAAATAGTATGCAATAAAAAACAATAAATAATAAATAAATTGGAATTAAGCAATTAAATTATTAACGAATATTAAGAATAAAAATTACCCACATCAATTATGATTAAACTTTATTTTTATAACATGTCAAAAATATTATAGGAGATCAGCACACATATGTAAATCAAATAGACAAATATCAAGTGCCAATTTCTCGATAAATAAAATTTTAAGGCTAATGACATGCCGCGAGAGTGGAGTAAGCTTACACTAAGTGGGGCGATAGATGAAAACCTACAAAATATAACTTAATTTTTTATGTTTTATGAAATTAGGGGAAGTAAAAGGAAGGAGGTGGGACCAAAATGGGCCCCACTAGCTCTGCCATAACCATTTTTTTCTTCTATAAAAAAAAATTTGGTAATGTCGTGATCTTTCGAAAACCGAACGTTTTATTTTGAAAAGTAATATCCGTGGCCATTGAGCTAGCCCCAGTGTTTTGCCATAACTTAAGACTTGTACACGACAAAAAAACATGTGAATTCCAACGAAAAAAATCTATTGGTATTTGGCCAATTTCTATTGGAATTATCGATTCCAACAGAAATTCCAATGGAAAAGTATCATTGGTATAATGGCCGTTGGAATGACAAAATTCCAACAAAAATTCCTATGGAAAAAATATTCCAATAGTACCAAATGGTTTTGCTTATCGTTGGACTTTCTGTTGGAATTTTCCAATGGTATCTTTGTAGCATTGGAATTTTGAAAATTCTAACGAGTTTTTATTAGTTGGAATTATTTCGTTGGAATTTGATTGTTTTTTCTTGTAGTGGTATGTTCCCAATTTCCAACCGCTATATATTTTCAATTTTATACTATTTATAAATATAGAAATATGTTTATTTGATGTATTTTCACTGAAAATAACACTAGTCTTAAATTCTTTTCTCTTTAATTTAAAAAATTCGTTATTCACTCAGTTCACAATTTTCAAACCTATTCTAAAACATATTTTCGTATTTTGTCATTCAATCACATCCACACCATTACATCACCATATATTCACCTCTCCAACTAATAACTCAATAAATATATGAAAAATAATATTTTAGAAACTCCTATAAATACTTTGTTACTTCCATCACATACTTTCGTGTAAGAACTACTTTATTAAAAATACTCAAACAATTATCATCTAATTTTTAAACCTATATATATTCTCAATATTTGTATTTCAACTACATATTTTCTTATTTTTCACATAAAAACCAATAAAACCAAAAAATCTCAATGAATTATCGCAATTAAAACAGGACCACAACAACCCTTAACAACTATATATATCTAATATCATCTGCAAGACTCGTTCTGACCATTACTAATAGGGATGTCAACAGGGCGGGGCGGGGCAAGGGTGGAATAGCGATCTCCATCCTTGTCTCCCCGGTTGTGGAGAACTCTCGTTCCTGGCACGCAGAGATTCCACTCCGCGATTTGTTTTTTTAAGGAAAAAATAATATATTTTTTAAATATTTTTATCATTTTAAATATTTAAAAACATGTAAATTATTTAAAAAAATTAATAAAGGACTCTTTATACAAAATAAATTAATTAAATTAGGATATGTCATTTTAATATTTATAATTTGTGACATATATTTATAATATATTAAATATATTATAATATACATGCATATCTTGTGTCCCAGGGAACAGGCGTGGAATACAATACACGTCCCCACCAACGAGGAGAAAATATTTCTCATCCCTATCCCCACGGGGCGACAACTATTTAGAAACTTCGTGTAGGGGGGTCCAACTAATATTATTATAAAAATATAATATAATATATCAATTATAAAAACAAAACTATAAATAAAAACCAATTTTGACAACCCTTGTTTGGTGTTGACATGCATGACTTGGACCAATAGGGAAAATACCCAATTTATTGGGATGTATTAGTTCAATTACATCTTAATATTAAAAAATAATTAACATAATAAAATTACATCAATATATCATAACATTTATTTTTAATTCTTCATATTTTGAAATCGTTGAAAAACATGCTAATAGCTTCATTGTTAATATTTCAAAAGGAAAATATTGAGAGGAAATGTACAAAATTTATAATGGAGCAGAAAAAACTATATAAAATTTTGAAAAAGGAAAAAAAAAGAACAAAATTCAAATATTTTTGAAGATACACAGATGAGGAGGGAAAAACAGAATTGAAGATTTGTTCCATATTTTTTTGTATTTTTCTTTTTTTTTTGTATTTTTCAAGGTTATAATATATATGAAATTACCAAAAATATCCTTAATATTTTTCAAAATTCCAGGGGGCCAGTGACCCCTTAGCCCCAACATGGCTTCGTCACTGCCCACGCAATGATGGATCCAAATAATTTTCACAATAGGGACACAAAATAATGACATTTATAAACTACATAAAAAATAATTATTGGAGCACACTTACTATGAACTTATAGCTCAAGTGGTATATTTAACTCTTTGCAAAGATATTGATCAGGGTACGGCCTTGAGTGTTTGAGTTTTTTTGAGATTTATCTCCTCCTCTCCAACCACTCTTCTCAACTTATTAAAAGAATGAGTAGAGCACACATTATTTTCTTAATCAATTGCTTTTAAAAATAAATTATTAGTAAAAAATATTACATTAAAGAAATTAGTATGACACACTTTTATTTTTTTAAACATAACTAATATACAATTTGTAAAAAAAATAGAAAGCGTGATGGCTTTCCAATTTTTTATTTTTTTAATTTATTGACTGCCATGTTGCCATCCCTAATCAATGTAATAATTTTCACTCTTTTCTAGAAAGAAGCTTTATAATATGGAAATTACCATTATAGCCTCACCTAGGTCGAAATTACCATATTTACTTCGCCTCGCTGGAAATTACCAAGATGCCCCCAAGATCCGCGTCTTTTTATATGGGCCCCAGGCGACCCGAAAAGTCGGGTCGGGTCGCCCGCGACCAAGCGCGTCCCGATCGGGTGCCACGTACGGTGATCCGCATTGCACGGTGAACAATACTATAAATACGGCACGAAAATCAAGGTAAAAGGTAACTTGTCATTATTCTAAATTACCTCGCCATTTCTTTAGCTTTCTAAGTCAACTACTTGATTCGACTTAGGCATTGGAGGGCCTTAGGTGGGAGTCATCCCCATTAGCCTAACGTGCGTTCTGTTTAGTGCGACGAACAAATCATAGCGCCACCTTTTTGGGAATCTTTGGCCAAATCACCCGTGGAAAACACGTCGTCGCTCGTTTCGCCCCTAAGTCAGCTATATCTGATTTACTTTTTTAAATCACTTTCTAATAGCAGCTTGCATACTTGACACGCTTGATGCACTGACATTGTCATTTTCAATTAAAAATATATATATTTTTTGAGATGATCAATTAAAAAATATATAGGTATGTATATGATTGTCATTCTCATACAAATAAATATTTTTAAAATTGAACTGATTTTGGCTGGCTATTGCTTTAGCCTTTAGGTTTACGATGTGGTCTTCTGATTCTCATCTAAAAAGCAAATAAAGTTTTTGTTCTCATTGCTTTAATAATTAACTGAGTTTCAGTGCTTTCACATTGAGGCATAAATCTAATTACACGGTGTCTAAAGCGTGTTCAAATATTTTATCCTATAACATTTTTATAATTTACATGCACATGAAATAAAGGTGTCCATAAGAAACATAATAAAATTAATTTACACATATACCCCCAAAACACAAACAATTTTTTTTTTTTTTTTTTTTTTTTTTGAGTAGAACACAAACAAATTAATAGTGGGATGAAGCCAAACATTCAAGAAATTAAATTATAAGAATGCAGGCTGGTGGGGTTTGAGTCATTGTCGGTAGAAAACGTTAAATTATAAGGTTGTTAATATATATGGTACGGTGAGTTATTTTATTTAAGGTTAGTAGATCTTGCTCAAATCTATGATTATCAATTATAAAAATAATTAAATTTTGTTCAACGAGTGAGGATTATTGATTCTTTTTTATTTTTCTTTCTTTTATCTTTTCAAATATTTTATTCCTCTAACATTTTCATAATTTACATTCAAACGAAATAATGGTGTCCATTAAAAAAAATAATAAAATCATTTCACACATAAACCCGCAAAACACACACAAACAAATTGTGGGATGACATGAAACCAAACATTGATGGGTTTTAGTCATTGTCGGTAGGAAAACGTCAAAGGGCATGTCCATATATGGTACAGTGAATTATTTTATTTAAGGTTAGTAAATCTTGCTAAAATCTATGATTTTTAATCATAAAATAGATTAATTAATATAAAAATCTTACCTAAAATTAAATCCTGCCTTAAAGTAATGCCTGATTGGTGGACTATGGTTTGGTTTTCCCCCACTAAAAATAGCCAATCCTGTCACACGTAGAAAATGTTTTGTGGACCCATAAATCATGTGATAACAAAGATAAGAACATATTTTTATTTATTATTTTTTTTAAAAGATTTTGCTTTATAAATGTATGGTTATTTTTTTTTTTTTTTTGAGAATATAAATGTATGGTTATTTGAGCCTCATTTCCCTAACTAATTTCTTGTCACACTTCATTCAAAGAAAAAAATTATGGCAGCACATACTTCTCTTACATTGTTCCTCTCTTTCTTATTATATGTCCTAACCGCCGCCACCACCTCCGCCGCGGCCGCCGGCAATTTTATTCAAACCTCATGCCGGACCACCACATACCCCGCCGTTTGCGTCCAATCACTATCTCCATACGCCTCGATAATTCAAAAAAGCCCACGACAATTGGTCATGACGGCCCTATCAGTGACCGTCGACAGGGCCCAATCCACAAGAACATTTGTGGCCAAGCTCACTAAATTTCGCGGGCTGAAGCCCAAAGAGTACGCGGCCCTCAAGGACTGCTTGGAGGAAATGACCGATAGCGTGGACCGGCTGAGCAAATCGGTCCGGGAGCTGAAGAGCATGGGCCGGGCCCGAGGCCCGGAGTACATATGGCACATGAGCAATTTGCAGACTTGGGTCAGTGCTGCGCTGACTGATGATAGTACTTGTATGGATGGGTTTGCGGGCCGGGCCTTGAATGGTAGGATCAAGTCTTCTATTAGGGCCCGGATGAGTAATTTGGCTCAGGTGACCAGCAATGCACTGGCACTTTGCAACAAGTTTGGGGGAAAGTAATTATGAGTGATTTTAAATAAGTTATGTAGTTTAATTTCATAATGTGTTGAGTTGAGTAGTCTTAGGTTGAGTGGTTTGTGGGTTTAAATTTTGATGTAGAATTGTGTTGCTACTTGCTATCCAAATTTTGTAATATACTATGGTAATACTTGAAAAATAGATGTAATTTTAATTTGCCCCTAAATTTGCGAGATTTTTAATATTGTCCCCGTAATATTAAATTGTTCTACTTATTCCTGAATTTAAAACATTATTGCATTTAGTCTATAATTTCCAAATTTACCCTTTCAACCTTTATGGTTATTTTATTTGGTGATCTCTAACAATAGTATCATAGTCTATGTTTATTAAATTTTTTTTGAAAACTAGTCTATGCTTATCTTGAATTTACTATTATTTAATACTATTTGTATATTGACTAAATATGAGGAGATTTTGAGAGAAAATTGATCCAAATAATTTTGAAGAGGAAAAATTAATAAAGCCCTCAAACTATATGCGATTTTCTACATTGCCTCCTAAACTAATTTTTTTTATACTTAAGCCCCTCAACTATACGAAAATTTCTACGGTCCCATCCCATCCTCCCCGCCGGCGGATCTGATGGGAATATTCCGTTGGTGGGGAGGAGAAGAGGGCACCGTAGAAAATTTTATGTAGTTTAGGGGGTTAAATAGAAGAAAATAGTTTAGAAGTTGGTTTCAAAAATTGTGCATAGTTTGGGGGTACATTAAAATTTTCATAGATTTATATATTTATACTTATTGTGTTTTGTATACAAATAAAGTATTAAATTAAATCATAGTTTTATTATTTCACAAATTATTATGCATGATTTCCAAAGAATTACTCTGACTCTGGAAAATATTTAGACACTAAAATAAACATCTCTTTAAAGCAAAATAAAGAATACAAGCTTTGAAAATCCAATCAAATATAGAAATGACATTCATCTCCATTATATGACTGTTTTTATTCGATGCATAAGCAATAGAATGATCAAGAATAGGGATGACAATTTTGACACAACCCGCGAGTACCTGCCATGCCCCCTGCCCTGTTTGGATCGCCCCGCTCCATGACCCCCGACGAGGCATGTCTGGGTATCACTTCCACCCCAGGGGGTACCCGCCCCGCCTATTTTTTTTAATATATTTAATAATTTTGTAGAATATTTTATAAGTATATTAAAAATAAAAAACTTATTCATTTTTTCTGTTTAAATTTATTTAATGTGGGGTAGGAGGGGTCGACCTGACCCGCCCGTGTCCCGCGGTGGGTCGGGCCATCCCTAATCAAGAACCCAACAAATTGAAACATCATTTTGACAAAATCAATGAAATTATAACATATTATATAAGCATACACACATATTTATGGGCACACTGTTGGACCTCTAGCGCTACTCGGATTTGACGACTGTCCCCACAAACCAACACGAGTCTTTTCTAGCGCGCTTTGTCCTCACTCACGCGCACCCTGGAAAACTTCACAGGGGGTCACCCATCCCATGTCTACTCCAAGCCAAGCACGCTTAACCTTAGAGTTTCTATGTAATGGGCACCAGAAAAGAAGATGAATATGTTGGTATAGGTAGTCCAAATCAAATCCTTTAAGCTATCCTTTAACTATGCAATACAGCGCTCACGAGTTCGAATCGTGGCCCGCGCCTCGCGCCTCTTTTAAAGCCCATTGCAGGCAGGATGTTGGACCAAATCCCAACAATCCCCCTCCCAGCACCTGCCAGCATCTCAGCTCCAGTGCTTGGCAACCTCCGCTATCCGCCAAACTTCCCGGTTCTAACGCCAACTTCTTGATTCAGCGTCGCGTCACGCCAGCCCCTCTCGATTCGGCCGCCAAAGAACCTACACCTTGATTCGATCTGTTTACCTTAGTCCCGCCACTGGCAACTTACTCTTGATTCGGTCGTCCACCCAAAGAACCTACACCTTTTCGATCCATTTTTACCGATTCGGCCTCCGCCACTGGCAACTTACCGATTCTGGTCCACCCAAAGAACCTACACCTTGATTCGATCCGTTTTTACGAGTTACGGCCACACGGCAACCTACCCTTCGATTCCGGTCCGTTTACCTCCGGCTGCGCCCAAGATCTTAGTTCCACCGCTCGGCAACCTCCACTACTGCGTGTCTTCCAAGGAATTCGAACTCGTGACTGCTCGATACCAGTTGTTGGACCTCTAGCGCTACTCGGATTTGATTTTGCCCCCACAAACCAACACGAGTATTTTTAGCGCGCTTTGTCCTCACTCTCACGCACACGGAAAATTTCCCGGGGTCACCCATCCCATGTCTACTCCAGGCCAAGCACGCTTAACCTCGAGTTTCTATATCTTGGGCACCGAGAAAATAAGATGCATCTGTTGGTATAGGTAGTCCAAATCAAATCCTTTAAGCTATCCTTTAACTATGCAATACATCGCTCACGAGTTCGAATCGTGGGCCGCGCCTCGCGCCTCTTTTAAAGCCCATTGCAGGCAGGATGTTGGACTAAATCCCAACACACACAAACATTTACAATTTGATGTGCACATGAACTAGTAAATCTAAGAATTGAGGAAGAATTAAATGAAATTTTAAAGTTGATTTAACTACTAGGGGAAATTTTAATGTACTCCCTAACTATGCATGATTTTTACATTACCCTCTAAACTATTTTTTTTTCTACTTAACCCCATGAACTACACGAAAAATTCTACGGTCCCATCTCTTCCACCGTCGGTGAATCTGATCGGAATATTCCGCCGCGGGGAGGAGAGATGGGACCGTAGAAATTTTCATGTAGTTCAGAGGGCTAAATAGAAAAGAAAATTAGTTTATGGGGTAATGCAGAAAATCGCGTATAGTTTGGGGGGTTTATTAATTTTTCCTCTAATTGTTCAAGGTGTAATAACTATAGACAATCCACCAAGAATGAGGGTAAATTTGGAAATTATAAGCTTAGTCCAACAATTTGCAAAGTTCAGGAGGTAACGTAGAACAATTCAAAGTTATGTGGGCAAAGTAGAAAATCACGCATAGTTTGGAGACAAATTAAAATTACCTCTGAAATTTATGTCCATTTTTCCTTTAAGGAAAATAATGGCAAATTTTTCAGTCATACCTCGGAATAACTCAAAGTACAATCAACAAGATTTTAACTTCACCTCCTATTTCTTTTAATATGTGAGATGTCTTCACTTATAATCAAGATGATGAGATGAGAGAAAACATCATTCGAAAGTCTACAAGGAACAAATGTTCGCTAGCCAAATTTCTCTTAAAGAGTCTTGTTTGTCTAAACAATAGATATTTAATTTTTAATCACTAAGAGCATCTCTAAGAGAATGATTTATCTTCAATTTGAAGCAAAAACTTGTTACATCAGCTGCAGAGCTGCTTATTTATTTGAAAATGTGAGCAGGTTTGGTAATGAGAAATAGCGCAACACTACACCACATCATTTCCTTTTTTTGTTATAAATTAATGATTATAGTGTGAAAATATGCAACAAATGGAATATTATAGAACATTCCTTTATAGTGCAAAATTTACTACAAACTATTGGAGGTAGAGCACAGATTTTGCACTAAATAGTGCACACTAAAATGGATCAAACTGCGTAGCGTGGATTCCTTACATTTCTGTATCTCTTTTTTCGATATTTGCATATGTTTTTATAATTGAGTTAGTTGTTCGGCTTTTGGAACAACACATTTTTATATTAGATCTATATTTAAAAAAATTGCGTAAATTCTCAACATAACCGAGTTGAAACATTATAAAAATACGAAATCATGTTTACTACAAGTACTGCGCGATCCTTCTCATAAGCTACCTTAGCTAGTTATATGAGTGGACAAATGGAACCGAAATCGGGTTTCAAATCGGAATTGTTGACGAACCACGTTCCAAAATCGTAACTAGAACCGTGTAAGCTTTTTCCTCGGTGTCAAAAATCGTAGATCCGGCGGTTTTAACGTTAATGGAACATGTGGTTTTAACCGCCAAGTTCATTGTTAAAGCGATGATTTTTATTTTGTATTGGGTAAAAATATGCTAGAAGAAATATTAAATATTTATTATGATATTTTATATTGGCAAATTTGCATTTGACACGTCTTAAACCAAATGTTGTAAGCGAACTACATGGACTTTGATTCATCGTACATTAAGATGATACATAGGAAGATTTTATTATTAATATTAATCCAAAACTCATTATCATTATGAATATTAAGTCCAAGCCTTTTCATTTTTCCTTTTTCCTTTTTTTCGTAATTGAAATTAATAAATTATTTTAAAAATAAATAAAAAATTAACAAAAGAAAGGAAAACTCGGTTACACCGAAATCTAAAACCGTAGAGGAATCGTGTTCGATTTAGAACGAGAATCGTCGATTCTAGTTCTAAAACCGAGGGCAAGTGAGGCTTCGATCCTTCATTTTGAAGGATTCATAATCAGCGATTTTAGAATCGGAACCAACAGTTATTTTCCAACTTCTAAACAACCCCCAAACCAAGCATGTCTCACTTCATCTTTTCTAATCAATGCATCTTTGTTTAATAATTTGTACTCGGTAAATGTAGTAGCACTTACTCTTTTCGGCAATTGGCATGGTTATATAGTTAATTACGTTTTCCCCATGGCGTGTGAAAATGGTAAATGTGGCTATATTGATTGTCATCTTATTTCCAAAATTTTTATTATTGAGAGAAAATATTTGTAGGTTATGTGATTGTTTGTGAAAAAAAAAATGAACTTTTTTTTTATAATGAAAACTTTCATTTCTCTCAAAAATCAACTAATTTTCTCTTCATCTCTCACATTTCCCAATAATCCAACTATCCTATTTATTTCTCTCTCATCCCCTATTCATATAAAGAATTTCAGTAATTTTTTTAACTTATCATCATTTTCATTATTTTTCTCTTAATCTTGATAACAAAAGGGATACAATGAGTTCTCCGCTTCTTTTTTGTGTGGCTGAGGAAGTGTTGGGCAGAATTTTCGCTAACTGTCGCATCTCATCGCCTTATGCCTTTTGTTGCTCCGCGGAATATACATTTTCCTTCTACGATGTTGTATGCTGATGATATCGTCATCCTTTGTGTGGCTAAATCGTAGGGTTCTTCGTTTCTATGCCACTGTTTCGGGGCAGGTGTTTAGTCCTAACAAATCAAAGGTGTTTTTCGGGGCTTCCGTTTCCAGGCACGTCAGAAATCGGGTTCAAGCTATTATTGGTATTCAGGAGGGTGATTTTCCTACATCATATCTTGGTGTTCCATTATTTAAAGGGGCTCCTAAGAAGCGGCTTTTGACAAAGTCCTGATCAAGTTCAAACGATGGAAAGGATCTTCTCTTTCGCTTGCTGGAAGCATGTGTTTGGTGAATTCTGTGATAACAAGCTCTCTCGTTCACACTATGATGGTGTATAAATAGCCGATTACCATTCTCAAGCAGTTGGAGACAGCCATGCATAACTTCATCTGGACCGGTGACATCAATCAGAATGGCAATCATGTGGGCAACTGGACACGTTGTTGTACCCCTAGGAAAGAAGGGGGCCTGAGGGTTCGTTCTATTATCACGGCTAATCAAGCTTACCTCATGAAGTTGGGTTGGAAGATTCTCACCTCAGAATCTATTAGGGGTGCTCGCGGTGCGGTTTTGCGGTTTTTTCATTAATTGCAAAACCGAATTGCCATATGCGGTTTTTTCAAAATTTGAATTCAAATTGCGGTTTTATCATGTAAAACCGAAAGTGCGGTTTATAGCGGTTACGGGCGGTTGCGGTCGGTTAGGCGGTTTTAATCTATGCACAAGAAAGTTTATTATTCCCACAAAAAAGTAATTCATAATACAATTTTTTAAAAAATAAAAAAAGAAACAAGTGCATCAAATAAAGCCATGAATCATCCTCTGCCTATTCACAATATATTGTTCCTTAAAAACTGAGAGGTCAATCTACAGTTGAGATTTAAAAAAATAAAACAAACAGTAGCTTTTATTGACAATAGATAAGCTGCAAGAATATAGTTCAATATCCCAACACAATATAAAAACCCATGGTACAATATAAAACATATAAAAGACAACTTATATAATCTGAAAATCCATGGGAATTGTTCATATGTCATGACTTCATAAACCTGCAGAAAAACAGATTATGATACCTGCATTTGGGGAAAAAAATCATTGTAAGTAACATACATTTTAATTCTGAGAATTACATATGAGTTCTACGCAAAATGAAAAATATTGAACTACCTTAAAATATGTTTCCTTCTTATTGATCATCTAATTCGGAAGAGATTGATACCTCCAACTCGTAAAATAACAATAATTAAAGCACATAAAAACTACTCAAAGGCATGATAAAAATTAGAAGGATATTGAAGTGTTTTACCATTTTCTATATTTTCAAATTCTTTGAATGTCCTCGAATATTTCACCAAGATCAATTGGAGAAGGTGTAAAGACGTAACCAATCTCGAGAGCATATGAGGGCCTCTACCGTTTTAGGTGATAAAGAGCTTCTAAATGCATCAATCACACGACCACTTGTACTAAGCGATTCTACGAAGCAATAGTGGACTTTGGAATAGCTAATACATCTCTCGCGACTTTAGAAAGAAAAGGATATTTGGGAGTGTTCACTTTCCACCAATTCAATACGTCAAAATCCTTGCTCGTTTTTCACAACCTTCAAGTAAATATCGCTACTTGATTTACTCTCAACACATTGTTCTTCTTCCAAATGTCTAGCAAATTGAGATTCTAGCAATTCACTTGGGTCATCTTCTTCATCTACATGCATGTAATTATACCTTTGCATTGCATTTTCATCTCTACTCATTTCTTTGAAAATTAGAATCGCATGTTGCTTATACAACAAAACCAACAAATCTTCTATTTTTTTGAGTCATTAGGTTCACATATGAAGCATCCCCTTGATACATTGTTGCAAGACAAAAATTAACATACTTTAACTTGTATCTTGGGTCCAAAAGAATAGCAACAAACAATAACCAATTGATGTTATCAATATTTCCCAATATTTGTTGAATTTCTCCTTCATCCGAATAGCCATAGAAGCCATATTATAATCTCCTTACTAATCATATTGGATAAACCGACATGCCACAGTAGCAAGTTCACGAAAAAAGGCATTTGAAGTGATATACGATGAACAGAGAACTTTAAAGTCACATGATAGAATATTTTTAAGAATTTGACAAAATTCTGGCATTAATCCAATCTACATCCATCGGAGGTCCAATTATCTTATTCCTTTTACTTTTCTTTTTTCCCCTCAAATTCCTCATCTTGATTCAATTCATAACAATCAAAGTAGTCTACATACTTTGGTCTTCATCCCCCAACCTCTCAAAAAGCTTTCTCAAATTTCTCGTGACCTCAAGCATCAAATAAGTTGAATTCCACCGTGTTTCTACATCTAAACAAACAAGACTCTTTGAATCAATTTTTTCCTTCTCTACACACTTTTTGAATGCATTTAGCCTACTTGGAGAAGATCTTACATATTTCAAACATTCTAACCCGCATTATGGCCTCATTTTGCTCTTTAGCCTTCTTTGACAATCAAATTTATTATATGAGCAGAACATCTTACATGCATGTAATCATTATTCAATATGACATCTTTCCACTTGCATTTTCGTTTCAAATAACCAATTGCTTTATCATTGGAGCTAGCATTATCATTTGTAATCGTGGAAACTTTATCAATACTCCATTGATTCAAACATTCTTCTATTTGTTTCCCTATTGTTTCCCTTTATGATTCTCAATTAGACAAAAGTTTATGACTCTTTTTGTAATTTCAGTCATTGTCTATCGATGTGCAGTAAGACACATATAATTTAAGTTATGCAATGAAGTCCATGTATCGGTAGTTAGGCATATTCTATTAAGTTTCAAAACTCTTTTCAATTTCTTTTTCTCTTCAATATAAACTTTCATGCAATCCCTAGCAATAGTATGCCTAGATGGTACCTCAAACCTTGGTTCCAGAGATTGAGAATAAGCTTTAAACCCTTCCCCCTCCACAATCTTAAAAGGCAACTCGTCGATGATTACCATTTTAGCAAGGTTTTTCCTAACCTCTTCAAGATTTAAAGCCTTTTCTTTAATTGTAGGATTATCATTTTGGTTTCCACGCACACCTTTATAATCATGCATAGTTTTTTGCTTCTTATCCAATCTAAGTGGATACTTTTTGCATGAAAATTCCAAATGAGTCCACATACTAGTGGTTCCATTAAGTTTTGGATGAGCAGCATAACTTGTACCACAATAGTTGCATGCAGCTCTAGGTGGATTGCTACCTTCTATTCTACTAAAGTGGCCCCAAATTTCAGAAGCTTTCTTTGAATCTTTTGTCTCAACTATGTCAATTGCTCTAGTTCTTTGTATTTTCTTAGGAGGTAATTTAGATGGTTTCCTCACTTTTGAATGAGAATCACGTGTAACATTCTTTTCTTTTGAAATGTTCTTTTCAGGAATAAGTTTGTCATCACCTCTATCAATACCCTGAGTTTGTTCTTCAGCTCCTTGTTGTTCTTTACTTGAAGCTATTGTTTGGGTAGAGATGTCCACATTAGAAACTTTTCGAGGAAGATGCATTGTCCTTGAGTTTAACAAAAAAAAAAATTAACATGAATCAATATCAAATCTAAACATGAAAATAATAAAAAATATAAGAAATGAAAATATGTCAAATAAAATAGAACTTACTGTTGCATCCATAGAATTATCCATGGAAAAGACTGATTAGTGCAAAATTATCTAGTACCTGCAATCAATTAAAAGTATACTTATATTATAGAAAAACTTAAGTAAAACAAATATATGATGAAAAAAAAATCCTTTTTCAGAGATATAACAAACAAAATATGTTCCCCAACATCTCCAACATTTTAAGAAATCTCATATTTAATACTAATTATAATTAATTAAAATAAAACAAGGTACTCATCATATTTCCAGAAATGAGAGAATAAATGTAACTTAATCAAATATTGAGATTAATCAGGACAACTCAACTACTCAAGCAAATCCAAAATGAAAAGAGGTTAATAAGAGACATTAAATTTCAGCAAATAATCATAAAATTAAAAGGATTACCTTCTTTCCAGTGAGCAAATAGTCCACCCTCTCCCTTCTTTCTTGAAGAAAATTTAGAAAACAACTACCTAAAATTAAAAAAACAATAACATAAAATATAATAAATATTAGACAATCAGAAATATAAAAAATACATATAATTAAAAATATTTATTTTGTATTTTGTTATCCTCAACTTTAAAATAAAATAGAAGAAAAAGAAAACTCACTTGTAAATCGTATGAAGAAATTACAAGTCTTCCCTTCTTGATTATATTGTTTGGCAAAATGGACCAATTAATGGTGAAGAGAAATGAAAATGACTTGTGGGCCTGTGGATTGCTGTTGAGACTTGAACAAATTGTGAGGGATAAGAGATTAGGTGATTAGCTAATTCAATTTTAGTACAGAGGATGAGAGGAAAGTGAAACATGGGAAAGGGAAAATAAAGAGGCGGAGGCGGACTGAAATCTGGTGGAGAAGAATAGGTTTTAGGGCTGAGTTTAATATGTTAAGTTAATTACATAATTATCCTTATCCTATAATATATAGTGTATGGCGGTCGGTCGGTTTGTGGCGGTTTTATTTTATTTAAAACGCAAAACCGCACCGCTAGGCGTCTTGTTTTTTCATAAGATTTATAATCGCAGTTTTCGTGATAAATTACTAATAACGGTGCGGTGCGGGGCGGTGCGGGCGGTTATTTAAAATTTATGATCACCCCTAGAATCTATTGTGCACACCACCCTTCGCAAGCGTTATTTCTTAGCTAACGAGGCGATTAGATACACGTTCCTTCCTTCCTCGATATGGGCTGGTCTCCGTCCTATGGTTCAAAGTTGTTTATCGGAGTCTCATTGGGTTCCGGGGGCGCACTTGTCGGTTAGCTTTTGGAACGATAATTGGCTTGGTTACGTTATTGTGGACCGAATTGGCATTCATCCTTTGTACCGTACTCACTTCCAGGATATGATCTCTGATTTCTTTTAGGATAACACTTGGCATTTCACGACTTCTTTTGTGAGGGCTTACTTGGATATTGTTCGGGATATTGTCCGATGTCCCCTTCCCCCAAAGTCAGTGGATAAACGTGTCTGGACGCATTCTATGGATGGAAGGGTCTCTTCTAAAGAGGTTTACTCATTTTTGCGACCTTCTCTTCCGGTGGTTAGATGGGGTTCTTGGATTTGGTCTCCGAACATCCCAGAGAGGCGCTCAGTGGTTGTTTGGAGAGCGATATTCGGACATCTTGCGGTCCTGGATGTCATGCGTTCTCAGGACTTCATTAGGCCGACCTTTTGTAGCCTATGTTTCTCTCACGCGGATTCTATTGATCATCTTTTTGTGTCTTGTGTTTTTGCAGGGACTCTGTGGGGCTGGATGGTTGATTCCTTCGCTGTCACTCTGCATCTTACTCATAGTTTCAACGAATTTCTAATCTATGTAATGGGTTTCCATTTCAGTGACCAAGTGGCTTTTTTTTGGAAAGTGGCGATTATTTCCGGCATCTGGCTACTTTGGCATATTCGTAATGACATTATTTTCAATGACAACATATGGTCACTGGATGCGGCGTTGGTTCAACTTCGGGCGATGATTTTGGAATCCGCTAGTCTGGATAAGGGGTGTATGAATAACACGCAAGAGGATCTCCTTTGTCTTCGTCGGCTCAAGTCCAGGGTCGCACATCGCGGGCTCCCACTATCATCTCTGTTCCTTGGCATCTTCCTCTACGAGGTTGGATCAAAGTTAACACGAATGGCAGTGCTACTGGTGCACCTGGGCGTCTTGTGGCTGCCCGGGTATACCGTACGGCAATGGGCTTCTTCAGAGGTTGTTTTGTTGAACAATGCGGGACGAGACATGCTTTTGAGGCGGAATTAATTGCGGTTATTAGGCATTTGTTTCACGCCTTCAACAAAAGATGGACGAATCTTTGGGTGGAGTCAGACTCGAGTTTTGTGGTAGATCTCTTTCGTAATCGTGCAGGTTCTATCCTGTGGCGTCATCTGGGTCTTTGGCATCTTTTATAGTATATGATTTCGCAAATGAATTTTGTTATTTCTCACATCTATCGGGAGGGAAATCGTGTGGCGGACTCTCTCAGTAAGTTATCGGACTCCAGATGGTGGGATAATCCTCCGGCTAACATTATACCCCTTCTCACTGATGATTATATTGGACGTACACAATATAGATTTGTTAGATGATTTCTATTTCTGGGCTTTTGTGTATTTTCTGACTTTGCCCCACGGAGGTACTCTTTTCCTATTGGGGATTTTTCCTTGAAGGGTGGGTTTTACTCCAGTAGATTTTTAACGAGGCCTCATACATTGCGCTACCTGATCGACTTGTGATCATGACTTTTCTTTTCTTTAATCCTATTTCAATCTTATTAAAAAAAATAAATCCAAAAGTCCACCTCAAAATTCCTCTAAAATAAGCAATCAATCTCTATCACTATACTTAGTTTTACGACATTACCTTCATATGTGAACTAAACCGTGGACCTACACACATTATTGACGAAGGCGGCAAGGGCGGCTATGTGACCCCATAAATCGTTATAATGGTTCTTTGAGCATTAATTTTTTTAATAGGTTGGAGTAGTGGTTGGAGGTGAGGGGATAAATTTCAAAAAAACTGAAAGATACAGGATTTGAACCCTGGTCAACACCTTTACAAAGAGTTCGCGATACCACTTGAACTACAAGCTTGTGGTGGTATTCTTTGAGCATTAATTATTGATTCATGGATACACGTTTTTATATAGAAGCATATTACTCAATTTTTTTGAGTACAATGGGGGGAAATTGGGGAGGGGACACATGCACTCGCATGGGACCGAACTCAAGTCATACACTCTTACAATATATGTCTCAACCACTAGAGCACAAGATTAATCCCAAGTATTTTACTTAATTAATTTTTTTTTTTTCATATTACAAAGGGATTGCGAGAGTGAAGAATTAAATTATTAACAAAGGGTCTATGACTCTAACCAGGATGCTATCAAACAACATGGGGCTAGCTTGGCTGTTCCTCAATTAAACTCGATTCTTCTAATATCCCAAATTAAATATTCAGAAATATTTTGACTTATTAGTTTTGCCAATTATTATAAATTTAACATTACTATATTAATATCAGGTATTAATTAATATTCTTCATATTACTTAACATTTTTTAATTAATTGATATCAAATACAATTATTCTTTACTATATTTAGAAAAATAATCATTCAATTACAGCAGGAGCCATTTATTGGGTCGAGGAGAGTGAGTGTTAATTAGTTCTTCCATTCCAATATTAAAGCTCCCCATTTGATAAACGGAAGTTCAAAGTTGAAAATTTTATTTTTATTGAGAAAAAAATTGGCCTCGGAACTATTCGAGTTTTTCAACTTTGTCACTTAAACTTTTTTTTGTGAAACACTTTACCTCCTGAAGTTAACGAGTTTTGCACATAGCCTCCTAGGACTCACTGCCGGTGGAATATTCGACCAAAATTTTGTCATGTGCCATGTGGGGGCAAAATTGTCATTGGACTCAAATTATACTAATGGTATTGCACTTTGTCATCTAAACATTGTGCGCTTATCACTTTGCCATATGAACTTTAAGTGATTTACACTTTGCACCTCAGTGGAAAAAATAAATCAAAAATTTATATGTATATATATTTATTTTATATCTTTTTTTAAATTTCTTAATAAAAAATAAAAAAATAAACTAGTATTAAGTTCAATGAAATATATCAATACAATTATTTTATAATATATTCCTTTTTAACTTATTTAATTTACTGTTTTTCACATAAAAATTACGAAAAGAACTATTATTACAAATTTTGAAGTGAAAAAAATTATAAATATACACCAATATCACTTTTATAATAGTATAATGCATTTTAAAAAGCAATTTTATAAATTCAAGTAAATTTAAAAAATATAAAAATATTGTAACTTTAATGAATTGCATTATTTATACTTTTAAAATATTATATAGAATTTTTAACATACTTCAAACTTATTATTACCTAATTTATTTTATTTTATTTTTGCTTAAGTTAAGACTAATTTATTTATGAAAATTCATTCTAATATATTAGAATTTATATTTTCCTACGTATATTATTTTATTTGCCTCAAAATGAATAAATAATTATTTATGTATACATATTAATTATGTGTAATTTGATAAAATAGATTAATATTAATTTCATACTTTTTAAGTTTATAAATTAATAAAGTAAATCAAGGAAGTAAAATATAATTCTACAAGAAAGTAAAAAAAAAAATTATAAAATAATCTTATTGAGAATATATTTTATTGAAATGAATACTAGTTAATTTTTTTATCAATAAATTTTAAAAATAAAAATAAATTTATACATATAAATTTTTGATTTTTTTTAAACTTAAGTGGCAAAGTGTAAATCGTTCGAAGTTTATATGGTAAATTAACAATCGTCCAAAGTTCGGATGACAAATTAAAGTAACTTTATTATAATTTCGGTCAAATGACAATTTTTGCCCATGTGCATAACACTTGACAAGATTCGGTGGAATATCCCACCCGGTGGCGAGTCCCATGAGGCAATGTGCAAAACCCGTAAACTTTAGGAAATAAAGTGTCAGAAAAGAAAAGTTTAGGTGACAAAGTTGAAAAAACCAAATAGTTCAGATTGCCAAAAAAAAATCCTCTTTTTTATTTTATTATTCATAAAGGAGAAAAAGTCAGTGAATGAATTTTTTAATGATATGACATTTTTGAGGAAATAGTTCAAAATACTATCTTCTAAAAAATTATAAGTAAAAATATATTGCAAAAGAAAGAATTTCAATATGTTTTGGCAGAAAATATGGTAGTCAAACATATGGTTTTTGCCAGACACTCGAAGAGTGTGAAATGCTGACACTTAGGGGACCGCCATTGGCCGACATGGATGACCACCGGTTCACCACCACCACACCTATTTTCTTTTTGGATTCTCCGACACATCACGTCATTTGCATTTACTATTTCTAGATTGGTACATAAATACATACGACTAAATTTTTTTTAAAAAAAAAGCAAAAGGAAAAGATTGATTTTAAAGTTAACAAAGTGATGTGAAATATATAACATGAAAAGAGAATGACTTTTAAGTTAAGGGAAAAATGCAAAATTAGTCCTCCATGTATATGAGTGTTGCAATATCAGTACTATAATTTTTGAAATTATGATTTTAGTCTTATATATTTTACAGTTTTGGTTTAGTGAATTTTAGGTATTGCAAATTTTTGAAATTACGATTTTAGTCTTGTATATTTTGTAGTTTTGGTTCAGTAAATTTTAGGTTTGTGCAATTTTGGTCCTACAAATATTAATTGATGCAAATTTGGGTCTATCGGTTATTTCAATTATATTATTCCCAAACTGCTCTTGATAGTCAAATTAATCAATATATTTATGATCAAGTGTAAAATGGTATTAGAGCCTATATTTTATTTACTTAAGTTGAATTTATTTATTATTTATACTATAAATTGCCCAATGAATGAAGAATTTTAGATTTATGAATATGGATCAAAACCCAAGATACGAGTTCTATATGTATTAGTTATTTCAAAATTATGAAAATACAAAAACATGTGCAAATTTGGCAAAATCAGTTATTTTGAATAATAAGACGGAAATTGCCACATAAAATACTAAAATTGTTAAATCCTAAATTTCATATAATTAAAATTATTATTTTTGCTAAAGAGCAAAATTGTCACATGACTATAATTATAGAACTAATGTTGTGATACCTCTACAGACACATGACCTATTTTGCAATTTTCCCTTAAAGTTAACAAGGTTTCCCAACAGCCTAGATATGATCTTTGTTGGCTCCATTTTTTTTTTTTTTTTTGAGAATGTTGTTGGCTCCATTTAAAGGTAAGGGAATTAATCAGTTTTATGAGTGAATTTCACGAATTATCTATTTTTTAAAAACTGAGGCATTAAGTGTCTGGTTTTCGTCACATTGAATTTTTTCCCCATTTTTTACTATTATATTTTTCCCAAAGGATAGTATTATTATTAGGGAAAATTAGAAAATTAGTCCTCTAAGTTGGCCTGTTCAGACTTTTGGTCCTCGAAGTTGGTCTGTTTGAAAATTAGTCATATAAGTTATGGAATTTCAGACTTTTGGTCCTCTAAGTTAGCCTGTTTGAAAATTAGTCCTCTAAGTTATAAAATTTCAGAAATTTCATCCGATTTTCACCGGAAATTTTTTAATCCACCGGAAATTGCTGACTAGGATCTAAAACGTTGTACGAGCACAATTCTCTTTCAAGAGTATGCAAAACATCGCCTTCCACGCCTGACAACCATAAAATCTTCTTCTCGGATTATCAATCGTCCAAGAAATCCGTACTTGCGCTCGGTTTTATGGTTGATAATCCGAGAAGAAGATTTTATGGTTGTCGGCGTGGAAGGTGATGTTTTGCATACTCTTGAAAGAGAATTGTCTTCGAACGACGTCGTTTTAGATCCAACAACAATTCCGATGGATTGAAAAATTTCGGTGAAAATCGGAATTTAAATTTCTCAAATTTTATAACTTAGAGGACTAATTTTCAAACTAACCAACTTAGAGGACCAAAAGTCTGAAATTTCATTAACTTAGAGGACTAATTTTCAAACAGCCAACTTATGACTAAAAGCCTAAATGCTAAGCTAACTTAGAGGATCAATTTTCTAATTTTCCCTTATTATTAAACTTCAACAACAAATTTACATTGCCATGCATAAGGACCACCTTGAACGGATAAATTCCTCACGAAAGACAAAAAGACACTCCTCGAAAATAGAAAAAAAGCAAAGACTCCAATAAAACCAAAACACTCTGACATAGGGGATTAAGCATTCCGAATGAGACCCACAACTGAACCAAATAGAACCAAACCGAGCACGAACAACACCCCACAACTGAACTACTTTTTTACTATTTTAGATGCGTAAATAATTACTTTTTATTTAATCACTTAAATTGGAATTGTCCACTTTTAAAATTCCCATTACCAATTTCAACTATATATTTTCAATTCTCACAGTATGTCCGAAGAGGTATGGTCTAGTATTCTTCCCAATTATTCTAATTTGAAAGATATTTTAATGTCCTTTTTATCCAATAGTATTCATCCCAATTATTCTGATTGAAAGATATTTCAATGTCCTTTTTATCTAGTAAAGATGTTTGTCCATGAGGCACTCAATCCTATATTACATAATTAAGACTCATTACATGCCATGATTTAATTTTAACATTATATGACATAAGTGATCCATTATTACCATCCACATCCACATCCACATAAATTATCATCGGTAAATTAAATTTTAGAGAAGACTACCACTATCAACTTTATCCATTAAAAATCATGGACGCATTCTCATATTTCTTTTTATCTCTCTGCTTTTTTTTTTTCTCCATTCTCACTAAAAAAATAAAACCCTACTCTTTCTCTCTCTCTACTTTTCCTTTTTTTTCCCGTTTTCTTTGTAGTTTGTTTGGGTTGTTGTAATTTTCTTGCTTTTTTTTTGTTGGTGTACTTGTTTTCGAGGTTGATTTATGAAACCCGTAGACGGGTCAATAGTTTTTGTCTTACAATGCATGATGTAGCTCGTGTCCATTTTGTTCCACTTGTGGGCTCCCTTAAGGAGTGTCTAGTCCTCCTTTTGTGGTTTAGTCTCATGTAAGAGTGTTTTGTTTTTCTTTTGTTTTGTTGTTTTTGTTTTCTCCCTCGAGAAATGATAGTTTTCCTCTCATGCGGAGCTTTCCCCTTAACATTTATATTTGTTCAAGTTGACATTTTTGTCAGTTGGCAGTGTAATTTTGTTATTGAGTTTTGAATATATTTGCTATCGTTTCTATAAAAAAAAATCAACTTCATACATTAGTTATGTATCATTAATTTTTAAACAACTTCATTTAAGTGAGTATCACCATTTACATATCATCTATATAAATTATCATTTTATCGTATTTTCAATGAGAAAAATTAAAGAAGCAAAAAAAAAAAAGATACTAAAGCAAACAAAATCTCATTTTACACTATAAATTCTTTATTAATTTTTTTATAATCAAATATATTTTTATTTCTACATAAAATACCATTAAAAGTTTTAGAAATTCATTTCAATGTGTTGGAAAACGAGATGCCTCGATGAGATGAAAATCATAAAAGCCCAAGAAATTATGATTGTATTTCAAAGATTAGGTCATTTATGAAGTTAAATATCTATAATTGATTATATACGACGCCATTAATTGTGATTCTACATGTCTATTTAAATTTTTATTTGTAATTAAATCGCTATATCAAATTTAAAAAGTTTTTGTCCATTTTTAGGACAGAGAAGAGTTTAAATTCTACTTGTACTCAAGTGTACGATTAATGTCCCCAAAAATTATCAAGTGTAATATAGTATTCGCACTTTCTCACGCATGCGGTGTGACATAGCGGCTATGTTAGTTTGAAACTTTTGTTTGTTTAATTATTAATTATAATAAATAAACTATGTCCTGTGCAAGACGAATCCAAAAAATTGCCCTTTTTGAGGTTAATTCAATATAATAATAATAATCAGTCATTCATATTCCGCTTTGATCAATTTGAAAATATGACATTTTTTGGGGGTCGAACATAATTGTTCTCTTTACGCAGGAGGATACGGTTGTCGTCGGCAGACCGTCGAAGAACACTTGGCCAAAGTGCGTGCACATCCGCGGTTTACCTTGCGCGGCAATGAGGAGCCGGAGTTGTTGTCCTCGGCATAGTCGGGCGTAGCGCTGTTCGAGCGATTATCAAAAAAAAAAAAAAAAAAAAATATGACATCGTAATATATCACATGGGCTCGGTGACAAAAGCGCAATTGGGCCCGTCGGATGTAATTATCCGGCCCACTTGCTCATTATTGTCGGTCTTAGGTGGACATTATTGATAAAAAAGGGGAAGAAAATGAAACAAGAAAAACAAAAGAGCCGGTAGCCAATCTCTTTTGTTTATGGGATTGATTAGTCCTTATGGTGCGTTTGGTTGCCTTCCTTGAATGGGTTTGGGTTAGGGGTGACAATTTGGATTGAGTTTGGATTAATGGGTCAAAATCGGCAAACTCGTGCATCCGGTCTATTTAATTATTAATGTTAGAATCTTTAACTCGATTCAGTTCGCTGTTTTTTCACAAGTAATCCGGACCGACTTGTTAACCCGTATAATAAAATTAATTTTATGTACATTTAATGGTTTCAATGAATAAATTTATTTTTATAATCAACAGTATGAAAATCTATCAATCAATAAAAATATCACAATTCACAATGTATAAAAAATAAACATAATTGCATAAATAACATAGTATACTAATCATATTTTGAGGACAACATATAAAAAACATGCAAAATAATAAGATACATAATTAAGGAGGTTTTAGCATTTAAGTTTTAAGAACATGTCTTGTTTTTTGTCTTTTTCTTACAATTAATTATTTACTTAGTTTTTTTAAATTTACAAAGCGTCATAATAGGTTGACCCGAACCCGACGTGTTTAATTAATGGGTTATTCAGGTTCGACCTGATTTCAACGGATCCATGACGTCTAAACTCATACCTATTAATTTCATGTTAGGTTTGTGTTGGGTTTGCGTGTTGGAGTCGGAATTTACACCCCTAGGTTGCATTAATAGTTAAATACCCATAAGTATTTCATTGGTTTATCCAATGTCACCAATCGATCCTATTAACTTGTTTGGTTTTGTGATTGAGCTATAGGATATCAATCACATTAAATAATAAGAAGTTTGATTGGGTATAATAGCAACATTCTAAATTGAGGTTTTACCTTTGTGACCTCCATTATAAGTTGATTTACCAATTTTACCCCCAAATTAAAATTGATCTAGGTTATTCAGCTATTCACGCACACTGTTAATAAATATTGGACATCTTATACGAATAAAAATAATGTAAGTTTTTTTCTATTTATGTTTCTTTTTTTTTTATGTCTTTGTTATGTAGCAATATGGGTGATATTAGAGTAGTCAGTTACAATTCTGTTAGCCTAACTAACTTTCTGTTATGGCAGTTAGATTAGTTACAGTGACAGCTCATGAGTCAGTTTTGTAATTCTCTATAAATACCACATTCAGTGCTAATAATAAACAAGTCAGTTATATCTCTCAAAATATCTTTCTGTTATCAGTATAACTCTTAGCATGGTATCATGAGCTAGGAGATTTTTTTTTCTGGATTTCTTTTCTCCGACCATTTCTTCTGTGAATTTTTCATGGCTACTGCATCTATTCCTACACTTCCCCTGTTTCCATCCGATTGGATAGGAATAATTACCATTTCTCGGCGCACTCAGGTTCTTGCTATAGTAAAGGCGTATGGTTTTGATGATCTTTTGTTTGGTAATTCACCGTCTCCAACACATTTGTTTTTGGTGAAGCTTCTCTACTCTTTTGCTCGTGTCTCCAATCCGGAGTATTTGTTATGGATGCGTAGAGATCGGTTGTTGTTCATTTGGATTCTCTCTTCGATTCTGGAATCTATGATCGGACACATTACACGCGCGCACTTCGTCATCTCGGGTATGGTCTCGAGCTTGAAACTCTGTTTGAACTCATTCTCGAGCACGTCGATTACATTTTCAGTACCAATTACATAATACGAAGAAATGAGACTTATCAATTGAAGAATACATTCTAAAAATGAAAACTATTGCGAGATAATTTCATTCGGGAGGAATCACTCTCGGATAATGATTTGATTGACTACATTCTCGAAGGACTTGGTCGGAGTTTGAAGCCGTGGTTGTGAATCTAGCCTCTCGATCCGAAAATTTGACATTACATGATGTGCAATTTGCATTCTGGACTCATGAGTTGAGAATGCTCCAATTTTTTCTCTTTTCTCAGAAAACGAGTTTGATTACTGCTTTTTGCTCATGTTGCTTCAAATTCTGCTAATTTTGGGAAAAGTTTCTTTACTCCCGAACGGTGTGAATCATGGTGGAAATTCGTTTGTTCATCGAGGAGGTGGTTTTCGTGGTGGTCAAGGTAGAGAGGGCGTTTTGGTCGATTCAAGCCTTCATGTCAAATATGTGGTAAAAATAATCACATCGCATCAAAATGCTTCAAACGTTTTGATGTTCATTTTCCTGGAATAAATCTTTCCTCTGTCTAAGCTCATGTGGTTACTACACCTAGTCACATTCATGATTTTCAGTCCTCTCTTGGTTTTGATTCATTGCTATTCCTTCGTTTAATTCATCACTTGCAGGGTTACCTTTGGCTGCCTCTGATATGCACTCTTTCCCCAGTGCTACTGACTCTTCTTGCTTTGCTGGTTATTCTTCTAATACTTCAACAGGACATGATAATCAATGGTTTGTTGATAGCGGCCGACCAACCACATCAGCTCGGACCTTGGCAAACTTAGTCTTGCTGCGCCTTGGTCGAATAAGCTCACCATAGGTAATGGTTCACAACTTTCAATTTCTCATATTGGTACTTCTTCTTTTCACAACTCTTCTTTCTCTAAACCTCTTGTTCTCAAACATATCATTTGTATCCCTCACATTATAAAGAACTTATTGAGTATATCCAAGTTTACAAAAGATAATGGAGTTTTTGTTGAATTTCACTATGATTCTTGTCTTGTCAAGGACACAACCACTCATCGAATCTGGCAGGGGCACTCTTAAGGATGGTCTATATCGGTTGGATCTCAATGGCTTTGGTGCTCCCTCGGTCTCCTCACATTCCTCACATCCTCCATCGGTTTACGCTCCCATGTACTCATTTGTTTCCACAACAAATAATGTAAACTTGTGGCATCAAAGACTTGGCCACCCATGTAATAATGTACTCTCTATTGTCTTTGAAACAATTACATCTTTCTCCATCCTTGTCTCATCTTAAATTGTGTAATGCATGCAAAATGGGCAAAATACACAACATGCATTTTCTTCTAGTGATTCTAAAGTTAATGCTCCTTTTGACATAGTGTACTACGATCTCGGGGCTGCGCTTTACTCCTTCTTTAAATGGCTTTAAATATTACATGCATTTTGTTGATGAATTTACAGATATAAATGGATATGCCCTTTACAAACGAAGTCTGAAGCTTTGCCCACAGTTAAACACTTTCACAGCCTTGTCCAAACTCAGTTCCATACCACTATTAAAACTTTTCAATGTGACTCTGGGGGTGAATATAAGCCAATTTATACATTTCTCCATTCTCTAGGGGTTCATGTTCGACATCCTTGTCCATATACTCATCAACAAAATGGTAAACCAGAAAGAAAACATCAACATATAACTGAAATGGTGCTTACTATGTTAGCAATGGCAGGTCTTCCTATGAAATTTTGGTGGGATGCTTTTGTCAGTTCTGTGTACACTATAAATCGCCTACCAACTCCTGTTCTAGCCAATGCCTCTCATTTTCAAAAACTTTATGGCTATCTGCCAGATTATTCCATGTTCAAAGTATTTGGCTGTGCTTGTTTTCCATATTTGAGACCATATAATCATCACAAACTTCAACTTCGATCTCAAAAATGTGTCTTCCTTGGATATAGTCCTTTCCATAAAGGCTATAGATGTTTACATCCCTCTGGTAGAATTTTTATTGCTCGCACTGTTAGTTTTAATGAAGGTGAATTTCCTTATGAACAACTCTTCTCCACCTCTGCTCCTTCACCTCAGTCACACTCCTCTGGCCACTCTTATTCTTTTGCTCATCTCCTTCTTTCTCCCCCTCCAGTTCTTACCCCTGCTGCTCCTTTATCCCTTGTTGCTCATTTATTCCCTATTGTTTCCTTATCTCCTGCTGCTTCCTTATCTCAATTGTCTTCTGTCTCAGCTTCTGATAATTCTTATCAACCCTCCTCTTCTCACATACCTCCATCCCTAGCATCTGATTCTATTCCTATTCTATCTGAAAACACTCATTCTATGATCACTCGGGCCAAGAATGGCATTTTCAGACCTAAATCCTTCACTGCTGTCCATTCTTCTTGTGAACCATTGACTGTGAATGAGGCTTTATCCAGTCCTCAGTGGAAAGCAGCCATGGAGACTGAATTCCAAGCTCTCATTAAAAATCAAACTTGGCATCTGGTTCCCTTTTCCCTTGACATGAAGGTGTTGGATCATAAATGGATTTTTAAGGTGAAGAATAAATCTGATGGTAGTATTGATCGATTCAAAGATCATTTGGTTGCCAAGGGGTTTCAACAGATGCCCAACATTGATTATTTTGAGACATTTAGTCCCGTTGTTAAGCCCATTACCATCAGAAATGTTCTCTCTAGCAGTGCCCAGAGGTTGGAAGATTCAACAAGTAGACATTAACAATGCGTTTCTTAATGGAGACTTGGAGAAAACGGTTTATATGTCTCAGCCTCAGGGTTTTGTTGATCTGCATAAGTCCTCTCATGTGTGCAAACTTAGAAAAGCTCTGTATGGCCGGGGACCCGCTTTTGGTCTGATAAACTTAAAAAATTTCTACTATCACAGGGCTTCCAGGTTTCTCTGTCTGATGCATCTTTATTCTATCAGAATCAACATGGAAAATTTTCCTCATTTTGGTGTATGTCGATGACATATTAATTACTGGGGATGATGTAGCTTATGTAAATCAATTGATTGATCGCTTAATCAAACCTTTTCTCTCAAACACTCGGGTGAAGTTCATTATTTCTTAGGCATCGAGGCACATAAGCGGGGTCGGGCATCTTGTTGAATCAAACAAAGTATGTTTATGACTTGTTGAAAAGGGCGATATGGTGGATTGTAAGCTTCTGAGACAGCCCTTACAATTCCAACGAAGCTTGCACTTAAAGATGGTGATTTTTTGAATATCCTTACATTTGTTTATCGTAGCATTTGTGGGGGCACTCCAAGATCTTACTCTTACCCGACCGGATATAGCTTTCATGGTGAATAAATTGAGTCGGTTTTTGCATGAGCCCACTTAGAATCATTGGCGAGGCCTGTAAGTGGGTTCTCGGTTTTTAAAGCGTAACTCGCCACGTGTCTTATTTTTCAACCCTCCTCGCATTTGATTCTTGAAGGTTTCTCGGATGCCGATTGGCTAGCTCATTGGATGACGAAAAAATCTACACAGTTTTTGTGTTTTCCTTGGCCGCAATCTCATTTCTTGGGGTTCTAAGAAGCGAGGATGTAGCAGAGCGAGTATCGTTCACTTGCTACGTTAGATCCTTTGAACTCATACGGATAAAATCTCTTTTTGGGGAACTTGGTCTCTCTCTTACCTCTCCCTCTACTTTGTGGTGTGATAACATTTGCGCCATATCCCTTGCCTCTAATCCCGTATTTCATGCCCGCACAAAACACATCAAGTCGACATCCATTATGTTCGTGAGCGAGTGTCAAACGCAATGAAGTTGACGTTCGTTTCCTTGCATCGAAGACCGGTTGGCGGATGTTCTTACAAAACCGGTTTCTATTTCAGATTCAAGTCCTTGTGTCCTAAATTCTCTCTAATTAGCTCCCGACTTAGTTTGTGGGGGTGTATTAAGTAGTCGATTCATAATTATGTTGCTTTAACTAACTTTCTGTTATAGCTTGATTAGATTGAATTCTGATGATGACTCATGTAGTCGATTTTGTAATTCTCTATAAATACCACATTCGAGTGCTAATAATAAACAAGTCGAGTTCTATCTCTCAAAATATCTTTATGTTATCGGTATAACTCTTAGTGAGGTGATCTTGATTATTCAATGCACCAAAATACCAAGCGCGGATGGTCCATATTATGAGATAATGCATAATGGTCACGAATTTTAAGTGGTACAAATGAAAATACATAAATTTTTATATATTAGTTCTATTCTTTATATGTTGAGTTAACATTTTGCAAATTAGAAAATTGAAATTCCAATTTGATATTCATTTATTTGTTTACTTTTTATTTTTATCTCGGTGACCTTCTCAAGATTCTTATTAACTACAAGTGAACATCAACTTACTACAACATCACAACTTTGAATTATATTAATTAAGTGTTCATATCTTCTGCAAGGATTTATGAGCAGGATCTGTTGGAAACATTAATTAAAGTCACATCACAATTTAGTTAATACATGGCACAAATATGTAAATGCCAAAACAACAAAGTGAACTTAACATGATTTTTTCCAGTGTTTTAAAACTCGCTAGCGGTTGTCGGGCGCGAGACAAGAGCACAGGGCCAGAAGCGCCTAGACGGGGAACTAAACGGGGCTAGAATTAAGGCGTAATTACATGGTTTTTATTTTTCTTAAAATTAAAACATTTTTAACAAAATTAAACCATTAGAAAATATGATCAAATAAACTAAAAAATTAAAAATAATGATAACTTTTACAAGATTAAACTCCTACAACCTGATTGAAGTTTGCTGTGTTCATTTCATCACACGAGATCTTATGCTCTAATTATTCAAATAGCACATCCACCCAATCATTTATACTCTTATAACCTATTACCCATTGATGGCTCTCACATATTCTATTTTTCAATCAACAAAATACAATTTTTATGGCAGAAAAATCTTTTTAGAAAAAATTAAAAAAACAACTCATGTATAATAAACTTGAAATGATTCAAATGAATACCCCTTCAGCCGAAAAAGTCTTATTCGTGATTTGGTATTTGGGTGATAGGGTTTTAGGTTTTAGCTTACGGGTGGTTAGGGATTGGGGTTTTGAAAAAGTAGGCTTATTATTAAAAAGCTGATTTTTTTTTAAAAAGGAACCAAAACAGCGTCGTTTTGGTGAACAGATTTTTTTTAAAAAAAGAACACATCTCGCTATTTGGCGCCGACTTGGCGACTAGGCGCGACGACTTGAGCGCCCGCCCGATTTGTTGGCCGATTTGCAAATTTTCTCCTCGGTTAGGTGGCACCTAGCGTCAGACGGCCGCAGCAGCTGGCGCATTGAGCGCCACTTCCGATTTGTTGGCCGATTTGCAAGTTTTCTCCTCGGTTAGGTGGACTGCCGAGTTTTAGAACACTTATTTTTCTATCTCAAAATTTTTTTTTTTTTAGCAAAACCTCAAATTGAATTTTGAATGCAAAGAATACAAATATTTTAGGTAGATATTTAAGGAGTTGTTAGGCTTTTGCATTACATATAATCCTTGCTAAAACTATAAGAGTGTGTTTGCAAACTCTAAAAATAAATGATTCTCATCTTATAACCTAAAAAAATAGTTCACAAACGAACAAAAGGATGAAATCGAGAATCATTTTATCATATGAGCGTAAAGAGCTTGAAACCTATAGTTGTTCTATATGATGTCAGATCATATACAAATCATAACTTCTATATTTAATGATAAGTGTATTTTTATTCACATTTTTATAACTCTTTTTCGACAATTTCTTTAACTTTTTAGTTTATTAATCAACAAATTCAAGAAAAATCACATTGGCTTGTTTTAAATGATGAAGGTAAAAAGACTTGAAGCAAACTCATATGGATTTCGTATGAAAATACGAACAAAAATGAAGTCCAACATTGATAAAAAAAAAGAAGGCAAAAAGACTTAATTTCATGCAAAATACACCCCTAGTATGTTGGGAAACATGGCCATGCTTCAAAGAGAAGAAAAACAAGAAAAGCAGAAAAACACACCCGGGCCGTGCTTTCAAAGCACGGCCGTGTTCGGCATGTCGTCAAAGAAAACACGGCTTAGAAGCACACCCTGCCACAATCCCCAAAAGGCGTGAAAAACACGGCCTGCCGCCGCTTCGAGCACGGCGGTCGTGTTCGTCATTTTGCCGAACACGGCTGGTCGTGCTTTTAAGCACGACCGTGCTTTTTCTCCAGCTCAAATTTTTCTTTTGGCGGCAACTATGGAAGCTTTTTCTTTTTGCTTTTTGACAACTTTTGTACAACTTTTACATATCATTTTGCTGCATTAAGCCCCATTATTCCCTCAATTATCATATGAAAACAAGGATTCAACAAGCCAACTATGGTAGTAGAGCAATTATTTCCAAGAGATGACATTGTTAATGTGTTCTTTCACAAAAACAATGTCTATAAAAGCCAAGAGTTTGGGATGGGGGATTCATTCATTCAGGCTAAGTTTCAAAGCAAAATATATTGAGAGGATAAAAGAGAGGTAGAGTTGGAAGTTGAAGAGCATTAGAGGAGAAGGCTTGGAGCTCAACGTCATTGCAATCAACCAAGGAAGAAGTCTTGTATTGGTCTTGAACAAGAGCTAAGTACACCATGTTCATTTTATTCAAATCTTCTTGTGTAGTATAGTCTTTTATCAAAGCCATGTGTAGCTAAATTTCTAGTATTTGAATGTAATGAACTCTAGAATGAATTTGTGATTAAGGTTTGTGTGTTTTAATAAAATCTTCATGTTTTGTGTGATTCACTTATATTACGCTTTATTTATTCAAGTTAATATTTCTGGTATATTAATTTGAAGTCTATTCCTCATCGAGTAATCGAGAGATTTATGGTGAGAAAGAACCTATATAAGTGAAAAGAGTTGCATGCAATCCTAGATATAGGACGACATAAATCTTCTGGATTAAGGTCAAACCTAATATGGGAATTCACAAATCGTTGTAATGCAATCTTGGGGGTTTTAACTAGAAAGTGATTCCAGTTAATCAACTTGAGATTATGAGTTTTTCACCTTGAGAAATGGTTTAACTTAAATCGGGAATTTCTACGGTCCACAAAATATGAGAGTTTATTAAAAGAGGATGATTTTTGCTTAAGGGATTTTGGTTGTATTTTTATCTTGTTGAATCACAAAAATATTCTAGAGGGATTTACATTCAAACACATTTCTAGCTCTTAATTTTTTTATTCTACAATCTCCTTTTATTTGATCTATTGTAAGTTGTAATTATTTCAAATTCTTTATTTTTCATTTCCTAGTTTTACCCAATAAAAACTCTGAAAATTGCTAGATTAGATAACAAAAAAACGGTAATTATTAGTACTTACCATCCTCGTGGGAATGCCACTTGGTACTCAATAATCTATACTACAAAACGATAGGTGCACTTGCCTACGGTTTTCTAGAGTAGCTTTTGAGCCATCAAGTTTTTGGCGCCGTTGCCGGGGATTGTAATATTAAGAACGCTTTATTTTTGTTAATCTAATCGTTTTTTATTTTTTTATTTATTTCCTTTCATTTTATTTATCCTTGTACGCCTTGGATTACACTTATTCACTTTATTTACCGCAGTGAAATGCCTACTCGTGCCGAATTTGGAAGCGAGACCGCCGAAGTAGCAACACGAGAGGAAAGCACTATCAGACCACGAGGAGGATATTAACGAAGGCAAGGATCTGTCATGCGGATGAATAACAAAGAACCATGTACGACTACGCCAAGCCATCTATGGACGACGCGTCATCAAGTATCGTAAGGCCCATTGTTGCCGCCAATAATTTTAAGATCAAACCAAATGTTATTCAAATGGTGCAACAGTTTGTCAATTCGACGGCCTCCCAGGATGAAGATCCGAAGTAACTATATCGCGAATTTCCTCGAAATTTGCGATACCTTCAAGATCAATAGGGTCTCGACGATGTCATCCGTTTACGCTTATTCCCATTTACTCTTCGGGACGAGCTAAACAATGGCTAAATACTTTACCAAATGGGACAATCACAACATGGAGCATTATGGTGAAAAGTTCCTTTTAAAGTATTTTCCACAGCCAAAAACCGCACGATTGGGAATGAAATCTCTTCATTCACTCGAAGATGATCGGACCTTATGCGACACCGGGAAAGATTCAAAGAATTGTTGCGAAATGCCCACATCATGACCTTCCTATCGGATGCAAGTCCAAACATTTTACAATGGGCTACTCGTGAGCGAGGCAAATGATTGATGCGGCGGGGAAACTTTGAACAATAAAACACCGAAGCCGCCCAAGATCTAATAGAGGGAATGGCCATGAATGGCTATCAATGGCAATCCGCACGAGGTAAAACTAACAACGGTGGGTGTATACAATGCGGACGCGGTAGTTACACTAGCCGCACAAGTCGAAGCTCGCTCAAAAAATTGACGAGTTGGCGGCTCACGAAACCACCACAACAAGTCTTCTCATGCGAAACTTGTAGAGGATCACACAATCACCAAGAGTGCCCCACGCAATACCACCACATGAGCACGTGGATTATCTAGGTAACCAATCTCGACTTTCTCAACATAATCCTTTCAGTAACACCTACAATCCAGGTTGGCGTCAGCACCCGAAATTCAATTGGAGCAATCAAGGTCAACAACGGCCTAATCCGAACGCACTCCCCAACTCGTCTGCACGTCTCGGTTTCCAACCGCGAAAACCAAGTTTGGAGGACTTATTGTCCAAGTTCGTCCAAACAACAGAAACCCATTTAACGGCCACCGAAACATCATTAAGGAACCAAGAAGCGTCCAATCGCAACTTGGAAAATCAAATTAGCCAAATTGCCAAAATGATTTCCGAAAGGCCACAAGGGAGTTTACCCAACAATACCAAACCAAATCTGCGAGAACAGGTAAAAGCAATCACTTTAAGAAGCGGAATAAAGCTAGACGAGGTACGGATGCCGGAAGATGAGCCCACCCCCGTACAACAAAAAGGCGAACAGTACTCAAGGAAACAAAGAAAATGGTACCAGAATTCCAACCACCTATCCCATATCCAAGCTGATTGCAAAAGGGAAAACATGACGATCAATTCGGTAAGTTTTTGGATTTGTTTAAACGATTGCACATCAATATTACTTTTGTTGAAGCCCTTTCACGAGATGCCAAAATATGCCAAGTTCTTAAAAGATCTCCTTTCAAATAAAAAAAGAAGCTTGAAGAGCTATCCATGGTACAATTGAATGAGGAGTGCTCGGCAATTTTGCAAAATAAGTTACCTCAGAAAATCAAAGATCTAGGAGTTTTACTATTCCTTGCAATGTTGGTAATTTGACTGTTGATCGGGCATTGACAGATCTAGGGGCTAGCATTAATTTGATGCCTTATGATTTATTCAAACAAATGGGTCAGGGAACCAAAACCTACTAGGATGAGCTTACAATTAGGTGATAGGTCCATCAAATATCTAGAGGCATTGTTGAGGATGTTTTTGGTCAAGGTCGATAAATTTATAGTTTTGTCGATTTTGTAATCCTTGACATGCATACCGAGCGTCGAAGTCCCTTAATCTAGGGCGTCCATTTTTAGCTCTTTGCTAAGGCAATCATTGACGTGCATGATGGCAAACTAATTTTTACGAGTCGAAGATGAACAAGTCATTTTTAAAATTGCTACATCGATGAAAAATACGATAGATAAAGATGACTCTTGTTTTGCTATTAATCTTGTTGATATGGAGATAACCAATTCCTTACCAAACACGATTTCTAACGATTTTGGAGACTTGTATTGTTCAAGGTGCATGTATAGTGGAGGAAAATTCCTTTCTTAGGGAATCTGTCTTGCATTGGAAGAAAACACACCAGCGAGCGACAAAAAGAGTTCGAAAAAATTGAAAACTCTCAAGTGGGGCATAGAAAACCATCCATTGAGGACCCACCACTATTGGAGTTAAAAGAACTATGCGTTTCTAGCCGATAACTCCAAACTCCCCGTGATTATTTCCTCCAATTTATCCTCACATCAAAAGGATAGATTGTTGGCAATATTACGGGGAACACAAAAAGACCATCGCTTGGAAAATCACCGACATTCAAGGGATCAATCCTTCCTTTTGCACTCATAAAATTTTGATGGAGGAGAATTTCAAGTCGGTTGTTCTACCTCAACGTTGCTTAAATCCAAACATGAAAGAGGTAGTCAAGGCGAAGTAATCAAACTATTGATCTTTGGGCTCATTTACCCAATCTTTGTGATAATTAGGTAAGCCCGGTCAAGTGGTCCCAAAGAAAGGTGCGATGGCGGTGGTACCGAATGAGAAGAATGAACTTATTCAATGCGACGGTAATGAGGTTGGCGAGTTTGCATCGATTATCGATGACTTAATGATGCTACTCTCAAAGACCATTTTCCTTTGCCTTTTATTGATCAAATGCTTGAACGATTATTTGGTCACCTTTATTATTGCTTCGTTGATGGTATGCCAAGTTATTTTCAGATCCCAATAGCACCGAAAGACCAAGAGAAAACCACTTTCACTTGTCCCTACGGTACTTTCGCCTATCGACGCATGCCTTTCGGGTTGTGCAATGCACCGACGACCTTTCAACGTTGCATGCTCGCCATCTTCGACGAACTTGTAGAAGAAATCATGGAAGTCTTCATGGATGACTTATCGGTTTTTGGGGACTCCTTTGATCTTTGTCTTGCAAATCTTGAAAAAGTCCTTGTTCGTTGCGAAGAAACTAACCAGTTCTTAAGCGGGAAAAATGCCACTTCATGGTACAAGAAGGAATTATTTTGGGACATAAAATCTCTTGCAGGGGCATTGAAGTGGACAAGGCAAAGGTTGACACAATTTCCAAATTGCCACCACCCGCCTCAGTGAAGGCAGTCCGAAGCTTTTTGGGGCACGCCGGGTATTATAGACGCTTCATCAAAGATTTTTCCAAAATCGCCTGGCCACTTACTCGCCTCTTAGAGAAGGATGCAGTTTTTGATATTAATGATGAATGCCTTCAAGCATTCAATACTTTAAAAGAAAAACTCACCACTTCTCCCATCATGGTGGCTCCGGATTGGTCTCAACCATTCGAACTCATGTGTGATGCCAACGACTATGCGGTAGGGGCGATACTCGGGCAACGAAAAGATAAACACTTCCGACCAATTTACTATGCAAGTAAAACTCTGAATCTTGCTCAATCCAATTATACAACTACCAAAAAGGAGTTATTTGCAGTGGTTTTCGCCTTTGACAAATTCCGCTCATACTTGATCCTATCAAAAGTCATTGTCTATATGGATCACTCCGCCTTACGCTATTTGCTTGACAAAAATGATACAAAGCCACGATTAATTCGATGGGTTCACTTACTCCAAGAATTCGATGTGGAGATCAAAGATAAACGGGGTGCCGAAAATCTTGCCGCTAATCACCTATCTCGGCTTGAGCACTCCGGCACCTAGGGGTGATCACGGTGCGATTTTACGGTTTTTTGCACTATATTGAAACCGAATTGCCATTAGCGGTTTTTCTAAAACTATAATTCAAATTGCAGTTTTATAAAGAAAAATCGAAAGTGTGGTTTTAGACGGTTGCGGGCGGTGGCGGGCGGTTTTGCGGTTTTAATCGATATGCAATAAAAAATAATTCGTATTACTAATAATAAGTTATTGCAACAATTGTATCAAAATCAATAAAATGCAGCAATAGTTTGATTGGTTTTAAATTAATTGGCAGTTATTAAACATCTATTTTTTTTCACAATATAATTTATAACAGAAATTTTCCTTAGGTTTGCAAATTACGATTCCAAAAAGTAAAAACACATATTGTTGAGGTAAATCTAGTTCATACATTAGTCTGCATATCAAAATCCAAAAATTATTGTGCCTTCATTATTCCATACACTGTATTAAGGAAATAATCATTAATTTGTAATGGATTTTGTTATCCTAATCATCATTATTAAATAGGATGAGAAATCGGTCCTCAGTCCTGATTTGAGCACTGAAATGGTTAGGAAGATTATAGTTTTGTAGAGATAATATGTTTTTCAAGATCTAGAAATATAAAAGATTATATGAAGATTATATGAAGAATATATTGTTATCCATAAATGGTTAGAAAGATTATATGATATAGGCGGTCGGTTTTGGGCGGTCGGTTTGTCTTCAAAACCGTAAATTGCACCGCTTTAGCGGTGCGGTTTTTCATTAACATTTTTAATCGCGGTTTTAGGATAAATCGATTTTGACGGTGCAGGGCGGCGCGGTGCGGGCGATTATTTAAAATTTATGATCACCCCTACCGACACCGACAAGCAACACAATGGACATATCAACGATTCTTGTCACATGGGGCCCATCGGTAGACACTACCAAGCAAATACCATGGCACGCAAGGTCCTTGAGTCAGGTTTTTATTGGCCCACACATTTCAAAGACACAAAACGGTATGTTGAAACTTGTGATAATTGCCAACGAACAGAGAATATTTCTCGAAAAAATGAATTGCCCCAAAATGGTATTCTTGTTTGTGAAATTTTTGATGTTTGTGGTATTGATTTTATGGGTCCTTTTTCTGCGTCGTTTGGCAATAAATACATTTTAGTAGTCATTGACTATGTGTCTAAATGGGTAGAAGCTCAAACCTTGCCTAAAAATGATGCTTTCGAGTGGTGATACATTTTCTCAAAAACTTTTCACCCGATTCGGTACACCACGAGCCATCATTAGTGATAGAGGCATCCACTTTTGCAATGATCAATTTGACAAAGTGTTAAAACGTTATGGTGTCACACACCGAGTCGCCACCGCCTATCACCCCCAAACTAGTGGTCAAGTCGAAGTGTCAAACCGAGAATTAAAACAAATTTTAGAAAAAAACGGTTGGACAAAATTATGTAAGTCTTACGTACATTGGATAAAATTATGCAATTTCTATACGTGAGTAGATATAGAACAACATGGTTAGTCTAAGCCCCGTTTAAGCTACGATACAATTTTTTTGGCTTAAGCTCGATACACTCATGAAACAGATATGTAAAGAACAAGAATGTTATGATCAATAAAAGATCGATTCTAAACATACATTCGTGGTTCTACATTTGTCTGTATGTATCTTTGATGTTAAATAATTGTATGGATGTTTTAAGTTTTGGCATCATCAAAAGGGGAAATTGTTGGGAAATTATTTTGTAGATTTTGATGAATGCCATGTAAAACTTAGAATAGGATGTTGGCACCCCATTTTTCTTGTAAATGCGCATTGTAATAGATAGGGCTGGTCGAGTGAGTTAAGTCGGCTATGCCTAAGCATGTAAGAAGACAATGGAGACTAGAAGGAAAACTCATTGCAAAGCGGTGAGTATGGCAAAAGAAGAAGAAGATGGGAACTCGATCAAGATGCGGTGAGATGCGGTGAGTGAAGTATCGATCAAGTCAACTCAAGACGCCAAGTCTCAAGGTTGAAGTGACGAGAAGAGTCATCAAATGATTGGAAGGCGACTCGAAGTCACCTGGGGATGTTAAGAAAATAGTCAAGTCAAGACAATGAAAGAGATCCGTTGCACAAAAATCAAGAGAATTACTTAAACAAGTAATACCTCCATACTACCTTTCTTGAAGTGCTCAGTTCCAGAAGCGTGCAAAAGGAATAAACCAATGGGAAGCTCTGCACCATGTCAGAACTCTGAAAAGCTGAAGAATCATTCATACGAGGAAATGGAAATTCCAAGGACCGCAACAAGACAAGCCAACGACCACAAGTGACTTTCAAAAATAAACCTATCTCTTCAACGGGCAGATTTTTGAAAGATCACTATAAAAGGCGAGGAATAACTCGAGAGAAGGTTACGAACCACGAATATTCAAGCAAATATTTGAACTGTAACCTAAAACATTCTCAAGTCATTCAAGATTAATCCTCAAGCCTACATTACGAAGGAAATCAATCCAACACTCCTTGTGAAGGAAAGATAACTTCAATCAGTTGAAGAGGAAGCTTTTGAAGAATCAAGGGGTCCACATTCCACGGAGGATTGTAGGAAGGTTCAAGGTCGAACCAGTCTCAAGCTATTGGAGGGCTTCGTGATCAAGTCCAAGAAGCTTGAGCAAGTGAAATGGTGTAGTAGCGCAACGCCCTGTGAAGAAAGTTCGAGTCGTCACGAGAAGCCGGTGAGTGACCAAGTCATCTCAGATTGAGTCCCAAAGGATCAAGTCACCGTTTGTGTGATCAAGACTTGTATCCGGAATGTTAATCACTCGTATATTGATCAATACTTAGTGGATTCATCCAGGAGTGGAGAAGAGATGAGTAGAAGAATTACCCCATCTTCGAACCTCTATAAAAACTTATTGTGTCATTTACATTTCAAAGACTTTAGTTTCTCGCATCTTATTTTTATATCTTTGATAAACTTGCTATCCAATTGATAATCAATCGAGTGCAAAAACCTAGCATTAAAACAAACTTAACCAAATTCAAGGGTGTTAAGTCTTCCATTGAAAAACAAATCACGGTCGAGTTAAGTCTTTAGTCAAAACAATTTGAGTTATTCTATCAACGGCTCGGTCCCAGTGCGTTGAGTGACTAACTCTATTTGATTAACTAACTTAGTGTCCATCAAGGACACAATTTGTGAAGTATAAACTCGAATATTTAAAAGGACTAAATCGAAAAGTTGGTAAGGTTTATTCAACCCCCTTCTAAACCTTACACTCACACCCCTTGGGACTTACAAGTGGTATCGGAGCGGTTGGTTCATTGAACCTTCCGACCGTTAGTTTGAACTAGATCTCCAATTTTTTTAAAAAATGCATTTTAGTACTTGATCTTTCAAAACTCTTTTTACCAAAGAAAAGTTATTATCATGGAAGCAAATTTGACACGCATCCCTATGTTCACAATTGAAGAATTTGATGATTGGAAACTTCGTATGCGAGGCTCATCTATCGGCATTACATGATGAGATGTGGATAATGATAGAGGATGGGCCTGCAAATTTTGAAGGTGAACACATTTGTAAAGGAGAGAGCTGCAAATTTGAAGGTGAAGAGGATGTTGCTCCCGGCGACTATGGTTGAAAAACCAAGAGTTGAATGGACAAATGATGACGAGAAAAAGATATAACTTGGACAATGTGTCCAAGGACATTCTTTACAAAACATTGGACAAAGCCATGTTCAATAAAGTCAAATCATGCAAAACGGCTAAAGAAATGGGACAAGTTAACATTGATTTGTGAAGGCTCGGAGCAAATCAAGGAAAATAAACTATCGGTTGTTGTACTGAGAAATTTGAGAATTTTAAAATGCTTGCGGGGAGAGACCTTGGATGTTTGGATGCTTGGTTCACGAAATTACCAACGAGCTATACGCACTTGGAAAAGAATATACACGAAGGAAATGTGTATGAAGATTCTAAGAAGTCTCGGTGAATGGGAAATGAAGGTCATGGGCGAGACATTCCATGGACCTATCCAAGACATCCAACCATGAACTATTCTCATATCTCAAAGCCTATGAATTTGAGTGAGAAGAAAAGACCAGGAGGGAGACAATTTGTGCCCAAAACAATCGCTCTAATTGTTAAGGATGGCAAAAGAGCTGAGGTCAAAGAAGTCATTGACCAAGAGGAAATAGCCCGATGGTTAAAAGGTTTAACAAGTTCTTCAATAAGAACTATAAGAGAGCAAGGCGAATCCTCGAGGAAGACACTCGGCTCTCCCTCCAAGTCAAGGGAAGATAGGCCAACCAAGAGAGCGAGCATCAAAAAGTTGAATATCAAAAGTGACAATCCAAGAATGGAAAGAGTGATCAAAAGGTTGAAAATCTATCTTTGGGCTGCAGACAACCAGGTCACTATGCCATTGATTGCCCATATCCTGCAGTCAACAAATACAGGAATGAAGATGAAAGAAAGGTCCTCAGAGAAAGAAGACAAGAAAAGAAAAAGGCAATATTGGGTGCAGAGATCATTTGAGAGTCAAGTCAAGAGACATTAACCGATTGAGAGTAGTAGTGAAGCCGACTACTCAAGTGACTCGAAGAAGAAGCCTTGATCTGTTTAATGGCCAAGGAACAAGATCAAACTGACCAAGAAGATGAGGTACACTCTAATTCATCACTCTCAGATTCTAGTGATAGTGACTGTGACACACACACTTCATCACCCACTGATCTTTATCATTCATTTGGCAAAATGATGAAAGATTTTGAACACATTAAATCCTCACACACACTACTAAATGAGGAAAACAGCCTACTCAAATGCCAAAACTCACGGTGACTAAGGAGCCGAGTACCCTAAGTCAAATAGCGATGAGAATGAAAGTCTAAAAATTTGAAAATGCTAAGCTAATAAGCAGAGATAACTGCTATAGAAAAGAGGGAGTATGATCTTAAAAATGTGATTGCCTCATTCACTAAGGCATCTAAATCATTGGATGATCTTATTATGAGCCAAAGAGAATGTGGAGACAAGACATGCTTAGGATTTAATTCCTCTGTGCTATGTCAAGCTCCAAAAGTGATTTTGGAAAAAGGATCTTCAAGCAATGAAGTATCTCTAAAATCCAAAACTCCAAATGGTGCACACACACTTATTCCAAAGCACAATCACAAGCAAACTGGCCTTGGCTATAAAGGAAAAGGAAAATGGCCGATTAAGTGTCTTTGAGAGGGCGAGAAGAAAATCCCCCGAGTTCCTCAGCAAACTCCAAACAGGAAATACTCTGCAAAGAAAAAACAGAGCTACCAAAAACCCCAGAAGTTCTATAAAAGAAACACATATGATGAAATGGTAGAAAGTACCCAAGCCAAGGTGATTGGGATAATGTGAACTTTCAGCAAAGACCTATGGAATATAAGTCTAAGTGGCAAAGGCCTAGAATTTAGCAAAGGCCATTCCAAAGGAATAAGAGCTTTTATCAACACACATATGCACCTAGGCACTACACTCGAAGTGTCACACTACCCAAAGAAGACAATTGCTAAAAACACTACACATGCATACAGACAAAAGAGATAATTTGTATGAACACAGAACCTCCAAGCAATTTGCCAAACTTAATTATGATTATGGCACTGATAGATGGCAACCCCTTAGAGTCAAATCATTTGGCTATAGGTTGGTTGGATCATCTTACAATACTAACCCTTCAGGACCCAGGCAAGTATGGGTACCTAAAACTTAATTTCCTTGATTGCAGGTTCAAGGAACAGCTGAGTGCCAATGAACCTGGTACATGGATAGTGGATGTTCCAGGCACATGACAGGAAACAAGAAAAATCTATCAAAATTAAAGGATGTTAGAGGTGCAAAAGTCATATTTGGAGGAAATGAAGCTCCAGGAGAAATAAAAGGCATTGGATCCATCAAGAAAAATGGATTAGAAATCACAGATGTTGCATATGTTGAAGGACTCAAATTCAATCTTCTAAGTATTAGCCAACTCTGTGACAAAGGCTACAATGTTGGATTCAACATGGGTATATGCCAAATCAAGGACATCAATCCAATGAAGTTGTGTTGCAAGGATGCGCAGACAAAAGAACATGTATGTGGTAGATTGGTCAATCGCAACACCAAACACTTGTCCACTAGCAAAAAACAATTTGAATCAAGTTATTTGTGGCACAAAAAGCCGAGTCACTTGAATTTCAAAACAATTAACAAGCTTGCGAAGCGATCTTGTAGAAGGACTTCCGGACTCAAGTATACAAGAAGGAAAGTGTATGTGATGCATGCGGATGGGAAAACAAATTAAATCATCATTCAAAGAAAAACATGTCCATCTTCAACAAGAATATTGCACTGCTACATATGGATCTATTTGGTCCAGTTGAACCATTAGCATAAGTGGAAAGAAATACACCTTAGTGGTAGTAGATGACTACTCAAGATATACATGGACAATATTCATGTGTAAGAAGAAAGAAACTCTCTAGAAACTACCACACGGTGATGAAGAGGATTCAAAATGAGAAAAGTCAAACCATTATCAAAATAAGATCGACAGAGGAACCGAGTTTCAATCAATAATATAATCACTCAAAGACTTTATTGAAAATGGTATTGATCATGAATTATCTCAGACAAGGACTCCACATCGAATGGAGTTGCGAAAGATGGAATAGAACTCTCAAAAAAAAAAAGCAAGGACCATGTTTAGTGAAACAGGGGCTACCTAAAAGATTTTGGGTCAAGCAATAAACACAACATGCTATACTCAAAATAGATGCATGATAAACAGACGGTGACAAAGACTCCTATGAGATTTGGACGGGGAGAAAGCCAAATGTTGCATATTTTAAAATATTTGGATGCAAATGCTTCATCCATAACAATGGCAAAGATAATTTAAAGGCTTTTGATGCTAAAGATGATGAATATATCTTCTTGGGATACTCAATCTGAAAGCAAAGCCTACAGAGTACTCAACCAACCATGCGAAGAGTCCCTATTTCAAGTCAAGTTGGAATTATAAACCCGGATGAAGATAAGATAGCCGAGTCTCAAAACAGGTTGGAAAATCTGCGGCTAAGTGATGATGAGAGAGCTGATCAAAGCAACAACACGGTGCAAGACGATCGAATTCAGCTAACTTACTCCAACGATGTAAGATGGCCGAGAGACCATCCACCGTAACTAGTCATTGGAGATGTAAGAGAAGGTGTCAAAACGAGATCCAGAACTCAACAAGTAACAATGTTCACATGCTTCATCTCACAAATAGAGCCAAAGATGTGTCACAAGCATTGGATGACACACATTGGATTCAAGCCATGCAAGAAGAATCGAATCGAGTTTGAAAGAAATAAAGTGTGGGAATTGGTTCAAAGACCTACCCATCAAAATGTTATTGGCACTAAATGGGTATTGAAAGAAGATGAATGAGGAAGGTTACGTGGTAAGAAACAAAGCAAGATTGGTAGCCAAAGGATATTGCCAAGAAGAAGGGATAGATTTTGATGAAACATTTGCCCCTGTGGCAAGATTGGAAGCCATAAGGATGTTTCTTGCCTATGCAGCTCACAAGAACTTTATTGTGTATCAAATGGATGTAAATAGTGCATTTCTTAATGGTTTATTAGAAGAAGAAGTGTATGTTGAACAACCTCCAGGATTTGAACAGAAGACTCTTGGAGACAAAGTATACAAACTCAAGAAAGCTCTATATGGGTTGAAACAGGCACCTAGATCATGGTATGATACATTGTCACAATTCTTGACTAGGAACGGATTCACAAAAGGCAAAGTGGACGAACACTCTTAATTCGGGATAGGAAGAGTATCGCTTGTTCAAATATATGTGGATGATATCATCTTTGGATCCACAAACAAAGAGTTGTGTGATAAATTTTCAAATTTTATGCAAAGCAAATTCCAAATGAGCATGATGGGAGAGCTAACATTCTTCCTGGACTCCAAGTGAAACAATTTGAAGGATGGAACCTTCATAAGTCGGACAAAATACACGGAGATTTAATGAAGAAATTTGGTGTGGAAGAGAAGTCTTCGTGAAAATACCAATGAATACATCACCAAATTGGATATGGATGCGGATGGCAAGCTCGTAGATCAAACAAGATCTGAGCACTTATTGGATCATTGCTTTATCTTACAAAGAAGGGCCGACATCACCTTTCTTTGTAGGTGTATGTGCAAGATTTCAATCGCTTCTAAAAGAAAGCCACATGATTGCAGCCAATAGGATCTTGAGATATTTGAAAGTAAGCCAAGAAGTTGGCTTATGGTATCCAAAGGAAGCGGATTCAAGCTAATTGGTTATTCGGACCGACTATCTTTGGATGTAGAGTTGACAGAAAAGCACCTCGGCACATGTCAAATGCTTGGAAATAGGCTAATTTCCTGGTTTAGCAAAAAGCAAAATTCAATAGCTACCTCTACACACCAAGGAAAGCGAGAATACATAGGTCATGCGGGCATTTGCAGCCCAAGTCCTTTGGATGAGACAAGTGAGAGACTATGAAGTTGAAGAAAAGGAAATTCCAATCATGTGTGATAACACAAGTGCAATTGCAATCACTCAAAATCTCGTGTTGCACTCAAGAACAAAGCATATCGATGTCGATATCACTTCATAAGAGATCATGTTGAAAAGAAGGACATCACCTTGGAATATATTTCAGGCGATAAGCGGTTGGTGACATATTCACAAAACCATTATGTGAGTCAAGATTTGAAGAACTCAAGCATGAGTTAGGGTTAATTGAGTGAGTTGACACTCGAGGAAGACTCAAAGAAAAGAAATGAAACACGAAAATAAGAAAAAGAGTTGAACTCTTAAATCAGCTAAGTGAATCAGCAGTATCGGAAAGACAGTTGTACCGAGTTAGTTCACAGCTGAATATTTACATACGAGGAGAAGAGAGTTAAATCAGCTAAGGGACAAGCTGAGTCATTTATGAGCAAAGTGACAAAAACGCAGTCGTTTTTACTAAGCGGGAATGTTTTTAAGAATGACGTCAGCATAATTATGACGTGTACATGCAAAAGCTGCACACCAAGCTTATGATTGGATATAAATGCTGCCGTATTAAATACGAGACATTAAATGCAAATCGACGTGCAAGATCTAAGCCGTTGATTTTGATCGCATTTCAAAAACCACCCGCACGTCCTTTCATGAAACCATACTTAAACCATTTCGTCCGTTTCTCTCTCACTTTACCAAAAACTGTTCATCTCTCTCTCGAAAGCAAAAGCAAAAATTTTCTCTCAAAACCCTTTCAATCCTCAGATCATTCTCTAAGTTTCATTCGGTAAAATACTGAGAAATGGCATCCACTCATGATTTTGTCAAGCTAGGAAAGCAAATCCACACCGGGTCTACTGTGGATTTCGATGGTATGGTGAAACAAGGGTCCGATGACACCCTAGTGCAGAAGATTGCTGAGAAATTAGAAACGTCTGGGCTGAAACCATTTCTGACGTTGGAATTTCCGATGACCTATGTGGAAGAGGTCGTATAGTTCTACGTGAACGCTGAGGTTCACGATGAGGGCATCAAGTCCTCTGTTCATGGGAAGGAGTTCATCATTACTTCCAAGGATTTGGCAGAACACTGCTTGTTACCGGCGGAAGGAGTGTCGGAAATTAATGAAGCTGATGTTGACCTGACTGCTGCTTGGAAGGAAGTAGCCAAGCCCGACCATGCTGAGAAAGTAGTCTACACAGCTAATAAGAGGCTGCTTGAAGGAGGACTACCACAAATTCTTTGGACATCGTTGCCAAATGCATAGATATCAAATTTGGCAGCTTTGACCAGCTATCAAAAGCAAAGTTGATCGTAATGGCTGCGATCATTGAAGAACAGAAAATGAACTAGGCTAAGTTTGTCTACAGCAGACTCTGCCAAAACGTTGGGAACAAATCCTTCAAGGAGGATGGAACATTTGGAGGTTCCCTAGGATACGGCCTGGTGATTGGTCGGCTGATGGAGGTAAAAGGAGTCCCTCTTCGACATGGAAAGGCGTTCCATGTAAACAAGAGGATGTTCGAGATCAAACCTATCCGGCATGAGAAGAGAGCATACGCCAAGAGGGCGTCACGAGTGAGGGGGAATCGGTGACCTCAAGATACAACCGTCTCCTCTCCACCAAAGAAGAAAGCGCCCTGCAGTGCTAAGAAGATCACGCCCCGCAAAGAAAGAAAAAGAAATCGCTCCGCCCCCTGCAGCCAAGTCACCCGCCCCGCAACATCGTCTCTCGCCTCGCGGCCCAGTGGGAGAAGGAATCTCAAATACCTTCTCCTATCGTCAAGAAAAGGAGAATCGATAAGCCAAGACGGCCAGCTCCTCGAGAAGAAGACAACAAAGACCGGCCCCCGCCCGAGACTTAAGAGACCCTATCCGAACGAGTAAATCCCTCCGGTTCAAACAAAAAAGAAGAAGAATTTTCAAGCGCCCGAGCTTGAGAAACCGGGCCGAGTCACCCACTCAGTGGAGAAGATACCCGAGATCGTTGGAGAAGTAGAGTCTCTATACGTGATCGATGAAATGGCCAAGTCTGTTGAGGCCGATCAGAGGCAACTCAAGACCCAGTATAGACGAACAGTGCGAGGAACAAGGAATGGCCGAGACAACCACATCACCTGTTGACAAGGTTGTTTCTCCACCGTATGTGAGAGGCCACTGAGGATGTCGAGCAGCGAAGAATGCTACCCTTAATCCCTGGAAACAAGGGCGAGCAAGAGAATGATGACGACGATGTAATCATGTCCTCTCCATTGTATCCAGACATCCAAAATCGTCTGCGAGAGTGGAGAAAATGGAAGCTGAGCCTATCCAGAGTGCGAGTTTGAAAGACCGAGTTCATTCTTTGAAGAAGAAAACTCTTTAGGTTCCTTGAGGTTGACACAGATCTTTGCAAGCCCTTGATGAGGATAATTGTATCAATATACGCAGATTCGAAAAAAAACGAAAGTTAAAGCAAGCGGTGAGACGCAGAGGCACGTGAGAAGGCCAAAGATCTTCCCTCTCACCGGCACCACAGATCATACACACCCTCACCTTGACGTCCTATCGTAGAAAGTGATGAGGATCGGGACCTTGTTGCGCACGTAAGAGTTGCAATGCAAAGCAAGCAATGCAAGAGTCGAGAATCCTACATGAGCAAAGAATGATGGAGGGACAGGAGAGTCCTCCAAATCACAAAGTGAAATAGATCCTATGGGAGTGGTGCAAAGATATTGCCATCGTTGTCGCCGCCACCACTTCCCCACTCATTCGGAGAAAGGTGTTAAGGAAGGGGCGATGAAATTGGGATAGTGGGGACCCGATCGAGCCAACCCCTAATGAAGGTGTCTTACCACCGCCCCAACGGTGAATACTCGGTGGGAACATGAGTCCGGAGATGAGTGACCCCATTCCAAGTCACTCACCGGTGGTGTGCCGGTGAGGGGGGAAACTCCTCCACTGCGGCAAGGTCGGAGGTTGCTTGCGGTGACTCCACAATGAATTTAGGAGGCGAAGTGGAGAAGGAACAATCACAAAATACAAGCAAGTTGTCATCGATTTGCGAGGCTCGGGCATGGGGCCAGATTGTGACTATCTCGGTGAAGTGCCAATCGCTCTGCAGCTAATGACGCCGCCGATGCGGTCGAGGCTTGAGACAGGAATCGCCCGGGAGTTAACACTGGGCGATGAAAGTGCAATCCATGGAGTTGAGACTCAAATGGATGCCACCTCAGAAGACCCCAAGACAGCTGACATTGTCGAAAGGGATGTCCAAGGCCTCGCTGCAGTTGAGACTGCAGGAGGTAATGAAGGCCAACATGAGGTTGAGACTTCGGGGTAGAGAAATCGAAGCCACGAACATCCCTTCGCTATCATTGATCCATCGAGAAAAGGAGATAAGTGCTCTTCACGATTCCCAGGATAATCGATGTAACCTTTTCGGGATCGGAAGGAGACAATGAAGCTGAGTCATCCCCTGTGATTGATCCCAAAGACTCAGCTGAGGATGTTCCAACCACGAGTAAGTCTGACCTCAAGACTACTCGCCAATCCTTCAACTTTGATGAGCCACCCATGGAAATCTCATCATCGTCCGATGACGCTCCGATAAGCGCAGAGGACCGATCAACTCATTTGAAAAAACCGGTGATACCGAAGGTTGTTGAGACAGTGAGGCTCGGCAAAGTCGGGTCGACTTCACAAAGACCACACTAAAACAGAGTCCTGCGTAGGCTCCCAAGCCGCAAGCAGGTTTCGACTCCACAAGGGACTTCACGAACACCAATTATCATTGAACAAATTCCGATTTGCCCGTGATGATCCTTTTGTAGAATCATTTCCCTTATCTCTCGGAGGTACCGACCTCCCCGAAGAATCGCCTAAAGATCATGAGCGCTTCCCGACACTGATCCCGTTATTCCATCGACACCATTGTTCCAAAGACACTATGACTTTGACGCTTTGGCCGTCACGGTGAAACAGAGGTGACAGTGAAGTTCGGGAGGTGTTCAAAGCCTTATTTCTTTGAAATAGAAAAAATGGAGAGGCACCAGGCCTCACCTTTGGATATGAGGTGGACAACGAGAGATGCAAACTCATCTGCCGATTTGCGTGGCATAATAGTCGGGATCCGTGAGTGGTGGAAACAAAAAGAAACAATGCGTGTGGAACAAGCTCGATATTTTAGGACATTGTTCAACAAGTTGTTAGTCCGGCGGGTGAGAATGCGATGCAAAGACAAAATTGCAAGAGCACATTGAACAAATGCATGAATCTCATACTTACGAGAGATAAAAAGCTGCGTGAACATAATAAGAACGAGCTCCTGCGTGTGGAAGAGAATATGGATCGAAAATTCGGTCTCCTCATGGCCGAGATGAAGTTGTTAGGCACCAATCCAACGCCACCCGCTCCGAGTTCCGTGCTGCTTACTCAGCCAGATTGGCTAAGTCAACTATCAGCAGACTAGACTTCTTGCTTGCTAGCTTGTTCCCAGGTGTTCCTCTATCCTTTGATGATGCCAAAAAGGGGGAAGAGGAATACCTAAAAGCGAAGGGATCGAAGCTAAGAAGGATGAAGCGATTGTGAAGGAAAGACAAGCGAGGAAGTAATAAGAGAGAAGAAATGGAAGTCTGTTGAGGGGGAAGGTTCGAAAGATGTGACCTTGATGATCGCCAAAACCCCTCAACAAGGTCTTGTCACAGCTGATATTATCAGAAAACTCCCAGTGACTCGCCACTCCAACACTCTGTTGTACCAATGGGTGAAAAGAGAAAGACAATTGAAGCATGGATGAAGGAAGTGGAATGAAGGATGAATGCCCGAGTTATGGATATTCTCAAACAACATGGAGGCATTCCAATAGGCAGAGACACCTATGCCATTTCGGATGCGGGCCGAGCAAGATCTGTTGATGAATTCAAGACGCCGCATCGAAGGTTATTTCGCAAACATGTCCATGGCTCAAGCCCGGGATTTATCTTGGGAAAAAGGTCTCACATTATGTGAAGAAGGCGTGAGCTGACAAACCACCTGGCGATCCTCTGCCGGGTCACTCACCGGGAAAAAAAAGGCCCCAAGACAATACACACCCGAGGCGAGAGGAAGAAGCGTGGTGGAGGAAGAGGTTTCGGACACTAAAACTCGCCCAAAAACATTGAGTACATAGATCCGGCAAGAAAGGAGGGTTCATGGGTGGATTTGACGAAATAGCCAACCTGCAAGTGGCAAAGAACAATGCCGAGTATGTTAAGAGAATTGAGGAAGAAAATAAAAGACAAACTCAATTTGTGGGAGGAAAGATAAGAAAAACTAAGAAGAGATGAAGTCGCGAGGAAATGGCGTATGAAAAGAAGAAGAAGAAGGTCAAGATGAGAAAAAGAGAAAAAGGTCGAAGATGACAGAGTCAAGAAGATGAAAGAAAGAGGTGAAGGAGATGAAGTGTTGTTGTCCACCCCTTCATGTATTTTACTATGTAAATACACTTTATGTAAGTCTTCGTACATTGGATAAAATTATGCAATTTCTATACGTGAGTAGATATAGAACAACATGCTTAGTCTAAGCCCCGTTTAAGCTCTGATACAATTTTTTTTGGCTTAAGCTCGATACACTCAGAAACAGATATGTAAAGAACAAGAATGTTATGATCAATAAAAGATCGATTTTAAACATACATTACGTGGTTCTACATTTGTCCGTATGTATCTTTCTTTGTTAAATAATTGTATGAATGTTTTAAGTTTTGGCATCATCAAAAAGGGGGAAATTGTTGGGAAATTATTTTGTAGATTTTGATGAATGCCATGTAAAACTTAGAATAGGATGTTGGCACCCCATTTTTCTTGTAAACTGCATTGTAATAGATATGGCTGGTCGAGTGAGTTAAGTCGATTATGCCTAAGCATGCAAGAAGACAATCGGAGACTAGAAGGAAAACTCCGCTACAAGGCACCTGAGTATGGCAAAGAAGAGAAGACGGAACTCGATCAAGATGCAGCCGAGATGCGGTGAGTGAAGTATCGTCAAGTCAACTCAAGACAGACCCAAGTCTCAAGGTTGAAGTGATGAAGAGTCATCAAATGATTGGAAGTCGACTCAAGTCACTTGGGGATGTTAAGAAAATGCGATCAAGTCAAGACAATCGAAAGAGATCCGTTACAAAAATCAAGAGAATTACTTAAACAAGTAATACCTCCATACTACCTTTCTTGAAGTGCTCGATTCGAAGCGTGCAAAAGGAATAAACCAATGGGAAGCTCGCACCATGTCAAAACTCGAAAAAGTCAAGAATCATTCATACGAGGAAATGGAAATTCCAAGGATCGCAACAAGACAAGCCAGCGACCACAAGTGACTTTCAATAATAAACCTATCTCTTCAACGGGCAGATTTTTGAAAGATCACTATAAAAGGCTGAGGAATAACTCTGAGGAAAGGTTACCCGAACCACGAACATTCAAGCAAATATTTGAACTGTAACCTAAAACATTCTCAAGTCATTCAAGATTAATCCTCAAGCCTACATTATGAAGGAAATCAATCCAACACTCACTGTGAAGGAAAGTGATGGCTCGGAACTCCTAAAAATGGCCTAGGCAAGTGCACCTATCGTTTATAGCAAAGCTAAGCGAGTATCGATTGTCATTCCCACGAGGACTATGATTACTAGTAATTACCGTCTTTTTATTATCTATCCTACAAATTCGTCAAATAGTTTGTTGCAAAATAAAAATAAAATAAAAGCAAATAAAAGTGGAAGAGGCAACTAAGAACACGAAAGATATCAGATACACTCGGATTGGAAGATGTTGGATATAAATATGCTTGAATGTGAATCCCTCTATAACGTCTTTGTGATTTTACCAAAATAAATACAACCATAACCCTTAAGTTTTAACCATCCCTTAACATATTTTCATGTTTCATGGACCGTAGGCATTCCTAAATTAAGTTAAACCTTTTCTCAAGGCGAAAAACTCCTAACCTCAAGTTGATTAACTGAAATCTCTTTCTAGTTAAAACCCCCAAGATTGCATTAACGATTTGTGAATTCCCATATTAGGTTTGACCCTAATCCGAAAGATTTATGTCGTCCTATATCTAGGATTTTATGCAAATCCTTTCACTTATGTTGGTTCTATTTCACCATGAATCTCTCGATTTCCCGGTGAAAAATAAACTTCAAATCAATATTGCGCATATACCAATTCGAATAAACAAGCATAACATAAGTGACTCGCATAAAAACATAAGAAAATATATTAAAACATTCAAACCAATGATCAAAAATAAGTTCTATGGTTTATCACATTCAAACACTAGCGATTTAACTCATGATGGATTTGAGAATGAAAACAACAATTAAACAAGAAGTTTCTTTCGAAATCAACATGAATACTTGAAGTTAAAACTTCCAAAACCAACATAAGACTCCCCTGTTGGAAGTATGATGATGAAGTGGTGGAGTTCATCTTCTTCTCCGAGCGATCTTCAATCCTTGTGCCTTAGCGCCTCTCCGTGGTGATCCAAGCCTTCTAACTCTCTTCCTCACTACAATATGTGTTTCTCCTCTCCAAAATATGAACTTTCATCCCTAAAATCTGATTTCTATGTATATCAATGAATGAATCCATCTCTCATTCAACCCATACTTTTGGCTTTTATAGACATTATTTTGGAGAAAGTATTCCTTAATAATGTCATCTTTTGATAGTTTAATGCTCAACTTTATGAGTTGGGTTGTTGGGATCATTATTTCCATGTGATCATGTGGGAAAGTAAGGAATTAATACAACAAAATGAGGTGTAAATGTGCTCAAAAGTTGTCAAAAAGCTTGGTTGGTGAGTTTTCCATAATTTTCGCATGGAAAAGTTGCAAAAAGATGCCCCGGACACGGCCATGTCGCCCGAAACGCCCTGGTCGTGCTGCTTGAATTTTGCTGAAAATTGGTCTGACATGGCCATGTCGTACGACACGGCCAGGCCATGTTGTACGACATGGCCGTGTTGGACAACACGACCAGGCCGTGTTCGAGGCTATCCCAGCCTAAAAATTGTGATTTTTCGCCCTGTTTGAACATGGCCGTGTTGCCCGACACCCCCTGGCCGTGTTAGCTAAAAAGGCCCCGAAATGACGCGTTTGGCTTGGGATTTCGAGCGTTTTTGCATCCTTAAAACCCCCCAGTATGTTTTGACATGAATCCATGGTCCAAAATTCACCAAAATTAGCCCCGAATGGTCAATCTACACCAATAAAAGCACCTCACAGTAGTATGAACAATATACAATCAAAAACTAACAAAACTAACAACAAAATAACTCAATTTCTACTCAAATACACATATAAAACATGCATAAAAAGACACTTATCAGAAAGATACCTTCAATCGGTTGAAGAGAAAGCTTTTGAAGAATCAAGGGGTCCACATTCCACGGAGGATTGTAGGAAGGTTCAAGGTCGAACCATTCTCAAGCTATTGAAGGGCTTCGTGATCAAGTCCAAGAAGCTTGAGCAAGTGGGCTGTAGTAGCAAGCGCAACCGCCTGAAGGAAGGAGCCGAGTCGCACGTGAAGCCACTGAGTGACGACCAAGGCATCTCGATCGAGTCCCAAAGGATCAAGTCAGCTGTGTGATCAAGACTTGTATCTGGACTGATAAACACTCTGTATATTGATCAATACTTAGTGGATTCATCCAGGAGTTGGAGAAGAGAGGAGTAGAAGAATTACCCCATCTTCGAACCTCTATAAAAACTTATTGTGTCATTTACATTTCAAAGACTTTAATTTCTCGCATCTTATTTTTATATATCTTTGATAAACTTGCTATCCAATTGATAATCAATCGAGTGCAAAAACCTAGCATTAAAACAAACTTAACCAAATTCAAGGGTGTTAAGTCTTCCGTTGAAAACAAATCACAATCGAGTTAAGTCTTTAGTCAAAACAATTTGAGTTATTCTATCAACGGCTCGAGTATGTTGAGTGACTAACTCTTTGATTAACTAACTTAGTGTCCATCAAGGACATTGTGAAGTATAAACTCGAATATTTAAAAGGACTAAATCGAAAAGTTGGTAAGGTTTATTCAACCCCCCCTTCTAAACCTTACACTCACACCCCTTGGGACCTACAAATTTGTCAAGTGGAGGAAATAAACGTTTATTGCAGATTAACGAACTCGAAGAATGGCGAAATTCGGCATACGAGAATTTGAAAATTTACAAAGAACGAACACATCAATGGCATGACAAACGCATTAAGCAAACGAGGGAATTTCAACCTAGTGATCAAGTGTTATTATTCAATTCTCGACTTTGACTATTCCCGAGTAAGTTAAAATCTAGGTGGTCCGGCCCATTTACTATCACTCAGGTGTTCTCTTACGGGACTATTGAAATCATGCACAAACAAATGAGTACATTTAAGGTAAATGAAGCTCTATTTTGGGGGCACCATCGATGACAGTTATCGAGTTTCCATCCATCTTGAAGCTCCCCCAAACACTCCACACGATTAGAGGTAAAATGGTCTAGCTATACGACGTTAAAGAAGCGCTATCCGGGAGGCAACCCGACATTTTGTGTGCATTTTCTTTTGCTTCATTTTTTTTTAATTTGGTTGCTTGGGGATGTTTTATTTTATTATTTTTTAAAAAAAAACAAGAAAACACGGGCGGGCCGTGTTTGACAAACACAACCGTGTTCATCCTCCCTTTCGCGAACATACCCTGACTGTGTTCAACGATCCAGGCCATGTTGGAAATTTGCGTGCAAACCACGGCCAGGGCGTGTTATTTAACACGACCATGTTTTATTTTTAAAAAAAGGGTGGAGGAATTGTAAAATTCGTAAGAAACACGGCAAGGGCGTGTTTAAGAACACGCCCATGTGTTAATTCGAAAAAAAAAGAAGAAAAATGGCTGAGTTAGAAATTTTGTACGAAACACGGGTAAGATGTTAAGTTGGTTTTATACCAACGTATTGAGTATTCTAGACTAGGATCTTGTGTTGTTTTCGGGTATTTTTAGTGTCATTTGAGTCGAACTAATGTAATTAGTTGTTGTTTGAGAGTTGGGACAGTCTTGGATGCCGAAATTGAGAAAAATGGTGAAAAATGTGTTTAGAACAGCGCGAAGTGCAGCACCATCCATGGTGCGCTGCAGCTCAAGCAACAAATGGGGGTTTGCTTGGCGCGCAGCGCCCGAGCAGGCTGCAGCGCCCGGCGCAATGTGCAGTAGAGGATTACAAACAACAGCGGATGATGTTTCAGTGCCGCAGCGCCTTGCAAAGGGGCGTAGCGCTCGACCAAGAAATGAGAGGGACGACGACGAGTCTTTGCCAGCAGCAACAACGACGGGGCTGAAATCTAGGCTTTATTTTTGTGGGCTTTTGGACGTATTTTTGAGGGCTTCGACTTATAAATACACCACGGAGGCGTACGGGACAGGGGTCGAACATTATTTTGAGCACAACACAAGGCAAGAGACACATAGCTAGGGTTCGAGACGACAATTGTAGGCACTTATCGTGTGGACATAGAGAGAATTCCTTCTCTTTTCTTCTCAATTCTTTCTTTGTTTTTCTTTGTCGATTCCTTGAGATGTATAATTATTTCTTCATGAGTTTTTGTACATCCAATATGAGCTACACCCATTTTTCTAGGGGATTGATGTAACTTACGTTTAAACCTATGATTTGATTGCCACGTTATGAAATTCGCATGTTATAATTTAATCTATTTGTGCTATTTGATTTGATTGCATCTGAATTATCTGATCAATAGTTTAGATTATTTGGCGTGTTTGATTTGACGCTCGATAGAGGTAATTGAACGCCTAGCAATAGAAAAGCACAACCTAGGGTTTCATAGAACCGAGAGGTTTATGAATCTTTTGAAACCTGTGATAGAATATTCTTTGAGCGTATTAGGGTTTAATTTATGATTTTTATAGAGATGTCGAAATCAGAAATTGGAACCTAAAATCACTTGGCACTCGAGAGAGGAAGTGATAAACGGTAGGAATATTGGCTTATAGATTGATAACTTGTGATTAATAAACTGGATTGAAAAGATAGGGGATAACTAGGTGAAATCAACCCTCTAGAATTCATATTCTACGTGTTTGATTAATTGTCTGAACCAATTTATTTGCTTATTTTTAGTTTTATTTTTAGTTTTATTTTTAGTTTAATAAATCTTCATCTCTTTTTCATTTCTAGATAGAGTTAAGCTATTTTAATTATAGTACTTAGTATAAAATTCGATAACAATCCCCGTGGAGACTATAACCCTACTTTCAAAACCTATACTAAAACTTGACACCGTACGCTTGCGGTAAGAATCTCGCGATTAAGTTTTTGGCGAGGCACCAGAAAGGGCAATCCGGGATTACTTTCTGCCGACCGTGAACCAGAATTACTCCAAAATTGTGCGCCAGCCCATAAATGCGAATAATTTTGAATTGAAATCGGGCCTCATAAGCATGGTTGAGCAGAATCAATTTGGGGAGAGTCCAGTGGATGATCCGAATACACATCTGGCCACGTTCTTGCAAATTTGCGACACCATCAAGATGAATGGTGTGACTGATGAGGCCATTAGATTGAGGCTTTTCCCATTTTCACTCTGCGATAAGGCCAGGCAGTGGTTACATACGTTCGCCCCTAGGAGTATTACGAGCTGGGATGATCTGACTCAAAAATTCTTAACAAAATTCTTCTCTCCCAGCAAGACACTCCAGCTGAAGAGCGAGATAGTCCAATTCCAACAGATTGATTTTGAGCCGTTATACGAAGCTTGAGAGCAATTTAAAGATCTGTTGCGGAGATGCCCACATCATGGCTATGCAGACTGGCAGAGGGTTCAGTATTTTTATAATGGGCTGAATGGGCATACAAGGATGATACTAGATGCGGCATCAGGAGGTACATTGATGGCTAAATATCGATTGAGGCCTTACTTCTACTGAAAGAAATGGCCACAAACAGCTATCAATGGCCCTCCGAGAGATCGCGGGCGGCCGCTTGATTGTCGGTGTTCTTGAGCTTGATACAATGTCGGCTTTGGCAGCTCAAATCTCGAGTCCGACAAAGCAATTGGCAATCATGAATACCGGCCGCACACCACGAAGAAGTCGCACTTCCACCAGCCCGTTCTCACGCCGCCACACACGAGGCCGAGCAAGTCAATTATGTGAATAACAGGGATTTTAATAACCGAGGTAATTCATTACCAACTCATTATCACCCGGGACTTCGCAATCATGAGAATCTCTCTTATAGCAACAATAGGAACGTATTGAATCCACATCCGGGTTATCCAAACCCATCCGGTTCCATTGCACTCGGAGGTGAAAAGAAGCAGTCGCTTGAAGAGATACTCAGCTCATTCATCGGAGAGACCAGGAATCGAATGAATAGGAGTGAGGCGCAGATTGATGGTCTGAATACTAAGATGAGCACAATGGAGATGCATATTACGTCGATCGAGACATAAATGGGTTAGTTGGCTACAGCCGTAAATTCATTGCAGCAAAAGGGAAAGTTCCCAAGTGATACAGAAGTTAATCCGAGAGAGCACTGTAATGCCGTTTATGTGAAAAAGGAAGCAAAAATTCAGCCTGCTCCTGCAGAATCACCTATTTATGTGAAACCAGTGGAATCCAAGAAAATGAAGTTGGAAGATTTTGAGACTGTCTATTTGACAGAGGAATGTAGTGCAATAGTCCAGAGTAAACTACCTCAGAAAATGAAGGATCCAGGGAGTTTTACTATTCCTTGTACTATTGGAGGAGTTTTCTTTGAGAAACCACTTTGTGATCTTGGGTCCAGTATGAATCTTATCTCTTTCTGATGTGACGAAGTTTGGGCTCGGGGAGGTGAAGCCGTCCAATATCACTTTGCAGTTTGCTGATCGATCTATCGCCTATCCATGGGGAATCATTGAAGACGTGTTGGTAAGAATTAAGAAATTTGTTTTTCCGGTGGATTTTGTAGTGTTGGACGCGAACAAGGATAAGAAAATACCTATCATCTTTGGGCGACCATTTTTAGCTAGCTTTGATCGATGTAGAAACGGGGGAGCTAACATTGCAGGTACATAAGGAGAAGGTTGTATTCACCATCCATCCAACCAACAGGCTAAAATTTGAATTGAATGATGGTAAGCAGATGGTTGGGAATATAGCTGAAGACATTGGAGGTTGGGAAGTTTCTAAGGGAAATGTGGATAACGTGCCTATTGGAGCCCCAACTTGAGGATAATCTGACATAGTCTGGCTGAAGACTGTAAACTTAGCGCTTCTTGGGAGGCAACCCAAGCCCCTTTTATTACTTTCTTAGTTTTAATTTAGTTTAGTAGTTGTTTTTGTTTTTTCTGAATTTTTTGCATTCTTAGGAGTAGTAAGTTGCATCACACTCCTCCCCTCTTTTTTGTGCAAATCCCACATATCCCACTCCATCTTCACAAAAGATCACTCTAACACCACATACCATCTTCATCTCATCCACTCATTATTTGGTAAGTTTGGAACTTCCAAACCCCACCCCATGGTTTTCCCCTTCTCGTGATTTTTGTGTGATTGGATTGTAGAAATGCTAGGATAACTGTTGTTGATTTGTGGTTTGTGGATTGGTTGATCATGCTAGACTTAGGCTTGGTATTGAATTTTGGAATTGAATTGAGTTATCCATTGCATTTACTATCTTTGCCCAAATTCATGCATATGAGGTGTTTGATTAAATGCCCCAATGATAGTTTCAAATTGTTTAGTGCTATCTTGCATTTTTATGCTTATCTTTTTGACATGACACTATATTTTTTACTTGGGTGCATTATGTATGGGCTTTGATTTTCGATTTCTCACCCATAACCGAATTCCGTGGTTCCACAAGTTTTGTTTTCTTGTCTACCTTGTTAGGTTGCAAAAATGCGAAGCCAAAAATGGGTAGGACCAAGGCGAATGGGAAGAACAAGACCACACCTCGGAGGCATACAACACCCACGAGCTTGTGCACTAGGATGCATTGTGAGCTTATACGAGACACCTCATACACGTAGTAGTACCACATGACTTAAGGAGCCTTCGCTCCTTGGCTACTAGGAAAGTTCTTTTTCCCACCTCTCCATTAGGGACAATGTCGTTTTAAGTTTGGGGGGTGCAGTCAATTTTTATTCATCGAGTTGGGTCTTGAGTCCAAAAAAAATGAAAATAGAGTCTTGAGTCGAGTCGGGTCATCGGTAAAACTATGAAACTGCATGACTAAGTTAATTTGTTGAATATGAGTTGAACTGTCAAGAGAGCATGTGTTTGAACTGTGATTTATTCTTCTTTCCATTAATTCCATCTATGTGCTTAACTCAGTTGATTTATTTGGGGATGATTTATGCGGTTGAGTGTTTCTTTTATGATCCCACCGGATTCTAGAACTTGTCTGATCACTAGTCGAGGCGAAATCCTAGGTGAAGTAACATTAAGGAAGTGATTTAGGCCATCTTTGAACAAGCCAGAGCCTAGAATGCCTACCTTTGTATTATATTTTCCCAAGTGTCCCCTTTTGAGCCTTATAAACCCGTTTCTTTGGCAACCAATCTAATACCCAGAGCATAAATGTGAATATCCTAATTACCCATCACTCATACACACAAAGTATAGAAAAATATTGGAAGTTGAGGAGGGTATGATGAGAAGGGTGTGTATTTAATTGAATGAAGTTGCCCGAGAAAAGAAAATATGAAACCCCATGTACGCAAAACAATAAGTTTGGGGGTTTCGAAAAAAAGATGTGAAAACAAATGAGAAAAATCAGCGGGATTGAAGGTTCATAAACATTGGGGATGTCAAAAAGTGAAGGGTAGTTGCCTACTGATAATTTGAAGTGTTAATTGTGTGTTTGGGTGATTCGAGCCACTTAATCCCATATTTTCCTACCTTACCCTAAGCCCACATTACAAGCTTTAAAAGTCCTATTGATCCTTGTGTTACATTAGCCTACATTACTGGAGATTAGTGTGAAAGACAAGCCTATGGGCGTCTCATCTCTATATTCAAAAAGTGGACCATTTTGAAAACACTTGATTGCATGAATCTATCTGGATAATGAAAACGGGGTTGGCATGAATATTCCACCTTCATGATCACATTGTGAAAATACGCGCTTGATTGATAGTGAAACGAAATTTGACGAATGAGTTTGGTTGTGAAGTTTTGCAGTTAGTCCGTTTGAGTCAGTTGTCTTTAATTTTTTTGTTTCCTTCATGTTTGTTGATTTTTAGAGTCTGTAATTGCTTGAGGACAAGCAAGCGTCTAAGTTTGGGGGTATTTGTTAAATTGGTTTTATACCAACGTGTTGAGTATTCTAGACTAGGATTTTGAGTAGTTTTCGGGTATTTTTAGGGTCGTTTGAGTCGAATTCATGTAATTAGTTGTCATTTAAGAGTCGAGATAGTCTTGTATGCCGAAATTGAGAAAAAATGGTGAAAAACGTGTTTAGAAGGCGAAATTCGCAATTTAGAAGCGGAAAAACAGAAAAATATTGAGCAAGATCGAGCGCCGCAGGGCCAAAACCCCCGTGCCACAGCGCGGGGGTCGAAAAACGTAGACTGATAGCCAAATTTTAGTGGGCGCTCGATCGACGATTACAAAGCAAAAAAAAAGCTTGTGCTGCAGCAGCCGCTAGCAACAAATGGGAGGATGTCTTAGCGGGCGCTGTAGCGCCCGGCGCAATGTGCAGCAGAGGATTACAAACGATGGCGAGATGACGTTGATGCGGCTGCGGCAGCCGACCAGCAGTGAGAGGGGATGAGCGTGGTGCGCTGCAGCAGCGCCATTTCAACTTTGATGGCGCAACGACGGGGCTGAAATTTGGGCTTTATTTTCATGGGCTTTTGACGCATTTTGAGGGCTTCGACTTATAAATACACCACGGAGGCGTACGGGACAGGGGTCGGACATTATTTTGAGCACAACACAAGGCAAGAGACACATAGCTAGGGTTCGAGACGGTAATTGGAGGCACTTCTCGTCTGGACACAGAGAGAATTCCTTCTCTTTTCTTCTCAATTCTTTCTTTGTTTTTCTTTGTCGATTTCTTGAGATGTATAATTATTTCTTCATGAATTTTTGTACATCCAATATGAGCTAAACCCATTTTTCTAGGGGATTGATATAACTTACATTTGAACCTATGTTTTGATTTCCACTTTATGAAATTCGCATGTTATTTAATCTATTTGTGTTATTTGATTTGATTGCATCTGAATTATCTGATCAATAGTTTAGATTGTTTGGCGTGTTTGATTTGACGCTCGAGAGAGGTAATTGAATGCCTGATCATAGAATAGCACAACCTAGGGTTTCATAGAACCGACAGGTTTATGAATCTTTTGAATCCAGTGATAGAATTTTCATTGAGCGTATTAGGGTTTAATTTAAGATTTTTATAGAGATATCGAAATCAGAAATTGGAACCTAAAATCACTTGGCACTCGAGAGAGGAAGTGATAAACGGTAGGAATATTGGCTTATAGATTGATAACTTGTGATTAATAAACTGGATTGAACACATAGGGGATAACTAGGTGAAATCAACCCTCTAGAATTCATATTCTACGTGTTTGATTAATTGTCTGAACCAATTTATTTGCTCATTTTTAGTTTTATTTTTAGTTTAATAAATTTTCATCTCTTTTCGATTTCTAGATAGAGTTAAGCTATTTTAATTATAGTACTTAGTATAAAATTCGATAACAATCCCTATGGAGACGATAACCCTACTTTCAAAACCTATACTAAAACTTGACACCGTACGCTTGCGGTAAGAATCTCGCGCTCATAGGGCGTGTTTAAAAACACGCCCGTGTTTTAATTCGAAAAAAAAAGAATCCTGGACAAGACGTACCGAACATGGCCTGGGTGTTCTTGGAAAGCACGGCCGTGTTCGGACACGTCTTAAAACAGGGGCCCGATTTTCTTCCCCCTTTTCTCTCCCAAAACCCTTCTTCTTCTTCTTCCCCACTCTCCCCTTTTTCTCAAACCCTTCCCTCACATCCCCAAATTTCTTCTTTCTTCTCTCAATTTCTTCGCTCACACCACACCACACACCTTCCCACCACAAGGTTCCCTACTCCCTCTCCTCACAATGCAACCAAGGTATGTGTTTTTGCTCTTTTCTTTGCTTTTTCAATTTTGCTTTCAATTTCGAATTTTTTCTTGTTTTATTTAAAAGTTTTCTTCTTTTGTGTGTTGTGAAGTTTCTCCCATATTGTAATTAAGAAATTCATGAATATATGTTATCAATTTTTCATGCCCTAGAAATTGGAATTAGGGAAATTGAAATTGGGATATATGTTGTTCAATGCTATCATCATGAATCCTTTATTATGATATGTTTCTAGTGCCATTTGTGAGATTTATTGGGTTTGTTTGTAGTAATTTCTTGTTTATTGTGATAATGGTGGAAATTGTTCTTTTGCTAATTGTGGTCATCTTGTTAAAATAAGGAATTGGTCATATGTTCTTGTTCTTCATGAGATAAGTTTGTGGAATTGATATTGGGGTTATATGCTAAAAATATAGTAGTTGAAGATTGATATTCTTGAATTGTTGTTGCCAAGGGGATTTTTGTTGGAGAACACAAGTTAATTCTCAACTAAGCTTTCCATTTTGCCTATCATTCTTGTTGAATACTTATGTTGATATAGTGGAATTTTAGATGAATTGGTGATTTTTCATGCTTGGGTTTGCTTGAAATATTGTCTCTGTCTCTTTGAATGATTTTTCACGCTGTTGTAAGTTTCTATTGACATAGGAATCCCAGGTCAAAACGCAGTCGTACCGGTGGTGCTTCATCCTCCGTGGCCCCCACACCCGGCGGCCGCCGAGCCGCTCGCGCTGACCCACCGGCCCTCGCCAACCCATATGGCATCTCTTTTCGGGATGCCGATCATGAAACTCAATATCACCGTCTAGCTCAACGCCAAATTCTTAATATGCGATTCTCGGATAATTTCACGTTGGATGGATTCGGCCTACGTTCAGATGTGGAATGGATGTTCGTGCAGATTGGGTGTGGATATTTAATGAATTTATGCATGTCCACCTACATCCGTCTCACATTGGAGTTTCTTAGTTCTTATAATGGCGACCGTGTTTGGTATGTCTTTAAAGAAAACACGGATTAGAAGCACACCATGCCACAATCCCCAAAAGACGTGAAAAACACGGCCCTGCCGTGCTTCTGAAGCACGGCCTGTTTGATAAATGGTTTTATCATGATTTTGATGATTTTGTTTTTATACCAAAACAATGGTTTTAAAGGTTGTCCAAATACCCTAAATGATTTAAAAGGGTTTTAATATTATCCGGAGTATTTCCTCAAGTCTATTTTCGATAATATTGGACAACACTTTCAATGATATTATGTCAATAGGTTTGTACATTGAAACTATGTTTCTAAATGTTGTCCTAATACTCCTGATTGGTCTAAAAAGCTTTTACTATTTTTCGGAGTATTTATTGGAATTTATATCGGACAACACATTTTGTGTTAATGTGTTATTTCATCAAAACTATATTTCTAATGTTGTCCTAAATACTCCCGATCGGTTTAAAATGTTTTTACGAATTTTTGGAATATTTCTTGAGGTTTATTTTCGACAAAAATTGGACAACATTTCATTTAGGAGGTCGACCGGTCGACCAAAGGGCGACCGGTACCTGTAGAGATGACAGAACTCGCTGTATCTCAAATATATTGAAGGGTGACCGGTCCCTATGGGGGGCGACCGGTCGAACCCATGGTCGACCGGTCGGACCCACCCTGGACCGGTCAACTAGTGTTAAATTTGTTGTATTCTTTTTCTAATCTTATCAGTGCGCGACCGATCGCCCTCAAGTTTGACAGCAAAATTCTAACCGTTGTGCAGCAGACAACATTTCCCTGATTTGTGGGATTGATTTCTAACAGCTATAATCTTGATTTTAATTGCAATTTTTTTGTAGATATCAGATTCCAAGAGGAGCCTTTCAAGTATCAATCATCTCCTATAAATAGAGGAAGATTTGAAGCACAAAGAATAATAAGAGAAAACTACAACACAACAAGATACACTCAAGAATATACTTGTTCTTACATTGTCTTATTTCTTGTTGTAATTTGCCTAGCTATTCACTTTCACATCCTTGAGGTCTAGGCTATTCTTGATTACACTTTGCACTCATATTGTAATATTCATTATTGAGTTGTAATCTTAATTTTTGGTCATCATTCAACACAAGACATCCTTGTGAGTATTCTTGTGGTAAGAATACACTTGGGTGATCTAGGTGATAGGAGTTTCAAGAGTGTGGTGCTCTTGAGGTGTTGAAGAATTTGGTATTCTTCAAAATTGAAGATTGTGGTGATCTTCAAAGGTGCCGTTGAAGGAAGATTGTGGTAATCTTCAAAGGGAGATTGTGGTAATCTCCAAAGGTGGTGTTGAAGAAGAGTGTGGTGCTTTTCAAGGTGTTGTAAGTTGAGTTTGTATTAATTTTGGTAATTAATAAAATTCTTTTTCTTTTTGAAATCCATCCCGGATATAATGGGGTGGTAGAGGATTAGGCCCTAGGTGGGTTGAACCTATATAAATCGACGTGTGTTGTTTACATTCCGCACCTTTATTATTGTCTTGGCTTGTTTTGTTCGAAAAAGAGGGTAAAATCAAAAAGATGGAGATAATCTATTCACCCCCCCTCTAGATTATTGTAGCCGCTTGGACTTAAAAGTGGTATCAAAGCCAAACTCTTTGGCAAGCTCGTTTCATATCGTGAGTGAAGAGAAACGATCGTCGGCTACGAATGAAGCTCATCTATCCGGCACCTCCACCACTAAGCCACCACTATTTGATTCCCAAAAAATTTATATTTTGGAAAGAGAGAATGGAATGTTATTTACAAGGTTGCGGATTCGACATTTGGAACACCGTCATAAATGGAGAATCCATTCCAATGAAAGACACACCACACACCTCCAAAGGCCTCAAAGAGCTAAATGATGAAGAGAAGAAAATCATCTCCTTAAATGGTAAAGCTCTCAATATTTTGTATTGTTCACTTACTAATTTGGAATATGAACATATTGTAGGAATTCAATCGGCACATTAAGTATGGCAAAAATTAGAAGCCATCTATGGAGTATATGCAAATCAAAGAAGTCAAACAAAAGCATCTACTTCTCAAAGGGATACAATGTCACATCTAAGGAACAAGCCTCTTACAACTTCCAACTATGAAGAAGTTGAACATTGTCTTATGGGCATCGAAGAAGAAAACGAGGTATGTCTTAAACCCTCTACTTCTTATGATATTGCTATTCAAAATGATTATAGTTATTTGCAAAATGATTTTGATGATCTTCAAAATGAATTCCAAAATTTACTTGTTAAATACAAAAATTTGAAAAAGGAATTCATTGTTTTGAAAAATGAAAAGGATAGTTTATTTACTTCCTATGAATCACTATCATGCGTTCACACCACCACACTTGACAAGGTTAGAAACCTTGAAAAACAAAATAGTACTCTTGTTGATGATATGAATTGCATAAAAAATGATTTATCAAAATCAAACTTGAGTACCAATAAGTTGCCCAATATTGTGAATGTTAATGGTTGTGATAATTTGAATAGTGAACTTGATTATGAGCCTAATATTGTCAAGTATATGAAAAAGAATCGAGTTCCTATGCATGTTAGTAATGTTACTTGCTTATATTGCGGTAGGAAGGGACACGCCGTAAATACTTGTCGGGCCAGAAATAGCTCAAATTATTATTGGAGACCTAAAAGTCTCAAAGCTAATCCCAAAGGACCCAAACACTTGAGGGTACCACAAAACAATGTTATATTAGGTACCCGGTGAAATAATAATCGAAGAAAATTCATACCGCCAAAAAGACATCAAATGACCATTTCATTTGATCAAAGGAGAAAACACCTTCAACAAAGTCATTTTCCAAGAAGAGGAAATAATCAAAAATGGGATGAACAAAATCCTTGGAAATGGCAAAGACATCATCAACAAGATGATCTTCCAAGAGAAAGACACTTTCAAAAATGGGAAGGCCACAATGCTTGGAAATGGAACAATTGGAGAAGCTATCATCAACAAGATGATTTTCAAAGGGGAGGATATCATCAAAAATGGGAACGACACAACCCATGGAAATGGCGTAATTGGTAAACCGTATCTCCCTATTTAAATATGCATTTTATTTTCTTTGCATGTTTTTATTTGTGTCTTTATTGCAATATGAGTTTTCATATTTAGGTCTTCAATATATTTGTGAGTTTCAAAATATTGTTGAAAAGAAGACCTTGCATGATGTTTCTAAAACTCTTGTGCATTTAATTAGACTTATGTGGTTTATTATCTCCTATGTAGTTATATAGCACAAGCATGCTTAAGATATCTCTTATTGTTTAGCCTACACATGTATTATTGTGTTTGTGCAAAATTTGGTTTAAGAATTGAATAGGATTTACATATCTCTCTACATATGGTTATCTACTCGTAATATATCAAGAGAAACATGAACTATCGAGGTACGCTCATTATTGTTATTCATCTCATAGACTCGATACATGTTGTGCCATATGCTTATGTGCTTATTTTATACAAGTGCCTTTAAGAGGATGTTTTGATTTTTGTGAAGGCATTATTTAACATAGCTTGTTTTATCTAAGATTTTTAAAGGATTATATTTTGTTTTGATAAAAAAATTGATCTTCTAGTTATGCATTTTATTGCACATATAAATGTCATTATTCTTGGATGCTTATGTCAAAGCTCTTGTTCATATGATTCTTGTGAATGAGGTCTCTACTATGTGCTCTCTTATTGTCAAATTTCAAAAGAGACCTTATGTAGCTTTCTTAAGGTTATTTGAACTTGAATGATTTATTAGACTCTTGATGATGCATAGTATGTGGTGCTTAAAATAGTGTATCCATTATTCGATATTACTATGCTCGTGTGCAAAATATCTTGTTAAGATTTTGCAGAAATTTGTGATATTTCGCAACAAGTTTGATGAACAAGACAAGGTTAGTAGCTCAATGATATTGTCAAGAAGAAGGTAATGATTTTGATGTAATATTTGCACTCATAGCACATTTAGAAGTTATTTGCACTTTACTTGCCCATTCTTGTTTTGAGAAAATTTCAAGCTTTACCAAATGGATATTAAATCCAATTTTCTAAATGGTTTTATTCAAATAGAAGTCTATCGGAGTTTAAAATTTTAGGCCAAATGATTTTTTTTAAAAAAAAAAGGCCTTGTACGGTTGATACAAGTATCCCGTATATGGTTTGATAGACTTAGCTATTTTTGCAAAATGATTTTATAAGAGGTAAAGTTGATACTACATTTTTTGAAAAAGGGCAAGATTGTTTACTTGTGCAAATTTATGTTGATATTTTTGGTGCTACTAATGAATATTTGTGCAAGATATTTTTTCAAGTCAATGCAAGGTGAACCTAAGATGATCATGATGAGGGAAGCTCAAATTCGATCATTGGAATTCAAGTTCAACAATGCCAAGAAGGTGGTTATATTCCACATTCAAAGTATAGAAAAGAAAAAATGAGGCATTGAAAAAGAAATAACCATCTCAACCTCTATGATTACCATGTAAAGATTGACGAAGGTTGAGGAAGGCAAATCGGTCGACAAACAAATTTGAGGTATGTTCATTCACTTTTATTACTCCCATAGACTCGACATTCCATATGCCTTACGTCTATATGCTCGACTTCAAAAACTATCCCAATGAATCTCATTAAAGTGCCGTTAAAAGAAATTTTCAAATATTTGAAAGGCACTTTTTTATGACTTGTTGTATCTAAAGTCTTAAAACATTCTTATTTTCGGGATAACAAGTCCGGTGATAATAATTTTTCAAAATATGGTTCATCATAATCGAACTAAACATATTGAGATTCGATATCTTTTTCTAAGGGATTGCATGTTTAACAAAAACTTGAGATGTGTTTAATTCCGTCTCAAGGATAACTCGCAGACTTTTTAATTGTACACCACCGAGTATTTTAATCCATTTCGAGCGTGATTATGACATAATGTATATTGAATAAAGTCTATGTTTGCATTTTGCACGTTTCTAAAACTTAGGGGCGAAAAATCGGATTTTTGGTTGAAAATTCGGATTTTATTAAAACTGGCAAGACAGTGGGCTGATGAGGTTGAGGGCAACCGGTCGCCCTCAACCACGACCGGTCGCCCTAAGCAAAATTTTGGATTAAAACCGTTCTGTCTCATGCCTTAGTCATTTTAACCCATTTTTGCCATTTTTCGTCCCCTTTGCCAAATTCACACAAATTTCACTCAAAATTTGTTTTCATGCATTCAATTCATATCTTGGACCTTATATAGCATGTTTATCATCATCATTGCTCATCTTTACCGATCAAATGGTAAGAATTTTCCTTTCTTTGCTCAATTGGGTTGAACCCTTGAGCTTGTGGCTTTCTTGTATATTTCTTGATGAAATTATCTTATGATCATGATGAGCTTAGTTGTTATGTTGTATTGTATGATGTTTGATGTGAATTGGTGATGAAAATATTTGGTTTGATTCATTTACAAGGGCTCTGTACAACTTCTTTTAATTTTTACGCCCACAAAGTGTTCGATAAAACATTTCAATGAAAAATTCATCACCTACATGATTCTCTAGTTTCCAAATGTCTTATATATTTATAGAGATCGTGTTTTGCAAATCAAATGAGTTTTCATAAGTTTCTACAAGTCATATGATCGACTTTTCCCTCCTATTTGGTCTATAAGCCTTAATGTTCAAATAGCTCGATAAATCGGTAAAATTGTGCACTTTGATATGATGTTTTTATCGTGCTAACATTCTTTTTGATGATTCCAAAGGAGGAGAAACAAGTTATAAGCTTATTAGCTCAAAGAAGCTAAGATAAGCTCAAACGAAAAGAAGCTATGTTGTGGATCATATTTATGTCCACTTGATGTATTATGGTTATGTATGATTCTTGGTCCATTGGTTGTAGTATGGACTTATATACGTTTCTAATGATGTCTCTTTGACGGGGGGAGCTTTTAAGTTTTTGATACTTAAGCTCAATATCGAAAACCTAAGATTTTAGCTTATGTTTAAGTTGCTTCTGTATAACTCTTGTTATGCATATTGATAGGGAGAGCTTTCGCTATATGTGTTTGAATATCTCTACTCCCATTCTAGTGATTATATTGTGTGGAATGTTGTTGCTCACAATGGATAGTTCCTTTAAACCGGTAAAATTGTTTTGTTTTCAAAATCGACCTCGTTAAAATTGCTTTGGTTTGTAATCATCAAAAAGGGGGAGATTGTTTGATAAATGGTTTTATCATGATTTTGATGATTTTGTTTTTATACCAAAATAATGGTTTTAAAGGTTGTCCAAATACTCCTAAATGATTTAAAAGGGTTTTAATATTTTCCGGAGTATTTTCTCAAGTCTATTTTCGATAATATTGGACAACACTTTCAATGATTTTATGTCAATGGGTTTTTGCATTGAAACTATGTTTCTAAATGTTGTCCTAATACTCCCGATTGGTCTAAAAAGCTTTTACTATTTTTCGGAGTATTTATTGGAATTTATATCGGACAACACTTTTTGTGTTAATGTGTTATTTCATCAAAACTATATTTCTAATGTTGTCCTAAATACTCCCGATCGGTTTAAAATGTTTTTACGAATTTTTCGGAGTATTTCTTGAGGTTTATTTTCGACAAAAATCGGACAATATTTCATTTAGGAGGTCGACCGGTCAACCAGCGGGCGTCAGACCAAGAGATGAGAACTGTTTGTATCTCAAATATATTGAAGGGTGACCGGTCCCTATGGGGGTTGACCGGTCGAACCCATGGTCGACCGGTCGGACCCCCCTGGACCGGTCAACCAGTGTTAAATTTGTTGTATTCTTTTTCTAATCTTATCAGTGCGCGACCAAAGTCCCTCAAGTTAATGACAGCAAAATTCTAACCGTTGTGCAGCAGACAACTTTTCCCTTATTTGTGGGATTGATTTCTAACAGCTATAATCTTGATTTTAATTGCAATTTTTTTGTAGATATCATATTCCAAGAGGAGCCTATCAAGTATCAACCATCTCCTATAAATAGAGGAAGATTTGAAGCACAACAATAAGAGAGAAAACTACAACACAACAAGATACACTCAAGAATATACTTGTTCTTACATTGTCTTATTTCTTGTTGTAATTTGCCTAGCTATTCGCTTTCACATCCTTGAGGTCTAGGCTATTCTTGATTACACTTTGAACTCATATTGTAATATTCATTATTGAGTTGTAATCTTGATTTTTGGTCATCATTCAACACAAGACATCCTTGTGAGTATTCTTGTGGTAAGAATACACTTGGGTGATCTAGGTGATAGGAGTTTCAAGAGTGTGGTGCTCTTGAGGTGTTGAAGAATTCGGTGTTCTTCAAAATTAAAGATTGTGGTGATCTTCAAAGGTGCCATTAAAGGTAGATTGTGGTAATCTTCAAAGGGAGATTGTGGTAATCTCCAAAGGTGGTGTTGAAGAAGAGTGTGGTGCTCTTCAAGGTGTTGTAAGTTGAGTTTGTATTAATTTTGGTAATTAATAAAATTCTTTTTCTTTTGAAATCCATCCCGGATATAATGGGGTGGTAGAGGATTAGGCCCTAGGTGGGTTGAACCTCTATAAATCGATGTGTGTTGTTTACATTCCGCACCTTTATTATTGTCTTGGCTTGTTTTGTTCGAAAAAGAGGGTAAAATCGAAAAGATGGAGATAATCTATTCACCCCCCCTCTAGATTATCATAGCCGCTTGGACTTACACGGCCGTGTTCGTCATTTTTACGAACACGGCCTTGCCGTACTTTTAAGCACGACCGTGCTTTTTCTCCAGCTCAAATTTTTCTTTTGGCGGAAATTATGGAAGCTTTTCCTTTTTGCTTTTTGGCAACTATTGTACAACTTTTACATCTCGTTTTGCTGCATTAAGCCCCATTATTCCCTCAATTATTATATGAAAACAAGGATTCAACAAACCAACTATGGTAGTGGAACAATTATTTCCAAGAGATGGCATTGTTAATGTGTTCTTTCATAAAAACAATGACTATAAAAGCCAAGAGTTTGGGATGGGGGATTCATTCATTCACTCTAAGTTTCAAAGCAAAATACATTGAGAGGATAAAAGAGAGGTAGAGTTGGAAGTTGAAGAGCATTAGAGGAGAAGGCTTGGAGCTCAACATCATTGCAATCAACCAAGGAGGAAGTCTTGTATTGGTCTTGAATAAGAGCTAAGTACACCATGTTCATTTTATTCAAATCTTCTTGTGTAGTATACTCTTTTATCAAAGCCATGTGTAGCTAAATTTCTAGTGTTTGAATGTAATGAACTCTAGAATGAATTTGTGATTAAGGTTTGTGTGTTTTTAATAAAATCTTCATGTTTTGTGTGATTCACTTATATTACGCTTTATTTATTCGAGTTAATATTTTCGGTATATTAATTTGAAGTCTATTCCTCATCGGGTAATCGAGAGATTTATGGTGAGAAAGAACCTATATATGTGAAAAGAGTTGCATGCAATCCTAGATATAGGACGACATAAATCTTATGGATTATGGTCAAACCTAATATAGGAATTCACAAATCGTTTTAATGCAATCTTGGAGGTTTTAACTAGAAAGAGATTTCAGTTAATCAACTTGAGATTAGGAGTTTTTCACCTTGAGAAATTGTTTAACTTAAATCGGGAATTTCTACAGTACACAAAACATGAGAGTTTATTAAAAGATGATGATTTTTGCTTAAGGGATTTTGGTTGTATTTTTATCTTGTTGAATCACAAAAATATTCTAGAGGGATTTATATTCAAATACATTTCTAGCTCTTGATTTCTTATTCTACAATCTCCTTTTATTTGATCTATTATAAGTTGTAATTATTTCAAATTCTTTATTTTTCATTTCCTAGTTTTACCCAACAAAAACTCGAAAATTGCTAGATTAGATAACAAAAAGATCGTAATTATTAGTACTTACGAGTCCTCGTGAGAATGACACTCGGACTCAATAATCTATACTATAAAACGATAGGTGCACTTGCCTATGGTTTCTAGAATAGTTTTTGAGCCATCATTCAACACAAAAATCGTGAGAACAAATTGGAAAACCAATCTACATTCACTTCTAATTCTTCGATAATAACTAGAAGGGTATTATGAAGGAATAATTTACATGAATTTTCCATATATACATTTTCAGTGGAGAATGAAATGCTGCAAAAAAAATCATAAAAGAAAATTAAACAATATGGTAGAAAGTCATATATTTAAAAAAACAAAAATTCTCTGGACAACATTCACGAGTCATGATAATGGTTATGATAGCCCAAATGGAAAATCACATATGCAAAATATGTCAACCTTTAGGCATCAGAAAATATGTGTTAAGTAAGCTTATCAACAAAATAAGATAGACAACAACTTGTACACCACAAAAGGCAATGATGTGTTTGATAGTTTGACCAATGTTCATCAAGCCACCTAACACTAGCCATTAAAAAGGGTCCGAACATGCAAACTCGATTGTGATGCGTTAGTTGAATTCGAGATCTGTTGCGAATTCTCTTCATAATGATGTTCATTTGGAAAACACCTTCAAGCATAATTTCTTTTATTTATTAGAAATATCTTGCTTTTCTCCTCAAAACTTTAGCCATCTTTGTATTCCAAGCTACAATGCAAATTAAGATAGTTGATATAGTTACACCTTATTCGGTATTCAAACAACAATGCATATTCACATAATACACGTTATTGATTAGCTTGTATACGGCGGTTTCATCAGTAACTCAATTTCAACAAATTTGAAAACACTTTGTATATATGACATTCTTGGAATCTGGTAATAAGTGAAGACCTCACTCCTTGTATTTTGGATACATTAAGTTTCTTTGAGCTATATTTGACCCCTTGATGATATCACAATGAAGATTTTAACAAAATATTCATTCTCTAGCGTATTTTTCATTATAATTTTTTTTTCAAACACCTTTTCATAATTATGTTTGGATGGTTTTGAACAATTTATACGCCCCCTTAACCTTGGACAAGTTGGCAACATATTTACCAATAATTGAATGAAGCAACTCTATTCTACTAAGTTCGAGAATCATTCTAACTTGTTTTATTTTGTTTGTGAGAAATAACGGCCACTTAAAAGTTAATGCTGTTTTATACAACAACAAATATTGATACACACTACACATTGGACATTGGGCATTAACAAAGTGCAACACTTACAAATCAAGGGTACTTACAAATCAAGGGTACACAACAGGAAAACACTTACAAATAAATGTTATTAACATAATGATATCATATGAATGCTATTCACAACAACAATCAATGAAGTTCAAAGATTCAGGAAAATTATTCAGCTTTACAAGGGAAAGAACATACAAATGAAATAATCCAAACAAAAATAAAACATAAAATTTAAATAATAACGTGTTTAACTTATAAACTTGTAAAATTCATTCACAGAAGCTGAAATAAAGGAGATCAACCTAAGATGACCCTAAATATTGCTTACAAACAGGGGCGAATCTATTCATGGTCTGCACTGGGCTTCAGCCCAGTCCAAATCTTACGGAAGCCCAATGACTAGTATGGTTTTCTATTGTTTTTATCATCATTAGCCCAGCCCACAATTTTCCAAGCCCACCACTTTTCATTTTGAAAACCAACTAACCCGTTTTTAATGTACTGCAATATTTAACAAACAGAAGCTAAATACCACAACTCAATAATCATAATAGGATTTCACCTATTCCACCTTCACGTCTATGTTTTTCCCCAAATCCCAATCTCACTGATTTTCTTTAAAAATCAACTAAGAATTTTCATGATAATTAGATAATCATTGGTCAATAATTAACTTTGTATTGTTTTTATTTTTGGTATCCACTAATTTCTAGCTTCAATTTCTTTAAGACTTCAACAGCAAAATCAAATGTTTATGCTATGTGGACTAGATTAATTCACGCTATTTCTACTACCACAACTATAATAGTATTTTCAGGCTTCAGTAATGAAACATGTGAAGATAGCACTTCGTAACAATTTGGAGGATGATTTTCTTGAATATTGTTTAATACTCTATATTGCACGAGATTTTGTTGACAATATAGATGTATTTTCCATTCTTCATGAATTTTATGCTTTGAAGCTTCCTCGGGCACAACTTTAATGAATATTTAAAAATATATATTTGTTATATATATATATATATATATATTCAGGGGCATAGCCAAGGGAGGTCTCCCCGACCCTCCGCACACCCCAATTTTTTTATGTCCCGATTTTTCTATGGAAAAAAATAAAAAAAAGTTATATATTTTTTCTTAAAAGGAAAAAATAGATGAGCTAGGGGGAAAATTTTTTTGGGCGGCTAAGGGTACCATGCAGGTTAGCTACGCCTCTGTATATATTTGTGGTGAAATTTTTATTTTTTAGCCCACCCTACTACTAATTCCTGGATCCGCCACTGCTTACAAAGTACAATATCTCAAAGTACTAACCTCAACTAAACATGTAACTCTATTAACCAGGGAGAACTTGCAATTTAAGAAAAGACAAAAAAGAGGCTCCAATTCAGTAAGATGCAGATTGCAGAGTTCTACATAGGGTTAAGAAATAAATGAAAGAAGGGGAAAATATTGAAATAATTGATCGTGCCCAAACGGTGTTTGGAATCTGATGATACCCGAGCCGAGCTGTGAGAAATTAATCCACGTCATCAGTCTGACACATATTCGAATAGATGACCTACGGGTGACGTCAAACAATGATGTACGACAACACGTCACGAATTAGGCTCGCCCGCTACCGAGCCCAACGGCTACCGAGCCCAACCGCAACGCGGCTACCGAGCCCCGAGCCCCGAGCCCAAGTTTCGAAATAAAACGCACGCGCGACAACTTCGTAAAAATAAATACATGCCCATGCTTGACACTTTATTGGTATCAGGGACTGCCACATGTCAGAGAATTATGAAGAGAAGTCGACAAGTGGCAAGTTTTGGTTGACATGCACAACTATAGAGGGACATGTGTCGTTTTTTAGCTATTTTATTAATTAATGAATAGTTAGTGCAAAGATGACTATTGTAAACCCACTTACTCAAAAGGGGTATAAAAAGTCTGAAAAGGAAAAAAAAGAAAGAAGGGCAGATAGTAACAAATTATAAAAAAGACCGACCCCAATATTTAAAACAAGCAAAATACAAAAAAGGCATAATTAGCCGAAATAAAATATACGTTACGACACGTTTTCATTCCCACGTGTTAAATCTTTTACATATTTCTACTTGTTGACCAAAACGCACGTCAACAAATTGGCGCTAGAAGGAGGGCCCGTATTGGTGGTCCAGGAGTTCGAGTTCCAAAAAAGCAAGTGAAACAAAACCAGGTAAAAATTTGACATCGAACCTTTTGATAAGGGAAGAAAATGAGTCAATCAAGCCGAGAAATGCCCGTTTGATCAAGAGCAACATTTGAACAACCAACCTGGCCAAACTACTTAATGGCCACAATATGCTCCAAACGGGCAGGAGTACTACTTTATTCCCTTTCGCTCGCTTAATCGCCAACCCAACCTTTGTACAACAAATGAACCAACTTATATCGCAAACTCTCGCCACCACAAACTCTCAAGCACCTCCTCCACTCCTTGCAAATACTAACCCACTCAACCCACAACTAAATGTTAACATTAATCCTCAAATTCCCGGATTTCCTCGCCACGAAGCCCAAGAAGCCGATTCGAGGTAATGAACAATATGTAAAATCTGTGAAGGCGGCAAAGCAAAGAAAATGAGGAGGAGCAAAGTCGTATAGCGAGTCATTTCGAGCAAACACGACATCGTCGTGCCCACTCGTTGTTCGCCGGACGATCGGGAGTTGATCCCTTTCGCCCGGCTCGATCGATAAGTTCCGGCTCGGGTTTGGATGAGCGGGAACAACTCAGGGTCGATCGTCAGGTCCAAGGCCCTAGCTTATGGCGAGAACGGGATGTAGAAATACACCGCCACGTCACCGCCTCGAACGAATTGGAAGGCGGTCCGGATGGCGACAGTCGAAGACCGCCCCAAGTATGGAGCACCATTGTTCGTCGCCATTTTCTCCTGGAATCTGGCGATCCCGTTACGCCAAAGTTGAAAATCCCCGTGTCGGCCTCTATAATGGGGAAACCGACCCGACCACTCATGTTCACAAGTACTTAGCCTGGATGGAACTATACGATCCAAGCGATGCCATCCTCTCGCAGGCCTTCCTCGACTTTGGGCACCGAGCCCACCGTTGGTTAGGACCTGCCGCAGGGATCCATTCAAGCATGGGGGATCTAGCCTCCGCCTTTACGACACATTTCTTAACGTCCAAAGTCCGAGCCGCGCTAAAGACTCCTCGTGAACATCAAACAAGGGGAAAGACGAGCCCTGAAGAGTTATATTTCTCGGTTTAATAAACAAGTTCGAGAAATGGAACCGGTGTCGATGATGCCATTTTGATCGCACCATGGCCGGACTAGCCCCCCGAGACTTGGTTCAATTACTCTATCCACGAATCGGGGCGACCTCGTATCAAGAATTTCTAATCCGCGCGAACGCCATATTTGTGCGGAAGAAGCCATGGCAAGTAACCGCCCGAGCACCGACAAGGGAACATAAGAAAGGACGGAAGGAAAGAACCAAGAGTTAGGTCTGGGGTCGTTTCCGGCCATTCTCGGAAAAACCCGACCACCGGATTTAGAGCTCGCAAGAGGCGAGAGCCGAAGTCGCCGCGTTAAGGAGCACTTTGACCCACACTCCGTCGGCCATATGGAGTGAAGTACAGGTCTCAATTTGTTGCCTCCGCTCGGCCTCGAAAATTGAGCCATCAAAAAATTAGATTCGCGTCGATTCTCGCGCCTATCACAAATCGATAGGTCACGACATCGACGAGTGCCGAGATCTAATTAGGGAAATTATGCGGGTTGTTCGGGCAGGCGGCCTTAAAAGATACGTTCATGAGCTACCACCCCCACCCAGCATTGGCTCAAGCGTCAACCCGAGCGCGTAATCAACCCGGCTCTCTCGCGCCGCCAAAAAAACCAGGGAGGGAAATCCTCATGATGTCGAGTGTCGTCGATCAATACCAACACAATGGAGGATAGACGCTCCAACAGGAAAAGAAAAGCCGATGTTAGACAGCAACCAATGCCGAAAGACAAGTTCGGGTGGCCGAAATCAAGGAAGGCCAACCCACCGCCACCTTGCGTTCTCGGATGCGGATGCCGACCAGGTGGTCCATCCTCATTTCGACCCTCTGGTCATCATCGCACCGATTTTGGGTATTAGGTTCACGTAATTTTAATTGATACAGGAAGCTATTCGTCATTTATGTCCGAGCATTTCGAAGATTAAACGTGGATGATAGTTATATCCGTCCATGTAACGATAAAGATTCTCGGGTTTTGGAGGAGGAAGGATAGTCCCACTCGGAGAAGTTGATTTGCCCATCCAAATGGGACAAGGTTTGCATAAACGGTTGTCATGACAACATTCAAAATAATCAATGCCGATTCGGAGTACAATGCCATCATTGGGAGGCTATTGCTTTATCATATAAAAGCAGCCGTTTCAATATATCATTTTTGTATAAAATTCCCAACATCCGATGGCGAAGCTATACATAAAGGGAATCAAAGGGAGTCACGAGAGTGCTCTCTTAAACTCCGACCGGTGGAGATTAACGTGGCGAACAAGGGCAAACCAGGTGGAATCACACAAGATAATCCCTTGCCCGAAGAAGAGTCCGAGCGAGAAAGGGTGATCGTTCGGAGGATAATCCAAGTCGTCGGCTGGGAAGGAGCCAATGATGGAAGAAGGCGAGCCGACAATCGAAATCGAGCCGACCATTGAAGACGAATTGCCCCCGCAAATCAAGGAGGGCAAAGCAAGAAAAGAAAACGAGCGGAACCAAGAGAACAAGGTTGATACAATCAATGTCGGTAGGTCAAGCGAGGGGCGCCAACTACGTATTGGTCATGATCTTCCGCAACCATATCGAAGCGAGTTGGTCGAAGTTTTGGGAAATAATCTTGACGTCTTGCATGGACTCATGCGGACATGCCCGGAATTGACCCCAAGTATGCGTGCCACCGCCTCAATATTGATCTAACGTTCCGCCCATCATCCGAAAAGGCGCAAACTCGGCCCCGATAGACAGCAAAGACTAAATCGAGGTTAACAAACTACTAGACAATCAGTTCATCCGGGAAGCCCTCTATCCTCGATGGGTCGCCAATCTGTTTTTGGTAAAGAAAAGCAATGGCCGATGGCGCCATGCGTGGATTTTCGACCTCAACAAAGCATGTCCTAAGGGGACGCTTATCCATTGCCAAATATCGATTACATGGTAGATGCCACGGCAGACACGAGCCGATGAGCTTCATGGATGCATACTCGGGTTACAACCAAATACGGATGCACCGGAAGATGAAGAAAATACCTCATTTTTCTATGCTCGGGAATTCATCACATACAAGATGATGCCTTTCGGATTGAAGAATGCGGTGCGACCTATCAAAGGTTAGTAAATAAGATGTTTGAGAAAATGATAGGTCACACTATGGAAGTCTATGTAGATGACATGCTAGTAAAATCATCGTACATGTCTCGATCATCTAAACGATCTTAATAAAATGTTTCATTTTTGAGAGAGTACAAGATGATGTTAAACCCGAGAAAGTGCACATTTGGGGTCGGTTCGGGTAAATTTTTGGGATATATGGTCACCAAAGGGGAATCGAAGCTAACCCAGGCACAAAATAAAAGCCATCACCGACCAGAATCCCCAAACTCGTAAAAAGGTACAAAGCCTAACAGCCGATTGGCCGCCCTTAACCGATTTGTTTCTCGGTCCACGACAAGTGCAAACCTTTCTTTGAAATTATAAAGAAAAGCAAAAATTTCGAGTGGACCGAGCAAGCACATTGCCTTTGAATCTCTCAAACAACATCTATCTTCAATCCCTATATTACAAAAACCAACCCTAAGGGAGGACTTGTATTTGTACTTGGCGGTATCCGAATACGCCATCATTTCGGTGTTAATCAAAGGCTAGATGGCTCTATTCAACATCCGCTTTTATTACACCAAGCCAAGCGTTACATGATGCCGAGCTCCGGTACCCACCAATGGAAAAGTCGGCTTATTCATTAATTACGCGTCACGGAAACTCCGTCCATATTTCTTAGAACACAAGATTATAGTATTGACGAACTATCCGTTGAAACAAGTATTACAATCGACGATACTTCCGGGTCGGATGATTAAGTGGGTCAGTTTAACTTAGCCAATTTGACATTGTATATACGAACCACGTCATCGCAATAAAAGGATGTGCTTTAGCCGATTTTGTGGTAGAATTCACGTCTTCCATACAATTCGAGGTCAAGGAAGACCAAGAATGGAAGTTATTTGTCGACGGCTCTTCCGCCGCAGCCGAGCAGGGGCGGAATCGTGATAATCGATCCAAATGAAAATGCTACTTTGCTCGGCGCCGACGATTTCAGTTCCCGCAACGAACAACGGCCGAATATGAGGCGCTCTAAGAAGCTTAGATATGGCGGCCTCTATGGGCCTAAAACAACTATTGGTTCACAAATGACTCTCGTTGGTCGCTCATCAAATCAACGGCGAGTACGGCTTAAAGAGCAAAAATTGCACAATATTTCGATTTGGTCAAGAAAAGATTATCACACTTTAAGACAAAAATCTTACATGTGCCCCGAGCCGAGAACATGCAAGCGGATGCCTTAGCTCGGCTCGGCTCATCCAGGGACAGATGTCATCACGGATGTCACGGTTACACAATCGTCGCCCGTCACTTGGTGCAAAGAAAATATATACAACCGAAACCGTCGAACGGACTTGGATGACCCCAATCATCCAATATTTAGAGAAAGGAGTTCAACCCGAAACAAAGCCGAGGCGTAACACTACGAACTCAAGCGGCTCGTTTTACACTAGTAGACGGCATCCTCTACAAACGAGGGTACTCCATCCCACTTCTACGTTGCCTTCCGAGACATGGATCAGATTATGCACTTCGAGAGGTTCATGAGGGAATATGCGGCAACCACGCTGGGGCCAAACGTTGGCCTATAAATTAATACGGCAAGGATACTATCGCCATCCCCTCGAAAGGATGCAACCGACCTCGCCAAAAGATGTGAGAGGTGCCGAGATTTGCACCACAGTCGATATCATCCTCAATGCCTTACTTCCATATTTAGCCCATGGCCGTTTGCCAAATGGGAATGGACCTCATCGGACCATTACCCGTTGGCAAAGGGGCGTCAAGTATGCCATTGTGGCGGTGGATTATTTCACAAAATGGGCGGCGCGAGCCTCCGCAAAAATAGATGAAGAGAAGGTTGTGAGCTTTGTATGGAAGTCTATCATCTCAGTAGATTTGGGATACCACATTCGATTGTTAGGCATAATGGGAAACAGGTTCGACAACCGAAGGTTCGAAATTTTGTGAAGGTTTCCGCATAAAAACCATTTCTCAACTCCATACCACCCCCAAATCGAACGGACAAGTTGAGGCCGTTAATAAAATACTCAAGTATACCCCGAAGGCGAGATTGGAGGAGTCTAAAGGCAATTGGCCGGAGGAACTACCTGGCGTACTATGGTCATACGTAAACGACACATCGAGCAACCATTGGAGAAACACCTTTTCTTTAGCTTATGGAGCCGAGGCGGTGATTCCTGCCGAGATTGGAGCCCCTACCTTGAATTGCAAATTTTGAAGAAGATCGTAATGAGGCCGCGCTCCGAGCCGAACTAGACACCTTTCAAGAAAAAGGTGCAAATCCGAGATGAAAATGCGAGATATAAACAAAGGAGTGAAAGGTACTACAATTCGAAAGTAAAGGAAAGAAGATTTCGGTCGGCGATCTTGTATTGAAAAAAGATAACGGGCATTCAACCGAGCCCATTGAAGCCAACCGGGAGGGCCCGTTTCGGATCGCCCACGTCTTATCCGGTGGGGCATACCGGTTAGAATATTTGAGTGGAGAAAATTTATGCACCCATGGAATGTAGCATACTTGAAGCGGTATTATCAATAAAGTGAAGATTTGGGGTCGATCTATGATCCAAATAGATTCCAAAGAGTTATCCTTTCATCCGGTATTTCGTGAGCTCTCTAAAAGAAAACGAAGTTTTTACTCACCACGACTAAAGACTCGATTTAACGAGCACAAAATAAAGACTCGATTTACGCATCGAGCACAAAATAAAGACTCGATTCACTTAACCGAGCACAAAATAAAGAATCGGTTACGCACCGAGCACAAAATAAAGACTAAGTTACGCACCGAGCACAAAATAAAGACTCGGTTATGCACCGAGCACAAAATAAAGACTCGATTAAGCACGCACCGAGCACAATATCAAGACTTGGTTATGCACCAAGCAATGAGATCAAGACTTGGTTACGCACCGAGCATAAAGTGAAGACTTGGTTACGCACCGAGCACAAAATCAAGACTCGGTTACGCACCGAGCACAACATAAAGACTTGGTTATGCACCGAGCACCGAAATAAAGACTTGGTTACGCACCAAGCATAAAGCGAAAACTTGGCCATGTACCAAGCACAAAATAAGGATTCAGTTATGCGCCGAGCGCAATAAAGACTCGGTTCATAAACGAAATTTCAAAAACAAAATCAGGACGAGTTTATATCCCCGGGTACAAGAATCGATTAAGGCGAGCAGATCCCCTCATTCAAGATCAAAACCGAGCCCCGTACTTGGGAAAATAAGAGGAAAAAGAAGACAGCAACAATCTTACAAAAAAGGAAAGAGCCGAGCCTCCACAAAAAAGCTTGAAACACATACACAGGAAAGGAAAATAACAATTCATTTCTACTTCAAAAATAATTACATAGGGGAGGCCGGAGCCCATTACATCTCGAGGCACAGAAGCCAAATTACCTACCTAGGAGTACATATAAAAGCATCAAGACTGAGCAGGGGGAATTTTGACAAGACCGCTAAGCGACTTCTTCCACGTCTGGAGGAAGAGAGCCTTGCGCATTAGGAGCCTCTTCAAAATTCGGCCGAAGGGTTTCGAGATCAGCCTCCAGGAGGGCCAAATCTTCCTCAAGCTGAGCAACAGTACGCCCGCCCTTAAGTAAATCAAGAATTTCTTGGAGGCCGGGTCGCATGGCCACAAAGTTAACATGAATGCATACTCCTGAGTCTTTGTAAGCTTTAATGGCCTCTCTACGAACTTCCTCGGTTTTCGACGGCGATTTCTTGACCTCCTCTGCGACATCGGCTAGACGCCTCTCCATTTCCTCGGCAAAGGCGGCGTGGCAAAGACGCGTTCGGCCGGCGACCTTAACCCCGAGCTCTTCTTGACCTTTCGGGCCCGATCTCGCTCGCCTCGCCCTCGCAGTAGCCTCTCTCTCGAGATTGGCCCGAGCGGTGGCCTCATCCGCTGAGTCTTAAAAGATTCTTGTACCCCTTGAAGGGTAGCATAGGCTTCCTCGCAGATCCCCGTGCCGTCTTTCCGGTCGGCATATTTTTTCTCTAGCTCGCGAGTCCCCCAACCGCATGCCATAAGAGCCCAATCATCCGCCGACATGGCCATGGCATAATCAACTGCTTCTTGGCCGATCTCGAGCGTAATTGCTCGATGCCTTTTGTCCAGGCACGAGCCGATCATTGCGGCCCGACCGCTCCGTAAGACCCTTGATTGCTCCTCCGTCGGCGTGGCACATCGAACGAATTCCACAAACCACCGAGGGCGTAGCCCAACCATTCCTCGCAATATTCATCTCTTGCTTGGTTTGGAGGAATGAAGTGACCTTCCCTCGCCGAGGTCATCCGAGAAAGTTCGCGGACCTTCCTTTTCTCTCAACATTCGGGATGTTCGGGCGCCGCCGACCAACCCTTTCATCGATCGATCGGCTCCTCCATCACAATTCCTCCTCTTCTCCTTTGAAGAGGAGGTGCACCGCTCCGGCACTCCATCGCCAGGACGTTACGCCCGGATATCTTCTCTTCGAGCCGCCTCCACATCCGCAGTTGATCGGGCCACCCGAGCTCGCCGTGCCGTGTTCCTCACATCTGCGAAGACGTGCACGCAAATCCAAGCCACGCCCGCATAAAGCGACCACCAATTAGAAGAAAGATCAAAAGAAAACAAAAAGACAATTCAAAAGGAAATGTAAAAATACGGTGTTTACCTCGAACAGCCGCGACTCGCGGCTCCGGGTGTGGTCGCCTGGGCGCAGATGATCCGCCCACGGACTAGTCACGGGAGGCGGCGCAGCTCGCTCGATTCTCGCGGCCGCCCCGGAGAATGGGGCCGCATTTCCACTTGGGACTAGTCACGGGAGGCGGCGCAGCTCGCCCGATTCTCGTTCTACGCCCCGGGAGAATGGGGCCGTATTTCTTCATTAACGAGAGGATTCTGTTGATGCCCTCTCTCGACCTCCACATCCCGCACGGCCGCTCGTCTCGAGCCACCCCTCGGCCGGTCGGCGGGTAGAGCAGCCTCAAAAACCGGCTGCGGCCAAGTTGGCCTCGGTGGCCAACCTCTCAATCCGCCGTCCATGATTCCGGGCCCGGATGTTCTCCACCTTCGAATAAAAGTGGGCGACAGAGCCCCCTTTGATGCCCTGTTCTCTACCAAGGTAAAAAGACACAAGTCACTCACAAAAAAAAAGAAACAAAGAAAAGAGAGAAAGGAAAAAGACAAGACTTACTATAACCAAAAACAAAATCGAAGGAGGATAAAGGATGCTCTCCTTCCCTTCGTTCTCCACGCGAGATTGCCACCGCTCACCCGTGAGCCATTTTTCTTTCCGGTCCTTCAACGATGAAGGAAGACCTTCCACTAAACTATCCGGATACCCCAATCGGGTTTGTACATAATACCATCCGGACGGTGACGACCTTTTGATGAAGGAGTCGCCGCCAGACGAAGAGTTCATTCATCTCTTTGAACTTAGGGCGAGGGTACTTCTCTAGGTGGAACATCACCACGAGGCCAATAATCCTACCCCACGTAATGGGATGCACTTGGGTTGGATGTATACCCCACTTGCAAAGCCACCGCGTGAGAAAAACCGGCAGCGGAAACCGCAGTCCGAATAGAAGGCTGGCGGTATGTATACCCACGCAACCCGCGGGCGGATACTGGGGGACCTCAGTGCCATCCGTACCTTAAATGGATACCACTTGGAATACGATACCTTCGCTGGAGCTCTCCCATCTCTCGGAGCATCAGCATGCTCGGGATATCATTTATATCACTCGGCGTCCACCGAGGCTCGACACGGAGACGAGGGCCTCCTCCGGGCCGGCCGTCGCCATTACGGTGGCCTATAGGCACTAGCGGCCTCTCCGGCCTCGAATCGCCGGATGGTTCATCTACTCGCTCTACGTTGTCACGCTCCGGCCCGATGGGTTCATGTCTTCTTCTTGCTGCATCTTGTCAGAATCAACGCTTATGAAGTCTTCGTCGGAACTTGCTTGTACCAGTCCGGGTTGATACACCGTTCCCTCCCTAAAGACGGTCACTGGTGTCGGATTGAAGATAGTATGAGTCCGCCCCAAAGACGTTCCGCTTCGTGGAGAATCCGGAGAAGATATCTGAATAACGCTCGGACTATGAGGCGGTGATGGCCGTGCTGGTGAGAAAGAAATAGAAGGTTCAGAGGGAGGGTCTTCGATTTCAACCTCAACACTATAACTACGACTCCTACTATCCTCAAAAGAAGACATTTATAGGTAAAGGGAGAGTATTTTGAAAAAATACCTAAGTTTGAAGTCTCGAACTTTGGAAAGCCGACTCGAAACTTCTGCTCGGTTCTAGTTGCTTTAGCTCAAAGGTCAATGGTTGCGAAAATGAATGATGAAGGGAAACGCGAGTATTTATAGATAGGGTTCCTCGATAGGCGCGACAATTATTCGGAAAAGACGCGCCTTTTAAAAACTCAAAAACCGTCAAACATGTCAAAAAATGTCGCGTCCCCACGCCCGCTGACAGAACTGACGTACCTTTTCGGTTCCCGCGCAAGATTGGTCCAAACACAAGATGCCACGTGTCTGTCATTATGGCAACCCAATTAATGCGCCGTTTCAAGCATTAATTGCCACGCGACAGGTGCCAGGAAAGAACTAAAACCTTGGAGAAATCCGTTTTCCCATTAAATGTTCATCATTAGCATTAAAGTTTAACTCCGATCTCAGAGATTCTTCTCTCGGAATTAAACTTGGGGGCCTTTGATGATACCCGAGCCGAGCTGTGAGAAATTAATCCACGTCATCAGTCTGACACATATTCGAATAGATGACCTACGGGTGACGTCAAACAATGATGTACGACAACACGTCACGAATTAGGCTCGCCCGCTACCGAGCCCAACGGCTACCGAGCCCAACCGCAACGCGGCTACCGAGCCCCGAGCCCCGAGCCCAAGTTTCGAAATAAAACGCACGCGCGACAGCTTCGTAAAAATAAACACATGCCCATGCTTGACACTTTATTGGTATCAGGAACTGCCACATGTCAGAGAATTATGAAGAGAAGTCGACAAGTGGCAAGTTTTGGTTGACATGCACAACTATAGAGGGACATGTGTCGTTTTTTAGCTATTTTATTAATTAATGAATAGTTAGTGCAAAGATGACTATTGTAAACCCACTTACTCAAAAGGGGTATAAAAAGTCCGAAAAGGAAAAAAAAAAAAAGAAGCGCAGATAGTAACAAATTATAAAAAAGACCGACCCCAATATTCCGCCGGCAAAATACAAAAAGGCATAATTAGCCGTAAATAAATATACGTTACGCACGTTTTCATTCCCACGTGTTAAATCTTTTACATATTTCTACTTGTTGACCAAAACGCACGTCAACAGAATCCCAACCATGGACACCTACTATACCAAAAGCGATGTCATTCCTCCCGTTGTTCGACAACAACTAGGCTTCATTTTCGACTTCTCGAGTTTCATAATCATTCGGTAATTTTTCTTCACTAGATTTGGGTAATGCCATTTATACCGAGGGCATTCGGGTAAAATCGTAACTAAGAAAATGGGCTAAATGAAGCAAATATAGTAGAAAGTGACAATAATGGAAAACTCAAAAATGTTATATTCAACCCGGACTCTATATATACGCCAATTTTCGCATTGGAGATGTGTATAAATACTTTGGAAACACTACATAAATAACTACAAGATGATGCACAAATACTTCACCATCATATGTCATAAAACTATACAACAAATATCAACTAATTATGAATTATCTAAGAAAAAACTAACAATATTTATCTCCCATGAGCGGAATTAAGAATCACACTATCTTTAAGAACGACATTTAAATGATCCAAAAAAATGTAAAATTAATGAAAAATCTGCCTCTAAAATCACACCAATAACTAAAGTAGTTACTTTTTATCAAACAAAAGCCGATATTTGTAATTACATAACTAACTCCCATTAAAATCCAATAATTAGTAAAATTCTTTAAATAACCCTATTAAAAAAACAATTTTTTTCTTGCCTAAAATATGGGTAAAATCAAAGCCATCCAAAATTTTCAATCATTGATCAATAGTAGTCCCATGGTCTTACTTCAGAAAATTGGTTTCATTTGAACCAATTCATATATATATATATATATATATATACATATATATACATATATATAGGGATGGGATCTCATGTGACAGCCTCTTACCATGTGGCAGTATGGACAGATCCCATCCATCCATCCTAATCAATCAATGGTTGATTAGGCCTAGAAATATACCATTCTACATTTATTTTGTATGTAAAAAGGGCAAGTCGGTAACTATCAAAATGGAGTAAAATAATACCATAATTAAATACATATAATCAAGGGATGTATTGATTATCGCTTTCCATAATGTAAACGTTGAATCAGCAAAAATAACGGTTTCAGGATTCTTCTCTCACCATTCATTAACCAAAAACAAAAGGAAAAAGGAAATGCATCAAATTCAAACAATCTTATTCGCCATTTTTGAACAACAAAGAAGGTGTTCGACATGTGAGATATGCGTATTTTGGTATACAAATGTTTATAATATTGTGCTCTGGACGCATTATTTCGTGTATAGATATGTATATTTTGGTGCTAATATAACATGAAATATGACGTGTTTGGATGTTTATTTGAGACTAAATATTGGTAGTTAAATTGGTATAAAAATATTGACAATATTGTACATCGGAAGCATATTTTGGTATATATATGTGCATACTTTGGTGCTTTATAATCATAAAAATATAGTATAAAAATAATTCCATTACGGTACCCTGAAATCATATTTTGGTGTCCACTTGTCCAATATTTGGTGATAATATAAGTATTCAGTAGTGCATTGTTAGATGTTTAATTGAGAATATTGTATACTAATATTGACAATATTGTATATTTTGAAACTTATTTTGTGTATACATTTGACTGATTTGGTGTACAAATATGCAATTTTTTCAACATTACGCGCCGTCTGATAACACCCACGTGCTTGCAAAAATCAAGAGAATAGATCCAAGTGAAAAACACATAAAACAAAATTGCCGGAAAAAAAACAATGTTAACATCAAACAAGTCAACCAAAAAAAGGAAAAAGATGTAGCAAATGCATTTGTGTGTCGCATAAAAACTAACTGTATACCAACAATTACCTAACTGTATACCAATCTAAAGCTAAGTTTTCATCAATTCATATCCACAATTAAAATAAAAACAACTGAACTAATTGTATACCAACAATTTACTAAATTTATACCAACTTATAGCTAATTTTTCATCAATTCATTTCCATGGGTACAATAAAACAAAATGGGCCAAAAAAATATATGCTACAATTTCCTCAGTTTGGGCATCGAAGATTTCAAAGCAGATTTGGCAGTCTTGGACCTCTTGTTAACACTCACGTGCACCTCGCTTGACCCCTGGAGATGCAGGTCTTTTCATGTTTCCTCTTGCCATTGAAAATTATAAACCTGGTATTGAGAAACATGAACTAATTAAAGAATGCGGAACTGAAGCACAATATATAAAAAAAATACACCAATTAAACTAATTGGGCACTATATGAACTCTTGTATATGAAAATAATGTTATTAAACATCATTCGTCATTATGCATTGCATGGACATTATATACTCATTGTCAAACTTATCAATGCATCAAAACACATATCCATGTCGTTATAACAATGTTAAAAATGCACCAATATATATATCCATGGCTCTTTTTTTTTCCCAGGTGCAGGGATTAAACAAAACACCACAATAGATTTACTATATACCAAAGATAAGAAAACATATATCATTCCTAAGTAAAATGTACACCATAATAACAATGACTGATTCACCAATAACAAAACAAAACTAATTTAGCACTGCATGAACTTTAATTGTATACCAAAATAATATTATTTAAACACTGTTTGTCATTATGGATTTCAAGGACAGTATATACATATATCTCTGTCTTCTTTTTTTCCTAATGTAGGGATTGGACAAAAAATAAAAAAATATAATTCCAGAAGCAAAAACCCTAGAAAATTCAAAATAAAAAAAAGACGTCCTCTACCTAGTGCAACTAACTCCAAAACACCCAGAAAACGTCATCGTGATTGAAAAACAAACGGACGAAAAAATAAGGAAAAAACCCTTTCCACAAGAATCTACAAACCAAAAATTGAAAAAATCAAACCGGGGACTTACCTTCAACAATATTACCGATGCGTTTTTGGAGTTTTGATGTCGAACGAATTCGGCCAAGCACAGATACTGACAATGAATTTTTCTCCTGGGCGCTCGAAGGTTAGAGAGAAGAAGAAAATGGCCAGACGTTGGAGTGGGGTAGTGAATAAGGAGGAGGCGAAAAAGAAGGGGTTTTTTGATTTTGGGGTAGTGAATAAGGAGGAGAAGATTAATTGAAATCCCAAAAAAGGGGGGATTGTGGGGAGGTTACCAAAAACTGTCGTTTTCTAATAGGTACAAAATGTCTATTGTGCCCTTAAATGGGCTGTGTACAATTTTAAAAAAAAATCGAAAAAAATTTGGCCTTAGAATTAAACATGGTAACGGCTTAGATTTGTCCACACTGCCATATGGTAAGACCCTTGCCACATATGATCTTATACCCTATATATATATATATATATATATATATATATATATATCACCTAGATGCAAAATACTCTTAGTTGATTATTTTCCCCCGCACTTTTTTAAAGTAAAACAACATGGGTTTTTGGTACGGGACCAAATTCTTATATCTACGTAGAATAAATAACTTGTTAATATAAGATTTTTATCTTGTATTTTGTATTATCACTAAGTTTTTTTATCTTATATTTTGTATTATTAAGGCATATTATTTATGAAAAAAGCCTTATCAATTTATATATTAGATATAATATTAAGTACATGAGAATTATATTATGATATATAATATATATGCAAAATATCGATTAAATATTAAAAATTAATAAATATTAGGCGGGACGGGTACCCACGAGACTGAGATGATATCTAGACCCGCCCCCGTTCAAACGAGGCGGGTCAAATTCCCATCCATATTGAAAAGTAATAGCATAAAAAAATCAATTCTACTAAATATCTTATTGTTCGAACTTTTTTGAAAATTTGTCGACCTTCAGAGATATTATTTGAATTTGATTTGATTGTTAAATGAATCCTAATTGTGGCCTGACCCAAAAATACCACCTAATTTTGATTATTTACATATGTATCGTCCCATGTTGTAATCTAGTACATGTTGGTATTAGATATCCCACCTTTGTGATCTGACCTAGAATACTACCTATTTTTAGGGATGTCAATGGGCGGGTACGGAGTTGGTGTGGGATATACTATCCCCGTCCTCAAATCGCATTTCAAATACTATACCCATACCATTCTCCATTTTGGACATCTGGTACGGGGATGGGTGTTTTATATGTTTTTGTGTGTGAATTTTGTGTGATTTCTATTCTTCGTATGAGTGATTGTGCGTATTTTTGTGTCTTTTCGCCCCATTTTATATTGTCATATATTACGTATGGTATTTTTGGTTGTTTCGTAGGTTTTTCGTAAAAAGAGAACTTAAAAACGGGCTAAACAGTCAAAAACGGACATTAAGGGCGAAAGACGGTCAAGGCATACGACGTTGCGCGCGCGCGCAAGAGAGCACGGCGCGCAACGTCAAGATTGACGTAATTGAGCGCGCCGCGCACACAACATAAATGAAGGTGGGCTCGCACTAGCGCGCGCAATCGCGCACAAGGAAGGCCGCGGCGCGCGCAAGGAAGGCCGCGCACAAGGCACGCACTGCCCGGACGCGCACATGTGCGCGTACGCGCACTGTTAGAAGTTTCCAGATTTTTTATTCGTTTTTCCTTGTTCTTTTTGGATTCTTCCACCTTGTATAGGGTTTTAAGCTTATAAATAGCACTTGGGGGATCCATAATTTCGTACACCTTCATTCTTAGCACTTCTAAACTTTAGTTTTGGTATTTTTCTCTTCCATTCAACATTGGGATTGCTTGGGTTCTTCCCCTTGAAGTTATTTTGCTTCTTAATCAAAGAGTAAGATTTCTTCATCTCTTTTGTCTAATTTCAATTGTTGGGTGATTATTATTGCATGATTATGTTTATGATTATATTCTTTCCTTCAATTGAGATTATGATCCTATCCCCAAGCATGAACTAATTTCCTTGTTCTAGGATTAGGATGATTTGATTCAAGCAAACAAACATGAATATTGATTAATTGATTTGCTTTCTGAATAAGTTGCTTTATTTGATAATTGATTGTCTCGATCAACTTTTGATTATTTTGGGGGAATAATTGAGATCGAGAGAAGATATTATTCTGGACTAAATTTATTCGGGGGTTAGATATGAATCGAAATGTATTATCTAACCTAAGGCTTAATGAAAATAGCAAATTATGTTGGGATAACCCTAATATGTGAATACGAAAGTTATCGACCTAGGCCTAGTTTTTACATGTTTGTTATATTTGTTAACCGCATGATCAATTAATTGGTATTTCGCTTGCAAGTTTGATGAGATGAATCCATAATCCTAGAGACTTTTTCTTCTATATCTTTTTCTCCAAATTTAATCCTCGCTTAGTTTTAATTCGTCTTTTTTTTATTGTTTTCTTTTAGTTTATTTAAAACCAACAAACGGTTAGAGTGTTTAGGATTTATTTTATTTATTGTGATACATAATAATTAGTTGCCGGCTAAGTCTTCCCTGATAGACGACTTGTGGTCAATTTGCTACACTACGATTGATCTCGTTCTCTTGCGAGGATTGCTAGATTTATTATAGGTGTTTAGCGGTCGAACAAAATTTTGGCGCCGTTGCCGGGGAAGGCTTTAGGCGTAATAATTATTGTGTCTATTTTCCGTGTTTCTAGATTAGGATTCTTTTTGTTTATTTTTAGTTTAGGACTCTTTTTGTTTCTTTTCGGTTTTTACTTTATTCCACTGGTGCGTTTGATCTGTTTTTCTGGTGTTGTTTATGCAAGGACGTAGAAATCTCAATCGGGACCTTGCGCCTTTTGTGGACGATATCCATCAAGTTGCGAGACGAACAAGGAAAGAAGGGGACGATTCTACGGATAGCAGCGAGGATTCTCGCAATCACATTCGAAAGAAGAACAAAGGCGAATCGAGAGATAGGTGATAATCAAAATGAAAACAACGTGGGAGGCACGCTGACCCCGATGCGTGAGTTTGCACGCCCTTTCATTGGGCTGCGACCTCTTGCATCACATTGGGACAATCAAAGACACGGAACTACGAGCTCAAAACAATACACTTTAATCAATCGTCGTCATTCTATGGGATGCCCAATGAAGATCCTCTTAACTTCATTCGGGAATTCTATTCAGTCATTCAAACTTTTCCTCTACAAGGTTTGGATGAAGATCAACTTAGGATGCGTTGTTTACTTTAAACTCAAGGACCGGGCGAAAACTTGGCTTATGTCTCTACCTCCTAACTCTCTTTCGATTGGGAGGCGTTGTACAATAAGTTCATGGGTGTACTACTCTCATCAGAAAACTTCGGATCTGCGAGGTAAGATAGCTACTTTTAGTCAAATAGAAGGTGAGCCTTTTCATGAGGCATGGGATCGCTTTAAGGATTTACAGATTAAATGCCCACATCATCAATTCCCATTGGAATTGTTAAACCAATTTTTCTATGATGGATTATCGCATAATTATCAATATATGGTTGACAATGCCGCTGGGGGTGACATGTGTGTACATACAACCCAAGAAATCTATGATATTTTAGAGATGATGAGCGATAACTCACAACAAAAAAGTGCCAGAGGTAAACGGGTTGTCGTGAATGAAATAGCTCCTAGCTACGATGTGACAAACAATTGGCTGAGTTGACTAAGCAAGTACAATTGTTGGCTACAAGGGGGCATCCACATGTTCCCCCTTCTGCCGAATCTTGCGGGATTTGTGGTGAAGTTGGTCATGGGGCCAACATTTGTAATGCTATCTCTCAGACGAACAATTCAGGTTGGCGAAACCATCCCAACTTTAGTTGGGGCAATTCACAAAATCCCTCTCATATCTATCCGAGACTACCGCAACCACAAGGCCAGCTAACGGCCCCATCTATTGAAGAAAGCTTGAATTCTTTTATTCAAGCCAGCCAGCAAACACAAGAAGGTAACACTAGACGGTTTGAATCTATGGAAGCTTCTTTTAAGCGTCTTGAGACTCAAGTTGGTCAATTGACGACTCAAGTTGGTGAGATTGCTCGACATATATTCAAGCAGGACACACATCCTAGCCAACCAGCACAAGCTCAATCCATCATCGTTCTTGAATTTGGTGAGATTTCTGATCATGAAAGTGAGATTCCTCTTTCTATTGTCTCATCTAACCCTGCAGGTATCGCGAACATAGAAAATGAAGTTGATGCAGGTGAAGAAGGCATAAATAGGGAGGCAAGCACTGGATCGCCTTCCCATGAACTTTCTATTCTGCCCCTAAGTCCATGCCCAAAACAAGATCCAGGTAGTTTCACTATCAATATTTCTTTTGGGAATGGTAAGGAAGTCACAGGTATGCTTGATCTTGGAGCCGGGATTAACCTTATGCCTTACTCTACCTTTAAACAATTAGATTTAGGGAAATTAAAGTTCACCGGATTACGTTTGCAACTTGCTGATAGGTCCATTAGGTATCCTACAGGCATTGTTGAAAATATTTTAGTCCAAGTAGGTGGTCTTAAACTTCTCACTGATTTTATTGTTTTGGATATGGAAAAGGATAAAGGTAGTCTTAAAGATCATACTATACTGTTGGGTAGACCATTCATGGCAACCACTAATACTTTGATCGATGTCAAAAATAGAAAACCCAAAGATGAATGTCTTGGCGAATCGTAACGTTTTCAATTTTTGATATAGCTCGTAATCCTGCATGTGTTTTGAATGATTATCTGATTGTTGACTGGACCAATTCTGCTGTGACAGATGTCCTATGGCAGGAACACAATATGCGTCGAAGTGGAAAACAACCAGATACAAACTACAAGGTGGTAAATAGGGTTTTGCTCGATGACCCGCCTTGAATCTCTCCATTGACACCGTCAAGCTAATGACGTTAAAAGAGCGCTTCTTGGGAGGCAACCCAAATATTTTCACTGTTTTATTAAAGAAAAAAAAAATTTGTGTGTGTGTTTTCATATTTTCATGTGCGTGGTGTTATTATTTTGTTCCCTTCACATGGCTTTGGCATATTTGTAGGCGGATATGACTATGGTGCCATTTATCGATCTTCGCATTTCTCAGGGACGTATCTTTTTCCTTCTCTTTTACTTTTACGCATTGAGGTCATTGCGTGATTTAAGTGTGGGGGGATGATTAGTCATTGATAAAATATGATGATTGCATATGGCTATGCTTTTACTTTGCCTAGTGATTATCCCAAGTTTAATAATAGTGTTGTTTAGTCAACTTGAAATAGATGTATTAATTTGAGTTTCAAATATGAAATGACTTTGTGAACTTAATACGTAGGATTTGACTAAGTCGTGAATTAGCCTTTGTGGTGAACGAATTAGGTGACGGTTAAACAATAATCCGAGTTGTGGGGCTTGAATTACGAGATTTCATTGATGTGAATTAAGTTAAAACCCTATTTTGATTTGTGTGTACACAAAATTGCTAGCCTTGCAAAAAAAAAAAAAAAAGAAAAAAAAAGAGAAAAAGAAAAAGAAAAAAAAAAAGAACAATCGAGATTATACTCCGCTGGTTGAGCTACTTAGTAACTAGGAGCATTCATGAGCCCCATGTTTGACTTTTACGTAAAACGACGGCTCACACATGAGTATGGGAAACCACCCTAGGAGCCTTTGGAAAACATCCGAAGTTTATACCTAGTGGAAGAATATCTTGAAGTTCTAGCAAAAAAAAAAGGCTAGTAATTGCGTGATTTGTTGTGTGAATAAAAAGGGTTGCAACTTTTGACACAAATTTGAAATTTAGTAAGGAATGCCAAACATTTTGATTGATATTTAACTTTTAAAGTGAGTTTATTGCGAAGGTTGGGCATCGATGAGGAATAATCCGAGGTAGATGGAACATAGTGTTATGGATTAATTGATTCTCAAATTGGACATAATATTTCTTGTTGAGTTTATTATTTGCTTGAGGACAAGCAAAAGGCTAAGTGTGGGGGAGTTGTTTTATATGTTTTTGTGTGTGAATTTTGTGTGATTTCTATTCTTCGTATGAGTGATTATGCGTATTTTTGTGTCTTTTTACCCCATTTTATATTGTCATATGTTACATATGGTATTTTTGGTTGTTTCGTAGGTTTTTCGTAAAAAGAGAACTTGAAAAACGGGCTAAAACGGTCAAAACGGACATTAAGGGCGAAAAAGATCAAAGCATACGACGTTGTGCGCGCAAGAAACACGGCGCGCAACGTCAAGATTGGCGTAATTGAGCGTGCAGCGCAAGTATGTGCGGACGCGCACAATATATATGAAGGCGGCGCAGCACTAGCGCGCGCAAGCGCAAGACAAGGAAAGCCGCGCGCGCAACGGCGCGCAAGCTTGCAAGGAAGGCCGCGCACAAAGCACGCCTTTGCCGGTCAAAAACGGACATTGGGGCGAAAGACGGTCAACTTTTGATTATTTTGGGGGAATAATTGAGATCGAGAGAAGATATTATTCCTGGACTAAATTTATTCGGGGGTTAGATATGAATCGAAATGTATTATCTAACCTAAGGCTTAATGAAAATAGCAAAATATGTTGGGATAACCCTAACTGTGAATACGAAAGTTATCGACCTAGGCCTAGTTTTTACATGTTTGTTATATTTGTTAACCGCATGATCAATTAATTGGTATTCTCCGCTTGCAAGTTTGATGAGATGAATCCATAATCTAGACTTTCTTCCATATCTTTTTCTCCAAATTTAATCCTCGCTTAGTTTTAATTCGTCTTTTTTATTGTTTTCTTTTAGTTTATTTAAAATCAACAAATCTGGTTAGAGTGTTTAGGATTTATTTTTTGTTTATTGTGATACATAATAATTATTTGCGGCTAAGTCTTCCTTGATAGACGACTTGTGGTCAATTTGCTACCCTACGATTGATCTCGTTCTCTTGCGAGGATTGCTAGATTTATTATAGGTGTTTAGCGGTCGAACAATGGGGAATTCTCATTCGGGGAACATGGTCCCCGCAGAGAATAGGGGTCCCGTAAATACAAAAAAAAGTAAAAAAATGATTTTTTTTTACTTAAAATAGTCAATAATTAAAATTGATAGAAATATCATGAACACTAATCTTATAATAACTCCAAAATATAAAATACCTTAACAAATTTAGTTAAATACGAAAATCTTCGAAATACAAAGTCTTGTAATCTTGAAAATAAAAGTCATTACAATATAAAACATATAATTTTTAAGGTTTAATTTTAGGATTTAATAAAATAAAAAATATAAACTTAATTAATATTAATAATATATAAATAATATATATACACACATACACACACATATATATTTACATATATATATATATATATATATATGTCGGTGAAAGGGCATGGGGACGGGAAATCTCCATTTTATCTAATCGGGGATGGGGATTGGACAAGGGATATAAATAGGCTAATTTACCAAACTATTGCAAGTTTAAAAAAGTGTTATCAAAATACCGTGGAAATTGGTTTTTTTATCAATCTAGTGTGAAGACTGACTTTTCGAAAGTTGTCTTCCAAGTTTTTTCATTTTTTTTAAAAATCAAGTTTAGAAGACAGCCTCTGCAAAGTTGTCTTCCCTTTTTTAATTTTTTTTTTAAAAAACTACAACTGTCTTCGGTATCTTTTTTTCAAAAAAAATTTCTGGAAGACAGCGGTATGAATAGTGGTGGTCAAATGGAACTAAAATCGGGTTCCAAACTAAAACTGGAACCAAAATTTGAAACATATCACATATAGTTACGAATATAAAATATTATAATAAATATTTAACTTTTCTTCTTGCATATTTTTATCAAAAAAATAAATATTGTTGGTTTTAAACTTGAAACCGGCGGTTTTAACCGCCGTTTCCACAACGGTTCCATATTTTTTGAGACCAAAGAACCGAAATCGTCTTGCATATTTTTACAAAAAAAAAAATAAATATTCTTGATTTTAAACTTGAAACCGATGATTTTAACCGTCGTTTCCGTCATGGTTCCACGATTTTGAGACCAATGCCAGGCGAACCGCCTACACAGATTCCGATTTTCGACCAGTTGACCGATCAATAGTTCCCAAAATCGTTGACTACGGTTCTGTTTGGTTGCCCATTAGGCCACCACTATTCATATCATTGTCTTCTTCCGTAAATTATAAAAAAAAAAAAAGAATTAGTGAAGACAACGATCAAAAATTTGTCTTGAGTGTAGTTTTTGAAAAAAATAAAAGTAAAAAAGGAAGACAGATCTTTACAAAGGTGTCTTTTAAATTGATTTTTAAAAAAATGAAAAACTTGGAAGACTGACTTTACAATAATTTGTCTTCACACTACATTGATAAAAAACAATTTTCACGGTATTTTGATAACACTTATTTAAATTTGCAATAGTTTGGTAAATTAGCCATATAAATACTATTCCCAGTTTTAGAAAAGCGGGGAATCCTCATCCCAAATTAACTGAAGATTTTTCGTCCCATTTTATTCGAGTAGAGGATGGTTCCGCACGGGCATTTTGCCATCCCTACCTATTTTGTAGCCCATTATAAGAAGTGAAAGGAAAAATAACCCTCACATCCGAACCTAAGAACCACGTTTAGATTATCGAGTTAGAGGAGCTTGGGTCCAAAATTTGAAGAAAATCGTCGTCCACCGGCCGTTGTTATAGAAAAAAAATTATTTTCTATTTTTCGCTGACCATAAAAAGGGTTTAGGAGAATATGTGCTTACCCAAAGTTTTTATATTTTTGTTTTTGAAAGCTACTATTTTGCCCAAAACATATCAAAAGCTACTAGTTTGCGTATAGGGGTAGAAATAAGCTAGACTATTCGACAAAGGCCTTTGACCTGACCTAATTTGGGCTCGACCTGGCCCAGACTATCTACTAAATAGGCTAGACTTGAGCTTTTAAAAAAGTCTTTCAAGCCTAATAGGCCGACCTATTTATGGCTTACAAATATAAAGAACACAATATATATTATATACTTTATTAATATTATTTTTATATATAACTAGTTTAATTATTGTAATAGATAAAATATATATTAAAATAAAATATGTATTGTTTTGTAGGCTGAGTTTTTAATAGGCTCAGACCAGACCTATTTATAAAATAGGCCAGACTTGATCTGGAAAAAAAATCCTATTATTATCTATAAGGTCAGACTTAAACCCAACATACATAAACCAGGCATAGGCTGTTCAACGAAAAACTTAACCTGGATTTCCACCCTAATTTGCAATTAGTGGTTTGCAGAAATCTATAACAATTGTTTTGAAACTTATTTTTGCATTTCAAACCCCCAGTTTGTTTGGTGGGTTAAACTAGGAATTCAATAAATAATTAAGGGTAGTAATGTAAAATCATCTTATTCTGGGTCGGGTATTCTACTTCCTTGGATGAACCAAACATTGCTATGGGCTAGATTGAAACCAATGTTAAATGGGCTGACATATATCCAATGGGAAATAATCAAGCCCAATCTCAGTTGCCTCTCTGTGCTCTGAAGAAGACAACCAATTCCGAAATAAACCACCTCGATTTTAACAGTATGAACTCGAAGAAAACTGATTCTTTTTTCGGGTAATTTAGTGTAGGAGATTGTGTTAGAAATAGTGTGATTTGAGGTGATTCTTTGGGAAATAATTTTGACAATCAGGAAACGAGCTCCTTGGGTTGGGGAGTAGGCGCAAGGAGCCAAGGACAAACTGAGACCAAGAATTTCTGTACAAAACCATTGAAAATGGCAAACAGCAAGTACGAGTACGTGAAGTCATTTGAGGTGGAGGATGAGATCATGCCGCCAAATATCATCGTTGTCCGCGTCGATGGACGTGATTTCCGCAGGTATAATTTTCTGCCTAATTTCTACACAAATGTTTGCATTCTGTGTGACATTGTTTTTCTTTTTAATTCTTTTTTTTTAATTTTTTTCTAAATTTCCTTGGAGTAGATTTTCTGAAGTGCACGAGTTTGAGAAACCAAATGATATAAAAGCACTAGAGTTGATGAATGAGTGTGCGAAGACCGTTTTAGAGCAGTTTCCAGATATTGTATTTGCTTATGGTTACAGTGATGAGTACAGGTAAACAATGACATATTATGTGAATAAACTTTTTTCTGTTGTTGCGTATGTGTTTGGTTTTGCTGCTTCATACTTTGTTTTTTGTCTGCAGTTTCATATTTAAAAAAGGGACCAAGTTTTACCAGCGTCGTGCCAGGTTACTGTCCTATAAAATTATTTTTTGTTTAAGTCCATACATCATTTATTTGTCTTAAAATGATACTTACTTTGCAATAGATGTTGGACTTTATCTAATATGCCATTTAATTCGAACATTTTAATTATTGTGCTTGTGGAATCATAAACATTCATCAAAGCTGCCTTGTTTACCACATTTGGAGGCCTCTAGTGAATTAATTTTATTCTTAGAAGAAAAACAACGGGTGAGAAAGATAATGCTAAGCAAATGCAAGTCTAGTTTTTACATATTTTAAAAGAAGTTCATGTAGGTGCTGGTGTATATTACTTCTCTTTGTTAAATTGTGTGTTGTTGATAGGTTTACACAATTGGCTCTTGGAAAAAGTGAAAATAAAAGTTAGACACTTGTGTACTTCACACCGAGGGGGTTTGCATGATGAGGGAGTTGCTTTCTCAGAGTTGTTTTTAATTTCCTACTCAATCGATTTGATTTCAAATACACAGTGAGATGAAGTGTAGAATTTCGAGACACTAATCTATGTGATTGACATATTGGATTTGCAAGCTTTTCCTGGAATTTTCTGTCTTTTTTAAAATACCTATATGAGAAACCCTCTATATGGTAAGCCATCTAGCTTGGGTAGTTTCTAATAACTTGGAAGTTAAGTAATCTAAGAGGTGGTTGAAATAATGTGCATTTAACTAATGGTGCTGAGAGGGTTGTCAATGGTTGAATTGGAACTTCAAAAGTAGTCTGAGCATCATTGTAAGAATCAACAATCTTTTACTAGATTTTAGGTCAAATTGTTTCATAGAATTAATTCTGCAACTTCAATTGTACAGTGCCTGCGGAATTGCTATAGGACTTGTTAAGAGTATTAATTTAGTTATACTGTTACTGTTAGTTTTTCACCATCATTCTCTCAATATTCTCGACATAATTATCAGAAAGAGGAGAGTTTTGACAGTAGATGATACTTCAGGTATGTGTCACCATGTGTTGCTTAATTTTCTCACATTTTATCATTACCAAAACTCTGTTATCAGTTCATCTTAGAGATTGGGCTCCACTTTTATGGACTTAAACTCACAAGCTTTAAAAATTAAATTAGGGATGCATTTATGCAATATGAGGTGGATGATCTGCTTGATGAATTAGATTTCCTAAGCATTACGTTGCAACTACCTATGTTAAAGTTCAATCTTGCTGTACAATCAGAAGGAAAAACAAGTTGTCCTCCATGTTGTGGAATATGAGCATTTATAAATGACATGTGTGTTGCCAAATGAACTTTGTCCTACCCCGTGAAATAATATTCCAACATCTGAATTACCGCTGCATTTTTTTAGTTCTGTCAATTTTGTGTCTTTAGTTAAAATGATGTTGGAATGCTGATATCAAATCATTTTGCTTCTTTTCTTCTATTTGAATCATAGTCAAGATTGCTGACTATAAAATGCTTTGCAGCAAAATACACTCTCTCATTGTATCTTTCTTCACATCTGTTTATGTCGTCAAATGGAAGACATTCTTCCCTCAGAAGGACTTGAGATATGCCCCTTCACTTAGATCACGAGTTACTTGCTGTGCCTCTGTGGAGGTTCTTCAGGCATATCTTGTATGGAGACAATTTGAATGTAAGCAATTTAAATTATTTCCAATGACGCGCATAATCTATATGATAAATCTCTAAATCCGCATATCGTATACAAAGAATTGCATTACTGTGTACATTTTTGAATAAACTGTTTAACGTAAGGGGCTTCTCTTTCCTAAATTGAAGCCTTTTATTATTTTGGCAGGTCACTTAAATAACCAGCACGATACTTGTCTTTGGCAGCTGATTAAGAGTGGAAAGCCTGCAAAGGAAGCAAAAGAAATGTTGAAGGTGAATTTGTATTGTTCAACCATGCTATTATATCTACATTGAGCACTTGGTGTGGGAACAAATTTTATAATTTATTTTTAATGGTTGTATGGTAATTATACGCAATCATATCATATATGATATGATATGAACTTCCTAGGATATATCTTTAAATGCTAAATTGGTTTTCACCGGATATTTTTTCTTATTCGAAGTGTGACTAATTTGACCTATTATCTTCTTTCTAGTAAAACATTTTGCCTCCGACAAAACTTTTTACTAAGGTGCCTCCTTCTTTTCAAAAGATCGACGCAATAGCCTCGCAAACCACGCCAACCATGTAAACCACACGGGTAAGCCTGCGTGCGACAAAGCTCGAGACTAAATGGTGTGAGGATTCAAACTCAAGACCATTTGGTCTCAAGAAATCACTCACACCACTTGGCCACCTTAGAGAGGCACTTTAAGGTGCCTCCTTGATTCTCGCAAATGGAGGTGGTGACTATCTAGTTTATTTATATATAGAAAAGGATGTATGTTTTGGGCTTTTAACTTTCTCGTTGAGCATAGGAATTGCTAGATTAATGTTTTTTCTGCGAAATTTGTTACCTTTTATCTCTTGGTGATGATTAGAGGTGTTCAACGGTTCAATCGAACCGGGAAACCGTTGACCCGATTCGGTTTCGAACGAACCGTAAACCTTAACTCTAAGGTTAGGTTACGGTTCTATATTTTGAAACTAGGAAACCGCCTGTTAAACCGGCGTTTTTAATATATATATATATATATATTTTATTTAAAGATTGAAATTTAAATTTGAATTTTGAAATTTGAATTGCCAAGCGGTCAAGATTGTTTGACCGTTGATGATCAACGACCAAGATCATTTGACCATTGCCAAACCGCAGGTTTTAACCGAAACCGCCGGTTTAGTTAAAATCGACGGTTTTCGAATTTTGTTTTTTGAATTTGAAATTTTCCTATAAATACCCCATATAATTCATCCATTTTTACTCACACCTACTCTCAATCTCTCAACTCTCTACATTCTAATCTCCCGATTGAAGCTTCAAGTTTAATTTTCAAGTTTAAATTTCAAGTTTCAATTTAATTTTTAGTAGTTTCATACTTTTAATTTCATTAGCTATTTTAAAAAATGTCGAGCCGTGGAGGATCTTCTCGTCAATCTAAGGGCAAAGGTTTAGCGTGGGTTCGAGCAGCAACACCACCACCACCACCACGTTTTGAAGAAGCTTTCGATTTGAGCGAAGATGAAATCGATGCTTGTTTCTTTGGTTTGCAACAAGAAGGTGAGGCTCAACCAAGGAATCGCAAAATCAACTCAAAATCCAACTCAAAGTCGTCGAGCTACACCACCACTTAGATCCGATATTTTTGGTTCATTTAAAAAATTCGAGATCTACAACCAGGAGGTTTCAAAGTTACTTGCAACTATTGCACTAATTCCTACAAGTTTAGAGGAGGGGGCAGTTATGGGACGTTCACAAACCACCTCAACAAAAAACATCCGAATAAAGTTGGGCTAGATCGTGCTCAAACACAACTACCGCCGGGATTCACGGGTTCTTCATCAGGTATGGAGTCTTCTTCTAGTTTATTTAAATATAGTGATGTAACTGCTAGAAAAGAGGTAGCTAAATTTGTTAGTGGTAAGTCACTCCCTTTTAACTTTGCCGATGATACACTTTTTGAAAATTTTGCTAGACTAGCTTATAACCCCGCTGCTACAAAAATTTCACGTTCTACAGTTACTCGCGATATTAAAAAATCGGTTGGTGAATTTAAGTTACATTTAATTAACTCATTTGCTAGTTTACAAACCAAAGTTTCAATTTGTTCGGATGTATGGAGTGACCATTGGCAACGAAGTTTTTATATGGGAATTACATGTCATTGGGTTGATGATTTATGGACTTTGCAAAAACGTTTAATTGCATATAGAGATTTTAATGTTGAACATACCGCTATTAATATTTCTCATAAAATTCATACTATTTTATAAGAATATGGCTTAGTTACAAAAAAAATTTCAATTTCATTTGATAATGCTAGTCTAATTTACGTTAGTTTACAATCATTTACTAATATTTGTGAACCTTCTATTGGTGGTAAATTTTTTTCATGTTAGATTTGTATATATCATATTATTAATTTATGTGTTCAAGATGGTTTAGCTACTTTAAAAGATGAAATTTTACCTATTAGAAATGCGCTTTTATATTTATCAAGATATTCTTCTGTTTTGAAAAAATGGGCTAGATATTGTAAAAATAATGGTTTGTACCTAAGAAAATTCTCGCCCGATGTGCCAACTCGTTGGAATTCTACATATAAAATGATAAACTATCATTTATCATTTTATAAAATGATAAACTATCTCTTATCATTCTACATATAAAACCATTATTTTTACATCGGGCGAGAATTTTCTTGGGTACAAACCATTATTTTTACAATATCTAGCCCATTTTTTCAAAACAGAGGAATATCTTGATAAATATAAAAGCGCATTTCTGATAGGTAAAATTTCATCTTTTAAAGTAGCTAAGCTATCTTGAACACATAAATTAATAATATGACATATACAACGAACATGAAAAATTTACCACCAATAAAAGGTTCACAAATATTATTAAGTGATTGTAAACTAGCCGTATTAGACTAGCATTATCAAATGAAATTGAATTTTTTTGTAACTAAGCCATATTCTTTTAAAATAGTATGAATTTTATGAGAAATATTATTAATAGCGGTATGTTCAACATTAAAATCTTTATATGTAATTAAACGTTTTGCAAAGTCCATGAATCATCAACCCTGATGACATGTAATTCCCATATAAAAACTTCGTTGCCAATGGTCACTCCATACATCCGAACAAATTGAAACTTTGGTTTGTAAACTAGCAAATGAGTTAATTAATCAGTAACTTAAATTCACCAACCGATTTTTAATATCGCGAGTAATTGTAGAATGTGAAATTTTTGTAGCGGCAATGGGTTATAAGCTAGTCAGCAAAATTTTCAAAAAGTGTATCATCGGCAGTTAAAAGGAGTGACTTACCACTAACAAATTTAGCTACTTCTTTTTCTAGCGATTTACATCACTATATTTAAATAAACTAGAAGAAGACTCCATATACCGATGAAGAACCCGTGAATCCCCCCGGTAGTTGTGTTTGAGCACGATCTAACTTTAACTTTATCGGATGTTTTTGTTGAGGTGGTTCGTGAACGTCCCATAACCTCCCCTCCTCTAAACTTGTAGGAATTAGTGCAATAGTTGCAAGTAACTTTGAAACCTCCGGTTGTAGGATCCGGAATTTTTTAAAATGAACCAAAAAAATATTGGATCTAAGTGGTGGTGTAGCTCGACGACTTTGAGTTGGATTTTGCGATTCCGGTTGAGCCTCACCGTCTTGTTGCAAACTAGCAAAACAAGCATCGATTTCATCTTTGGTCAAATCGAAAGCTTCTTCAAAACGTGGTGGTGGTGGTCGTTGATCGGAACCGGACGCCAAACCTTTGCCCTTAGATTGACGAGAAGATCCTACACGGCTCGACATTTTTTTAAAATAGCTAATGAAATGAAAAGTATGAAACTACTAAAAATTAAGTTGAAACTTGAAATTTAAAATTGAAACTTGAATTGGGAGATTTGAATATAGAGAGTTGAGAGATTAAAGAGTAGGTGTGAGGAAAAATGGATGAATTATATGGGGTATTTATAGGAAAATTTCTGAAATTCCAAAAAAAAAAATTCGGAAAACCGCCGGTTTTAACCGAACCGGCGGTTTGGCAACGGTCAAATGATCTTGGCCGTTGATCATCAACGGTCAAACAATCTTGACCGTTGGTTTTTTCAAAATTTGAATTTTCAAAAAAAAAAAAATGAAAAACCGGCCACCAACGGTCACATTTGTGACCGTTGGAAATTCAAATTTCAAAATTCAAATTTAAATTTCAGTCTTGAAAAAAAAAAAAATTAAAAACCGCCGGTTTAACCTCCGGTTTCCGGTTTCAAAATATAGGAACCGTAACCTAACCTTAGAGTTAAGGTTTACGGTTCCGGTTCAAACCGTTGAACACCTATAGTTATATATATATATATTACCTTGATGATTGTCAACTTCACATGCCAATGGATACCCTCTTTGGATTTTTATCGTGTGAACTGCAATTATGATTGGGCTGAGAATTAGAAGTTAACAACATAAATGTTGTTGCTTTGTGAGAAAGACGCTAGGAAGCTAGTGTTCATCTTAATTTACAGTTTTTGCATATAATTGATTATTTGATTACATTTTAGCAGACTAAAGCTCTCCGCAAAATCTATTTACATGCAAAGCTTTTTGCTTGCATATTTTATACAGCCTGTCATGATGTATTTACCATTGAATCAATGACAGATTACCTCATATTTATTTCAATACAAGCTCTTTTTTTTCCTCTGCTCGATTTTGATCTCATCATGTCCATCCACTGGAAAGAATTTGTGGTTACTTTTGGCTGCTATGTTACAGGGATCTCATAAGCAAGTAAAAAATGAATTGCTTTACCAGTGCTTTAACATTAACTACAAGAAAGACATTCCAGAAATCTTTCGCCAAGGGACATGTGTTCTCAAGACAGAGGTAGCTGCACATTCCTTTTGCTTCCCTCCTCTCTTTCTTTCTCTTTCTCGTTGTGTCTGTAAATTAAAAGAATGTTATTGAATAACTTGTGGCATATTATGGTATTAGAGCTATAACATTGCTTCTGTCCCTGTAAACTTGTTGATCTGCTAAGAAGCTGGCTTGACTCCTTCATTTTACATATAAGTTGATTGATTTTGCTTGTCAGATAGTTATTGCAGCATCAACATCTTAAAATATCTCTCTGTTGTGACTAGGTTGAAGATATTGTGAAGTACAAGGATGATGGCTGTCCTGTCAAAAGACCAAGGAGGAAGGTCATAACAGTTCATTCAGAAAATATTGCATCATTCTGGAATGATGACCAGTTGTGTCTTCTAAAGGAGCTAGGTCAATTTACTGAAGATTTAAACAAAACCAAACCTGATTATGTTAAATCTTTCCAATACGAGCAGGTTGATGCCATCTACGTGGATTGTTATTCGCATTGATGGATGCCATTTTCACAGGTGATCAGCTCATGCTTAGCTCTATACTATTTATTCTCCCGAAAGTACTTACTACAACTCCAAACTGCATTTGATATTGATGGCTTGTGCTTAACGAGCTCCATGATAAAATAAGTTTTTTATTGTTGCACAACTTCAGGCCTCCTTTGAAGTTCATTGCTTGAATAGATTTGGTTTTTTCAGGTTATTGTTGAATATAATTCTTAGTTTCTCAATTATCCTATAAGTGATAGTAGTGATGTGCTGGTTGTTAAGGAACCATTTTAGGACTTTTTTCATACAAGGTATGTCCGTCACTGCAGACTGAATTCAGGTTTGACTTCGTCTAAGAGTTAAGAAAACATAATTCATATTTATATAATCTTAAGCCTTTTACGTCCGCCATTCCTAGTGACTGTAATCTTGTTAGCATTTAATTCATTTTGCAAATTAAAGTCTTTAGTGCCTCATCGTCCAAACTATGAGAATATGTAAAATTTTATTGTTTGAAATTTTGAATCTTTGGTCCAAATGAAATTGTGGCAGACGAGAATTCTAACAGGTAGAGCAGGATGGAGTGATAGGATGTGTTAATTTTAGGACTATGGACACTAATTCATCTATTTTGGGAATGAAGGCATTCCTCTGGTAACTGGAAGATCTTTCCAACTCAGTCTTTCCACTTTGACTTTTTGGTTGTTTTCTTTTGCTTTTATGCTGGAATGGCTTGACTCGTTGAAATCAAATTGCTCTTGGTAGATTATTCTTGCTCTATTTGTGCTCTCCATTAGTTTCTTTAAGAGCCCTTGCAAAAACTTCTGTGGTATTTTCCCATATTTGGGTAGGCATTCGTCTTAACTATCAACAATAAAGTGGTAAAGTAAGACAAGATTATTGAAATTTTCGAATTTTGCTAAAAGTTCTCTTGTTATACAGTGTTAGCTATAACTAGTTCATCCTGAAAAGTTATACTCTGGAAGAAATAAGGACTTCTGGCATGAGCTAAATCATTTAGTTGTGGTTGCACAAAAACCAAAATACTGAATTTATGTAAAATAAATTGATTCTTTTGAGTTTGCCTGTATGAACTATGGAAATGATATATTAGGTACCTATTATCATCCGAAACCAAAGAAATGGCAGTACATCGACACCACAGGGGTTCTCCATGATTGAGAAACCAATGTGGCTCTCAAAGTATAATCCTCTACTACAAAATATGTTTGAGTTTTCTGTATCTGCTTAATATTTTCGAAAATGCCAGATTTAATATTCATGGGAAAAAATTACCAGATTAGGTTGTGGCTTGTGGTGCAGTCGGATACAAGTAAGAAGTTGTAGAAGCATTTTCAATTATTACACAATTGAATGATTATTTCATCAGTAACACATTTAGTTTTGTGGTGAATGAATCTTTGTTGCTGATGTTTGCTATGTATGATATGATATTATAAGTAGCCCTCAGTTGCTTTCTTTCTTTTTCTTTTCCTTCTTTGGGGAATTATGATAGATTTTCTGAAGTTCATGAATTTGAGAAGCCAAATGATGCACAAGCTCTCAACCTAATGAACTCATGCGCGGCTGGTGCACTAGAAGAGTTTAAGGATATTATATTTGCTTATGGGGTTAGTGATGAGTACAGGTAGTAATTTAGTTGTCACATATTATGATTTTCATAATGTTAAATATCTGCATTTGTGTTTGACAATTTACTTGTTACTTTCAGCTTTGTTCTGAAGAAAGAGTCTCAGCTCTATGGAAGACATGCCAGGTATTTGTAACCTAGCTGTTGATGGTGGATATTAGCTAGACAATGCAAACATCTCTATGAGCTATTATTTCGTAGGTAGTAATTGAATCTATCTTACAACGGTTAGTCACAATTCTAGGTTAGGTTATATGGGAAACTTTTATCATCAATGTGTGTGTATTTGCTGTTTCTTTTCCAACTCACTTTTTGGAGCATTGGATGTTGGAACTTTGATGAGACCAACTTAAACATTCTAAAATCTGTTGCACTATGATATTTTTGCCATTGATTCTGTTTTCTTTTTCTTTGTTCAATAGATGTTCATTTATGCTTTATATTTTTGTCATGTTGCAGTGAAATAGTTTCTGCAGTTGTATCTTTCTTCTCGTCGTTATACACTATGAAATGGAATGAATTTTTCCCGCATAAAGAATTGAAGTACCCACCATATTTTGATGGCCGTGCTGTTTGTTACCCTTCCTGTGAGATTCTTCTAGATTATCTAGCATGGAGACAAGTTGATTGTAAGTTGATTTCATTTTTCTTTTGATTTTTTGGTACATGACTTGATTTCATTAATTAGTTGGAAGAGGCCCACCGGAAGCAAGACATTCAAATATTGTTTTGCAGACAACTGTTCATGACATGAACCCACAAGTCTGAATTTTATTGTTGTTTCTTATTTGCTATGATATATCTCATCTTTGTAATTATAAAACTCGGATTACGGCACTTCTGGATTTGCAGGCCACATCAACAATCAGTACAATACTTGTTTCTGGATGCTTGTGAAGTCCGGAAAGAGCAGGAGTGAAGCACAAAATTACTTGAAGGTGCTTACTCCTTCGGAATACTTCAGTCTACATAGCAGGCTAGCAGCAATTTCTCCGCTAACTATAACTTGACTAATCATTGAGCATGTTTACGCGAGATAAATAGAAAGCATAACTTAATTTAGGTAGTGATGATTTAATGTGTACCTGTTAGCTAATAATACATTGCGTCTGTTTACTTCTTTTACTAAGAAATGTTTGGTTCCATTTCTTCTTTTATTCCCATTTCATTTAAATTTTTTTAGCAAAAGTTGGAAATGAAGTTGATTTACAAAGGTTGATGGGATAGTCCGAAAACATTTAATGTGATCTTGCGAGTAGTTTTCCTTGAAAATCTGTGTTTTCTGGAAATTGGGGGACAGTTTTAGAATAAAGTATAAATATTTAGAAAAAGATTTTCAGGACGAGCCATTTGAAAATGAGGCAAAACAAACACATTTTTACAATTTCAGTTTATGAGAACGTGAAAACAGAGGATGCAAATAAAAACAAACAGAGTCTATTAAATGAAATATGTATGCTCTATGTAATTTTTTTTTATTGAAGCCTGTTCTTTTCTTCTTTTGTTCTCATTGCTGTGTTTGAGTTCTATTTCATTGTGCCCTGAAGTTTAATGTCAATAACTAGTTATTGTTAGTATTGAGATGGACCAGTATTGAGATATATTTTTGACCTGATTAAGTTTTAAGTTCTATACTTAAGCGGTGATATTCTTAGCTGAATTTGATTGATAATTAACAAACAAAGCTACTTGACCTGGTAAGGCTTAATGACTCTGACTGAAGTGGACATTGCTTGGAAGCTGCTGTGTTTTAGTTTTTCTTTTATGCTAATTTTCATTTCTGAAGTAAAGCCATTTAAAGAATTAGTGGCACTGGATTATAGAGAGATTGTTTTCACACGAGTTCTATCGTAAATAAATGCCCTGAGAATTCTGACTTTCAGCCACTAGATGCAGTAGACATTACATAAATCTCTCCCTCTCTCTCTCTCTATATATATATATTTATAAATATATACGAAGAGAGAGCTGTCTGTAAGTAGTAGTAAAACAAATCTCCCCCACTAAAACATAGTGTAAAAATAGTAAATTTATTCCGTGGTAAAAATTGTAATTTATGTAAGTTTTAATATATTATAGACAAATCTTGATTTAATAATAAGGTTGAGAATTTTGGTTAATTTCCTGGGCCCTAATTTTGGTAGTTTTTTCTTTGTCTATATTCTATGTAATGTTGATTTTTGTCTATGAGAAGGTAAATTTCGTTTGCTTGCCGATTTTGTATTTTCTTAATTTAAAATATAATACTATCTTATTTTCTTAAAATCGAAAATTAATACTTACCAAATTCTGAAATCTAAAATTGGTTAACATATTGCATGGATTGCTGTTCATGTTTAAAATTTATCCTTCCAATTCCAACTTCAGGATTCGAAATTATATCTTTACATTCTAATTATACAATGCGTTATTATATTACACTCCGTACGTCGCATGGGATATACTAGTTTACTAGTAATTGTTGTTCCTTCTCAACACTAGGTTGTGCTCAAGATCTTTCAGTCTCTTTTGTTAGAGTTATATTGTTATTTATGTTATAAGGGTAGTTTTGTATTTTCCATTCTTAGTTGTTAGCTAGGGTTTTATCTATATATTGTAGTAGCCTCCCCATTTCACATAAGCATTGTCTTCATTGTATTTTGCAAGACTTCTATGAAATCCTCTTCTCTATTTTTCTATCTCAATTATGTATGTTAATTATTCTAACATGGTGTGAGTTGTCTGGGAGGTTGCAGAAGGGCAGCGCGCCTCCTGCCTGGGGTTCGGGGCGGAGCCCCGCCTTTTTTTTTCCGATGGGTGTACTAGTGTCAGTTTGCAGATCCGGTAGGTATATCGATATCACACAGTGAGTATGTTGCAGCTTTGTGTTATTTTCATTCGATTTTCGGTCTGTTAGCAATTGTTGGGTTTGCTGTCTTATTTTGGTCTCAAGAATCAGATTATTTGCAATAGTTTTGTTGGTAGAGTTGGCTTGATTTGTTGGATATTTGCATCGATCTATCTAGTTGTTTGGTTGATATTTCGCTTGATTTTTCCGTCATTATTCATTATGGTGGTGAAAGAGATGATTCGTTGCGGTCGATTAGTGTACGCTTGAATGGAAAGAATTATTCATATTGGAGTTATGTTATGAGAAATTTTTGAGAGGAAAAAAATTGTGGAGTTATATTTTCGGAACACAAAACATCTTGTTGAGAAAGATAATACTAAATATCTTTCGGAATTAGAGGTTTGGGAAGTGAACAATTCAAAATTATTACTTGGGTTAACAATTGCGGGAGAACTCTATTGGTATGCAATTGGCTAAAATGATGATCTTGCTAAAGAAGTTTGGGATCATTCGAATCGGTTGTATACTCAATCGAATTTTGCTAAATTAAAGATTGGAAATAGACATTCGATCTCTTGTGAGAAAAATATGATTGTCGGGGAATTTTATTCTGCTATGGTGATCTTTGGGATCAATTAAATTTCATCAATCTATTGAACTTCGCGCATTTGCCCCTATATTGCTCGTAGAGAGGAGCAACATCGATTGGGATTTTTGATGGCTCTTGGGATGATTTTGAGTCTCTTCGTGGGAATATATTGCACCGTATTCCTCTACCATCTGTTGATTCCGTTGTAAGTGAATTGTTAGCGGAGGAATTACGCCTAAAGTCTCGAAGCAGGAAAGGAGTTCTTCCCTGTTCCTACTTCATCCGTTCTTCTTGTGCCCATCGTCCATCTCCTGTTCCTTTCGCACCGCACCCAAAAGTTGCCGATAATGAGTGTAGTTATCAGTAAACAACCAGGACATTGGAAGGCTCAATGTCCGAGTTGAATAAAGGTGGCCAACAACGCGAAAAAATCCACGACCTCCCAACATTAGTTTGTCCATCCAAATCAACGCGTGGTTTTAGCCGCGCCCCACCGACTCGTGTTGTCGCACGTACCTCATCGATTCGGTGACGCCCAAGACTCTTACCTCGATCGACCTTCTATGGATACAATTGCCGAACAATTTTAGAAATTTCTTGCCTCATCTCATGCTTTATCCGCCTCCCGGGTTTGTCAACTCCGAGCTCGCCGGTATATCTTCCTCTATTTGGGTATTAGATCCTGGAGCTTTTCATCATATGTCCCCCTGATATATCATGTTTTAATTCCATTTCACCCACACATGCTAGAACTTTGTTGTTACTGCCGATGGTACTTTGTTACCCTTAGCAGAATCGATCTGTAGCCACAACGCATCCTGTCTCTTCCACATGTTTACCATATTCCCAAACTTACATTAAATCTTGTTTTCATATCAATTGTGTGATTCAGGATACTTAGTATCATTCTCTTCTACTTCTTGTTGTGTGCGGGATCCACATTCCCTAAGGCGATTGGGACAGACGTAGGCACGGAGAGTTATACATTTTGGATGAGCTCAGAGTACCCTATCGCAGCCTTCTACTCTTGTTGATTTGTCTTCTTTTCGTTTGAGTCCTTCATCGCCTGCAGCTTTTATTTGTGCATTCTCGTTTGGGTCATGTTTCGTCTTCACGTTTAAGATTTTGGCTTCTACGGGTTCATTAGGAAAATTGTCATCTCATGATATTTCGATTGTAGTGGTTGTAAACTTGCAAAATTTTCCGCTTTACCTTTTAATCGGAGTGTTTCTTCTTCTCTTTGCGCCATTTGATTTAGTTCATTTCGATGTGTGGGGACCGCTCCCATTTCACAAAGGGGGTTCTCGATATTATGTCTCTTTTATTGATGATTATTCTCGTTATTGTTGGGTTTATTTTATGAAGCATCGTTCGATTTTACGAGTATATATACTTCATTTCGAGCTTTTGTAAAAACTCGATTTCTGCTATCATAAAACGCTTTAGATGTGACTTGGGTGGGAGTACACATCTAATAATTTTCGTGAATGCTTGCTTTGGATGGGACTTTACATCAAACTTCTTGCACGAGATACTCCGAACAAAATGGTATTCTTTGAAAGAAAACATAGGCATATCATTGAAACCGCCGCTCACTTTTACTATCTAGTTCGGGTTCAGTGAATTCGGGGTGGAAGCCGTGCTTACGGCCCGTCCGTTGTATAAATAGGATTCCATCTTCCATTACATCCGATTTATCACCATTTCGGAGACTTTATGGTTCCACCCCTAGTTATTCGTCTTTACGAGTCTTTGGTTGTGCGTGTTTTGTCCTTCGTCCTCATGTTGAACGCAAAGCAAATTATCTTCTCGTTCGCCTATTATTTGTGTTTTCTTAGGATATGGAGATGGTCGGAAGGGATACCGTTGCTTTGATCCTGTTGCTCAAAAATTATATGTGTCTCGTCATGTATTTTTTCTTGAGCATATTCCATTCTTCTCTATTCCTCAGTCCCCATAAAGATCTCCAAAAGCGATCTTGTTCATATTGATCCATTCTCGGATAATACGATAGATAGACTCGTCGGATACTATTGCTTCGTCTGCGCTCTGCACCCCAATCGCTTCCCGAAATTGTGGATCCTTTGCCTCCTCGATATCCCCAACGTACACGTAAGTCCACTCGATTACGACTTTGTTTATTCCTCTTATTCTCCCCGCTTTGCTTCATTTTTGTCCTCTATTCACAAAATTTTCGAACCACACTCCTATAAAAAGCGATTCATCGATCCTTTATGGCAAAGATCTTATGACCGAGGAACTTTCTCGCTTTGCATAAAACAAACACTGGGATTTGGTATCTTTACCACCTGGTAAACGAGCAATTGGTTCGCGTTGGGTTTATAAAATTAAAACCAAATCGATGGTTCGATTGAGCGATATAAAGCACGATTGGTTGCTAAAGGTTATTCACAACAAAGATGGTATGGATTATGAGGAAACATTTGCCCCTGTTGCAAAGATGACTACCGCTCGTACTCTTGTTCTTTGTTTCTTCCGTCCGAAAATGGCACATATCTCAATTGGATGTCAAAAATGCCTTCTTGAATGGTGATCTTCAAGAAGAAGTTTACATGATCCCACCCACCTGAGTTCCTCATAACCAGGGCGAAGTTTGCAAGCTTAAGAAAGCATTGTATGGTCTCAAACAGCTCCACGGTCTTGGTTTGAAAAATTCTCTGTCGGCTTACTTCACTTGGTTTTAGTTCCAAGAACATGATTCGCCCTTTTCTTCAAGCGTACGTGTCTTTGGTATTATTCTTCTTTCCTTATATGTTGATGATATGATCATCACCAGGTGATGATGTTGATGGGATTGCATTGTTGAAATCGAGTTAGCTTCTCGCTTTGAAATGAAAGATTTGGGACCTTTGCGATATTTCTTGGGTATTGAGGTAGCCCGCTCCCTCGAGGTTATCTTCTTTCACGGTCCAAGTACATTTGCGACATACTTGATCGAGCTCGTCTTTACATCGATACTCGGACGTTGATACGCTCTTGAACTTAATGTTCGATATTCTCCTTTCCTCGATGGCACACCATTATGCGATCCTACCTTATATCGCACTATTGTTGGAAGTTTGGTTTATCTAACCATTACGCAGCGTCCCGATATTGCATATCTTCGCTCATTCATATTGTGAGTCAGTTTGTCACTAGTCCTTCTACGTTCATTCATAGCGATTACTCGTATCTTGCGATACCTCCGTGGCACTCTTTTTCGAGAGTCTTTTGTTTCCATCTACATCTTCATTAGAGTTGAGGCATATTCGATGCGGATTGGGCTAGTGATCCTACCGATCGAAAATCCACCACCTGGTTTTTGTATTTTTCCGGGAGAGTCACTTATTTCTTGGAAGAGTAAGAAACAAAATGTTGTGTCCCGATCCTCCACAGAGGCAGAGTATCGGGCAATGGCGTCTACTACAACTGAAATAGTTTGGTTACGTTGGCTTCTTGCAGATATGGGTGTTCATTTATCATCACCTACTCCTATGCATTGTGATAACCAAAGTCTTTATTCAGATTGCTCACAACTCAGTTTTCCATGAAAGAACAAAACATATTGAGATTGATTGTCATGTCACTCGTCATCACCTGCAACATGGGACCCTCGACTTACCATTCATCTCATCATCTTTACAGATTGCGGATCTTTTCACCAAGTCGCATCCGCTTCCGCGTTTTCGTTTTTTGGTTGGCAAACTCTCGATGATTTCTACTACATCATCATGAGTTTGTGGGGGGATGTTAGAGTTATATTGTTATTTATGTTATAAGGATAGTTTTGTATTTTCCATTCTTAGTTGTTAGCTAGGGTTTTATCTATATATTGTAGTAGCCTCCCCATTTCACATAAGCATTGTCTTCATTGTATTTTGCAAGACTTCTATGAAATCCTCTTCTCTATTTTTCTATCTCAATTATGTATGTTAATTATTCTAACATCTTTGACTAGGAATAAGGGCAATGCAGTCAAATGTTTCATGCTTAATGCCAGGGGTTGATTCAAAACCCTTTTAGCTTCCACAATTTTCAGTGAATTCTTATCCATCCATTAGTGAAGATGACAATGTTGCATATTCACTGCTCATTGAATTGGCAACTGGAGTTTGGATATTTATATCTGTTATTATTGGTCTTTCCAATTCTTCGTTTGATTTCCTGGTTTTCATTCTTATTTGCTAATTTGCAGGGTAATCAAACTCGGGAGAAAAATGAACTTCTGGATCAGCTTTCTGGTATTGTCAATTATTATCACACATTACCACCCATGTTTTGCCAGGGATCATCGGTTTACTGGGACAGGGTTATGTTCTCTCTCTCTCTCTCTCTCTCAGCCACCTTATTTTACACTTTCTTTGGCTTTGCCTCAAGACATTTTTTGTTTATTGTTTCAACAATTGTTGCCTTTTTCTGGGCTTTTCTGCCTGAAAATTTGAGTTTATTATTTATTTTCCCTAACTTCAACTTTGCAGTTTTGGAATATTTTCTTGGTTGAGACCGAACATATTCAGTTATTTGTTGTGACAAGTTTGCAAAATTGTATCGCCTGATTCTCATTACATTCTGTGAGTTTTGCATAGATCTAGTTTTTCTTTTTTCCTCACGTACCCGACAAAAGGGAAAAAAAAAAAAAAAGAGGTGTGAAAGAAAATCGGCTTATGCACTATAAGGTTCCAACTATTCAAATTTTGCTCTTTTTTCTTGGCTGAAGTCATGGTATCTATTTGCAGGAGACCAAGATCGTGGACAATGGAGAAGGTTCTGCTGGTAAATCACGCAAGATAGTTGTTGTCAAACACTGCAATATAATTGAGACAAGCTTTTGGCAAGCACACCCCGATATCCTCGATGAGAAGCACAATGGCTTTACACTTCTTAGTTGCAGTACTTCTGGTTGAGGTTTCAAAAATCAGCCAACCAAACTACAAATCTGGTTTGGTCCACTTTATAAATGGGTGTAAATGGATCACTTTGGAACACATTTATTTAGTAGGTTCAAAATTTTTAAAACTCTAAAAAAAAAATAAAAACTTAATTGATGGATCTATAAATCCACTCTCCATCCCCTCCCCCAACCTCCATGGACCCTCAACTTTCCACAATTGGAAGGCCCCGCACCACCATCGGTGGCCACTACCATGTGATGACAATAAGCACCCTCTGTGGTGGGTTCTATAGGTCTCCTGCCGTCAGTTACCTCTATTTCTCTGCCTTTGACAAGCCACTCCTTCAAACACCGTCACTGGTATGGTTTACTTTAGTTGTCATTTGATGTGTTTATTTGTTTCCCCTAGGCGCTGCTTTTTTATTTGGGTGATGCGGAAATGACTTTTGTGTACCTAAAAAAGAATTATATTTGGGAATTTTGATATGCTTCTCTGTACTAATTGTTTCATGGTAGAAATATTCAAGATTTGGATAAACTGATTTTACTTGAAACTACGATGTCCATGACTCTTTCTATTTTTCAGAATAGTCCATAAATTCTTTCTGGAAGACTGGAAATACCTATTTGAGATTTTTTTTTTGTTTGCACTGGTGTTCCATGGTTCCGGAACCGCCGGTTCTGGTTCCAAAAAATGTGAACCGGAACCTTGAACAGGCGGTTCCAAGACAGTTCCGCAACCGCCGGTTCTGGTTCCAAAAAATGTGGAACCGTGGAACCGTCTTTTTGCTTTTTCTTTTTTCAAAAATAAAATTAATATATTTTTTTGTTTAAATCTAACACGATATAACTCAATACCTAAATTAGAATATTATCTTAGATTATTTGAAGACTTTATATTAAATAGAACAAAAAAAAACGAAAAAATGGGCTTGAACTTAATATTAATAAGTTGCCTATGTATTAGGCCCGACTAAACGGAACCGGAATTGGAACCGTGGTCAACGGTTCCTGGTTCCGATTACGGTTCCTCCCTTGGAAGAACCGTGGAACTGCCGCTTTCAACAAATATATTTTGATTTTTTTTTAATGTCAATGTTTGATTAGGACCGTTGCTATTGATCGGTCCAGATTAATGGACCGTTAGCAACAGTCCAATTTGGGCCTTGGAATTGGGGTTGTTGTTTCAATAGCAATGTTTACTTTTTTTTCCTTTTGTTTGTTTTATTTTTCTATAAATATCCCTCTCCACTAATTCATTTTTTCACACAACTCAATCTCTATGTAATCTGTATTTCACATTTTCACTTGTTATTTTAGGCTAAGAAATTGCTCAAATTTGTCTACAATTTATTATTTGTAATTTTCTTCTTCTAAATTCTATAAATTACATTAAAAATACTTATATTAAATATTAAATTGCTATTTCATTTATACTTCACTTCTTGTATCTGTAAATTTAAAATATATATTATGGCAAATTCATCTGGACCTTGTGATTTCATCGGATTAAGCGACGAGGAGCAAGAGATCGAACAATTATTTGAAACGCAAGAAAGTGTTGATCAAATTCCAACAAGTGATGAAAAGCCTCAAGCTCCTAAATCGGACATGTTTGTTAAATACTTCAACAAAGTCAAGCTTCCATCCGGTGAAATCCGAGCAAAATGCAAATACTGTGGTAGTTCTCATTTTTCAATTTTTGTAAATTTTATATTTTAAGTTTTTATTAAATAAATGCATTACTATTTTTTTTTCCTTATGGTTTAGACGTATTGTAAATTACAACTATGAGGTGGGTATGAATCTTTAAAGAAGCATTTGGAGAAAAAATATCTTGTGGAATTTGGATATGCTCCAACACAAACCCAATTGCACGGGTTTGTCAGATCTTCAAGTCCCAATGAAGGTAGTCAAAATCAACCTGGGTTATTTAAATATGATGATAGAGTATGGAGAGAAAATTTAGCTACATTTGTATCTATAATAATAGAACATCTTTTATTTAGTTTTGGAGAAAAATTGAGTTTTGAAGAACTTTATTAATCTTCACTAATCTCGCTACTAAATGTATTTCTAGAACTTCAATTCTCTTACACGTGAAATTAGAAAATTAGTAAAAAATGGTAAAAAAAATTAATTAATAAATTTGGTTCTTTAATTCTAAAATCTATTTGTTCCGATATTTGGAGTGATCATTTGCGAACACATAGTTATATGGGTATTACATGTCATTGGATAAATAATTCTTGGCATTTACAAAAATGTTTAATTGCTTATAGATTATTTGATGAAAGGCACCCATATAACTATGTGTTCGCCTATAATCACACCAAATATCGGAATAAATAGTTACTTTTTTGAACTAAAGAATCAATTTCATTAACTAATTTTTTTATACCATTTTTTACTAATTCTTTAATTTCACGTGTAAGAGAAGTTCTAGGAACACGTTTAATAGTGAGATTTAGGGAAGGTTGACAAAGTTCTTTAAAACTTAATTTTTCTCCAAAACTAAATAAAAGATGTTTAATATTATAGAATACAAATTTAGCTAAATTTTTTCTCCATACTATATCATCATATTTAAATAAATTGGGTTGATTTCGCGTACCTCCACCAAGACTTGAAGATCCGACGTACCCGTGCAATTGAGTTTGTGTTGGAGCATATCCAAATTCCACAGGATGTTTTTTTTCCATATGTTTCTTTAAAGATCCATACCCACTACCTAGTTGTAATTTATAAGAAAAAATTAGTAACTTATTTAATAAAAATTTAAAATATAAAATTTACAAAAATTAAAAAAATGAGAATTATCTCACAATATTTGCATTTTGCTCGGATTTCACCGGATAGAAGTTTGACTTTGTTGAAGTGTTTAACAAACATGTTGGATTTAGGAGCTCGAGGCTTTTTACCACTTGTTGGAATATGATCAACACTTTCTTGTGTTTTAAATAATTGTTCGGTCTCTTGCTCCTCGTCGCTTAATCCAATGAAATCACGTTGTCCGGATGAACTTGCCATAATATATAATTTAAATTTATAGATACAAGAATTGAAGTTTAAATGAAATAGATAATTTAATATAAGTGACTTTTTTAAAGTAATTTACTATAAGTAATTTATAGAATTTAAAAGAAGAAAATTACAAATAATAAATTGCAGACAAATTTGAGCAATTTCTTAGCCTTAATTAGCAAGAGTTTATCATCAGCATCATCTTAGTCCCACTATGTGGGGTTGGTGACGTGAAGTTTATAATGTCATTTAATTGTGTAAAATTAGTTAACACTATAAATTTACGCAAAAAACAAAGCGGCAATGGATGCCCTTCCTGAGGCAACCTTCATACGAAGGAGAAATGAGATGAAATTCCAAAACCGTCATCATCATATGTTTTTTCCACTTGCATGGAAAATATTATGAAACGGCGATAAGTTTAGATAATTGTTGTAGTCATGACCCATTACAAGATTGATATTGTAAAATCAACATGTACATCATGGAACAAGAGTGAAAATGTGAAATAGAGATTAGAGAGAGATTGAGAGAATTGTGTGAAAAAATGAATTAGGGGAGATGGGTATTTATAGAAAAATAAAACAAACAAAAAGTAAAAGCAGCCCCCATTCCAAGACCCAAATTGGACAATTGCTAACGGTCCATTAATCTGGACCGTTCAATAACAACAGCCCTAATCAAACATTGCCTTTTTTTAAAAAAAATATTCAGAATATATTCGTTGGAACCAGTGGTTTGGAATCGCCGGTTCCGTAGCTGGAACTGATAGAGGCCAGTTCCTTCCCGGTTCCATTTCAACTCTATTATCTTATGCAGTTTCTAAGTTATGACATGTAAATACTATAGCAAGTTGTCTAGATGTTATTTTATCTTTTCGTTGATATTGGAATGTGGTTTGAACTTTGAAGTGACAAATGTAATCAATTCATATGTTTTTGGGATAGTTCTGCTGAAATTACTGTTTTTTCTTGTTCATTTTAGCATTATAGCTGCGTATCCTGTAATTTCTGTCAATGGAGCTAGAGTTTTGTGAATTCTTCTCTTCACTTCTTCTTTCTTCAATTCTTTCTCTTCTTTTAAGTTAAAGCTAGACTTTAACCGACTCTTTGTGTTCACAATTATGTATAGCCCGTGGTAGAGGGCCCTCCAGCAATGTCCAGGCATTTTTAGTTCGTAGTTTTGATCACACATCAAACTGCCATATCAGAACGTAGATGCTGTTAGGCTTTAGTTTTATTTGACCTTTGCATCTTGAAGAAACACATGTTTTGCTCGCCGATGTCGTTGCAGGTACTTGAACCCGAGCCTCGTCATTGCGAGTATACCCGTGGCCACTGGCCACTGGGATATTAATGAGTCCCAATGTTGAATGCTATTGGTTCCTTTCGTTGCTGCTACTCAATTCTGGAATCATGTGAAGCAAAGAGTTGGGAGCTTGGGCTTACCCTTGAGGTTTGACTTAATTACAATAAAACCCAGCTAACTTTCAAAACTACAAAATGTACCCATGAGGTTTGATTCAGTGTAAAGGTGTAAACCGTAATATTTTTTATAAATATGAAAGGGAACTTTGAATATTTTTTTGCTTATAAAGGGGGTAAATGTTAGACAAAATAAAAGTTCGGGGAGTGTTTTTTGTAATTTTGAAAGTTAGTTGAGTTTTTTTGTAATTAGGTTAACCCTCAAGGGTAAATTTATAATTAACCCTTTTAAAAATTATAATCTTCTATAAAATTATACTCAACATTTTTTCTCTCGAAATAATTCAAAGTCAATCAACATGATTTTAACATCTCATAGTCTGTATGATGTTTTTATGTATTGTGACTACTGACTTGTGAGAATCCTAAGCATAACCAGTTGAAACATTATAGAATGGTTAATGATAAAAAATACCCATGTCACTATGTCAATCCAATTACAATAAAATTCATTTATCTTTGAATATTACTAGATATTGTTTCTATTTTACAAATTGCACCCTTAAAAGAAAGTAATTGTTAAAAAATGCAAGCTTGTGGTGTTTATAATATTTTAAGGCCCCATTAGAGTTGAATAATTTGGATTTGAGAGTATGATTTGTGGAAAGATTTCTAATGACTTCAATTGAGATTGATTTGAGATAATGACTCAAAATTAGGGATATCAATTTCGACCCGGCCCGAGGGTACCCGCACTGGCTCGCCCCCGCCCCGTGACCCGGGGCGGGATGGGGCGAATCTGGGTCTCACTTCCGCCCCGCGGGTACCCGCCCTGCCCCGCCTAGAATTTTTAGTTTTAAAATATATTTTGGATATATAATATATATTATAATATAATTTTTATGTATTCTTATATTATATTTAATATTTATAAATTTATAATTATTTTGTAAATAATATTTTATAAATATATATTTTTTTCATTTTTTTTTCATTTTCTCTATTTTATTTAATTTAAAACGGGGCGTAACCGCCGCCCGCCCGCCCGTTCTAGGCACGGGCAAGTCGGGTCCCGGGCCGACCCTCCCGACCCGCCCCATTGCCATCCCTACTCAAAATAGGAGCTAAGAATTTGAAATGCATTGTAAAATTATATCATCCAAACAACCTTATGAATATGTTATTATGGATATAAAATTCATCGTCCAAACTCATCCATCCAAATGGAGCCTAAAGGGTACTACTATTGTAACTTTGACAAATAACTGTGTTTTTCGGTAACTAGTCTAAACTTTAAGGATAATTTTGTAATATTTACCATTGTAAGAATAGGAACTCCCCTGGTCTGCAGCAATCCTTCTCATAAGCTACCTTACTTTAGCTCGTTCTCTCTTACAACTTAATTCAAAACTACCCCTCCAAAATAAAAAAAATACCCCTCCAAACCAACCATGTGTGACTTTAACTTTTCTAATCAATGCGTGTATTTTAAATAATTTGTACTTGGTACGGTCAAAGATATACTACGTGTGATATTATATTTTATAATCAAAACAAAAAACTTATTTGAAATTGAAGTGCGAAATTGAAACAAAATGCAGAAATAAGACAGGCTAGAGTTGGAGTTCATGTCTTTAAGATGAATTATCCCGCTACAATGCTCGCGGTTGAATATCAAACATCTTTCAAGATGCAATGAATTCCTCTTGCTGTAGTAGCACTCCAAACAACAAGAGACAATGATCTTCGAATGTTTTGTATTATCTCTTTTTTGTCAAACTCTTTTGATAGAAATATGCCTATGTATGTATGCAAAATGTTGGATCCAAAAATCTGCAGATTAGGGAATATATATAGATTACCAAATATCACAAGTGAAACAATGGAACTGTTCGAACATACATGTCCATTTATTCGAATAGACACATCCATTGGGTTCAAATGAAGCAACACAACTATTTGGAAAAAAAAAATCCTTTCAATCTGAAAGTTTCGAACGAACAATCACACCTTTTGGCAACAATTTCTCATTCACTCGGAAGTATCTACATATTTCTAACAATCCCAACATGAATGAGAAATTGCGTGAATTAATAAACATACACATGTAAATGCAGACACAAAATAGAGTATAGGTGGAATGTTATTGCATCAGGAGATGTATCTTCTGCTTTGGAACTTCCCTAGCGGGATACGTTCGGATTTACTTGGCTAATCAGTGAATATGATGTCTTGAACCGTTCAGCCATTGGTGTAAGCAAAGACAACAATACCACATAATAACTTCCCTAATATTGTTTATTCTCATGGTTGTGTTCATTTTCGCCAAGAAACAACCTTAGGTTTCATAAATGTTTTAGAGAATTCAAGCCTTAAAATTCTCATAGAACGAAACCACTTCATACTTACATATGTGACCTCCTATTAAGAGTACTTTGCCATACCCCACTTGACTTAACCAAGCTATAGAAATCATTAAAAGTTGAACTTAACCTTTCATATTATGCAGAAAGCATTTTTTTTTATCATATGAATGAGTAGTAATATATCCATAGTGCTTATCTGAACCTTCATGGCTGAGTTGTCCCATTGAACAAACCTCTTATGATCTCCAATCATCATTTTGGGTTTACCATTACAAAGATTCATGCTTAATAGACTTTAATCTCATTCCCTTAGATAATCAATATACTTGATCTTTTGGTAAACCTGGTGAGCGGATCAGCAAGATTCTCCTTAGATTTTTCATAATCAATGGATAATATACCATCTGAGATCAACTTTGAAACGGTATTGTGTCTACGACGTATATGCTAGACTTACCATAATACATATTATTTTGTTTCCTTCCTATAGCCGACTGACTATCATAATGTATACTGATAGCATTGACTGGATTTGGCCAACACAAAATATTATCTAGAAAATTTTGAAGCCATTTTACTCCTTCTCAAACTTTATCCAAAGCTTTACACTCAATTTCCATCGTTAATCGAGCTATACATGTTTTTTTTTTAGGACTTCCAAGACACAACTCCACCACCAATAGTAAAAATATAACCAGTGGTGGATTTTAAATCCGCTATCAAGTTGAGATCAAAATATCCTTCCAAAACTATTAGATATCTTGTATAATGTAATCCAAAATTCAAAATATATTTTAGGGTTGCGTTTGGTTGGCTATTATGTGTGTGATAGCACTCTTTTGTAATATTTCCTTCTTATTATTGTGTTTGGTTCAAGTGAGGGAAGCCCATGAAAAAAACATGACCCGGTTATTTATCATGGCCCCAAAATGATAGCACATCCCACCTTGGGGGTGGGATACATAATCTATCCTTTTATCTTACTTCTGAATTTACGTGCATACCCCCAAGTTTTCTTACCCAAATGTTGGTGAAGCCTCAGTGCCTCATAATACCCAGTAACCCGCAAACATTTGTGCAAGGAATGTTGGAATAAACTTTAGTGAATAACATCACTTTAATCCAAGAGCGTTCATATCGAATTATCAAGAATCAAAGACTAGATTGCGGAAGCATACCTGGTTTCCATAGCAGTAGTTGAATCCTGGGATTTGGCCTAGATCTACACGTCTCGAAGCTTTTCAGAGAGCCCTTTAGTTTTCTCCGTAGGTTTCTTTCTGATGATGGGATAGCAAAATAGAATGTCGTAGACCTGTGACCTAGGGACCATAACCCTTATATAACTGTGCTATATTGGGTACCATATTTTAGCCCATCATTTAAATAGGAATAACCCATTAAGTCTCTACACATTAAAGGCCCACACCCTATTAGATACATTAAAGCCCAATTCCTTAAACCTTATTTGATCACTTATAAAATGGGCTTAAACTTATTTGACAGTCCACAATACATAGATATTTCACATATAAGCCCAATGTTGGATTAATGATCCAACAATCTCCCACTTGGGCTATATGTGTAACTTTATAAATATGTATTGTAAAAATAACCATATGAGCTCAATTTTGCTGTCATAACCAAATGTATCTGTAACCAATCCGGTCCATTAATCGTACCAACATAGGATCAAAGCGGCCTTCGTTACATTTATCGTAACTCGACCCATCAATGGTCACATATGCCAACACAATTAAAGACATGGATCATTATGTGGATGTGTAGCATGGAAATTTCATGCAATGTGATCTTAACATGCCTATTTCCAACTAGTCCACCTTACCTTAGTGAGATCAAACCATATGCCAGAATCAAAGTGTGAATATACTGAAACTTTATCTCTGCAGAGTAAAACCTTAATATATCCTTAAACTGAAGTGACTGAAAATGCGTCTACATTAAAAGAACATTATGATTACAACTCCCACTAGAACTGATATCATTTAAAAATGTATATCCTCAATCTGATTTGACACCCATATGAGCAACAAACTCATGAAACCTTTTAGGTGACAATCCCTTAGTAAACGGATCCGCAATTATGGAGTTCGTATCGATGTTCTATAGACACCTGTCCACTTTGACTTATCTCTTTAACAATCAGGAACTTGATCTCCTTATGTTTAGTCTTCGTCGAGTTCCTGTTGTTTGGAATATAGTGTTGTTGACTCAATGTCACAAACTTAGTGGTATTTTAATACCATCTACACACGCAGCCATGTGACAAAATTTCGCAACTATAATCCATGATTTGGATGTCCTATAACACGCTATGAATTTTCCTACCATGGTAAAAGAGTCTATATTGTAGACTGTTTAGAACTCTTCCACAACTAGCAGAAATACATAGGCCAACTTACATACCATGGTATCTTGACATCTAATAAAATCAGAGTCGGTATACCGAATGATCTCAAACTAATCCGACCTCTGATATGTGAGCATGTACCTTTCTTTATCCATAAGTACCTTAGACTTGTTTGGCTGCCATTCAAATATTGTATATTCCCGACTTAATTATATATCCACCAAGCATCCCTACAATGTACACAATATCTAATCACAGACATACGATCATACATCGACTCCATATTGATATTGCCGACGCGTCACGGAATCTTCTGCATTTTATTTTCCTCAAATCATTCTTAGGGCATTGTTTGAAACTGAACTTGTCTCCCTTAACCACAGGGTTATCATTTGGTTTATAATCCTGCATGCCATTTTGAAGGACCTTTTCAATATTGTTCTTTTGTGATAATACATAATACTCCGAGAGTGATCTCAGAGTATTTGCATCCTAACACAAAAGAGACATCACCAAAATCATTCATCTCAAGATTCTTAATCAGAAATCTATTGGTCTTGTGCAATAAGTCTATATCGTTGATGGCAAGCAAAAAGTCATCGACATACAAAACCAAAAATATATACTTGCTCCCACAGAACCTATGATATGTACAATCATCGACCAAATTCATCTCAAAATCGAACGAGATGATCACCAGATGAGACTTTAAATATCATTATCCAAATGTTTGCTTGAGTCCATAGATAGATTTCTTAAGTTTGTAAACCATATCCTTTGAGTCTTCCGACACAAAGTTTTCTGGTTGCACCATATAATTTGCCTCATCAATGTCACCCTTGAGAAACAACGTCTTTACATCCATCTAATGTAACTCAAGATCAAAGTGTGCCACCAATGCCATTATAATCCTGAAAGAGTCTTTCAATGAAACTGAAGAAAAAATCTGTTTATAGTTGATGCCTTCTTTCTGTGTAAAGCCATTTACGACAAGACGAGCTTTATACCTTCTCTCATTGCCTCTTGAATCTTTCTTGGTATTAAATATCCATTTGCAACCAATGAGTTTCTCACCTTATGGCAATGGGACAAGTTCTCACGCGTCATTGTCCCTCATGGACTTAATCTATTCATTCATGGGCATCCATCCACATATGAGAGTTGGAACTTTCCATGGTTTGATAGAAATTGATTGAATCATCTTCCATCATTCCAATGCCAACCTCATTTTCTTAGAGAATACAATGTAATCATCTAGCATTGCACTTCTTCTTTCCGTAGTGGATCTCCTTAATGGCATGAGTTCTTGAGGTTGTAGAGTTTGTTCATCTGGAATGATTTCTGAAATAGGAGGTTCTCCAACATTGTCTTGAGTTGTGTCTTGAACAAGGCCAGGAATGAAATTCCGACCAATGCCAACAACCCCTGTGGGAATAACGACGTATTCCTCTTCAAACACAAAGTCCTTAATATCTCCCCCCGCAAACTCAACATCCTCAAAGAACCAGGCATTTACCGACTCAAAAATAGTCTTAGTTGTGGGATCATAAAACTTGTACCCTTTGGACTTTTCAGAGTATCCAACAAAATAACAACTAATTGTGCTGAAGTCCAGTTTATTCTCATTAGGCTTGTAAGTCCTTGCCTCAACTAGACATTCCAAAACGTGCAAGTGCTTCAGACTAGGTTTATTCCCCGTCTAAAGTTCATAAGGGATTATGTTAGTCGCTTTAGTTGGAAACCTTACTAAGGATATATGTTGCAGCCTTAAGTGCTTCTTCCTAGAGTAATTCTGGTAAGGTAGAATGACTAATCATACTACTCACCATATCCTTAAGCATTCTGTTTCGTCCTTTAGTAACACTATTTATAATGGCAAACCCGATTTAGTGTACTATGGGACAATACTGTATTCCTATAGGAATTAGCAAATGATCCTAGACGTTCTTCATCTGAACATCATATCTATCGTTGCATACACCACGACGACCAGATGTGATGTTTTTAATCCTTTTGTTGAATTAATTCTCAACTTCAGCCTTATAGGATTTGAACACGTCTAGTGATTGTGACTTTTCATGAATAATAACTTGTAGCCATATCTAAAATATCGTCTATGAACGTTATTATATATTGTTGACCATTCCAAGCAACCATATGGAACAGTCCACAAATATCCGTATATATAAGTTCTAAGACGCCCGAAATCCAATTGGCTACAAATATCTTTTATTGGTTTGTTTTTCTACTTATACATCATGTACTTAAAAGTAGGGACTTGTTGGATGATGCAATGGTATCTATCAAATAAAGGTCATTGTAAACAACTAGAACTAACCAATTTTGAATCATGAGACAAGCTAAATTTTTAATTTCTGAATGAACATGAATAACTGAATTTGTCCAAAACAGAAATAGAAGTCAAGTTCCAAATAAACGTCTCATCAAGATTCAAATAAAATTCAGTACTTACAATGATCTATATTTCCCTATTATTTCAACCATAATTGTCTTGCCTTTGCCTATTTTGATGTATCTTTCATCATCATTTAGCTTTTTGGCAATAGAGACAACCCCTTGCAGATACACTGGTGTAGTGGTGTGAGTTGATGAACTAAAATCTTTCCACCATGTGTGCCAGGAAACCGAAGTTAAGTTAACCTCAAAACAAACCATAACTGAGTAGCGTACCTTATCCTTCTATATTTTTAATTCCTTGCCTTTTATTCTTTGAAGTTAAGGCAATATTAGCCCATTTTGTCTCATATTGTGTTAACCTTTTCTCTTTCTGAGCGTAGTATGAGATGACTCATTTAGAGAGTAAAACTCTTTTTAACTATCGACTCACCTTAAACTGGCTAAACTGTGTCGAAAGAGATATAAAAAACTAAATGCACTAGCAAATCCTCAAAGCAATACGAGAAATATCTATAACTTATTCTTGATATTGCCTTTACTCTCATACCTGACTGAGATCATATTTGTCAAAAGCGTACTAATCTGAGTCTTTCGTTCTCGATAAATATTTTCTCAATATCCGCAAGGAATTCATTAGCTATAGTGACCTTTCTAGATAAAGTGCCCTTTTAACATAAAAAACTATATTGATGCTGACAGAAATATAAGCAGGAATATACGAACTTAAATCCATAAAATGAATAATATACAAATCACGCTCACATAAATCTCTGAATCCTAATAATAAATTCAAATAATGGTAAACCCATCTCAAGACACCGGCACTCCATTAATATTTCATCTTTGGACAAAATATTAACTTTTAATTGATATCTTGGTGCGGTAATCAAACACTGATAATAAGAACATATCAAACAATAAACCTTCTTTTGGGCCGATTTAGTGTTCATATGTAAAACCGAATAATTATCACGCATTTATTACCACAGGTGCACGTGCAATTCTGATAAATATTCACCTTCCTTTGGGCCAGTTAATATTCACATACGTTGCACACGCACATCCTTTTATATTCTAAAATGAATTAATTTCCACAAGAGAGGTAACTTTGGTGACATGTTGCTTCAATTAATTCATCTCAAAATATATAAATCCATACAAATATTTGAATTTAAAATTTATATTCCGAGATCACAATAAATTTAGGGTTTTGCTTATTATTTGAGGCCAATTTAAAAATAAACAAACTTTAATTGAACCTCAAAATTAAAATCTTTTATAATAAAACCCTAAATTTCTTTAAACTGTAAATGGGCCACACAAATAATCATAATCTCCAGAAAATCCCTTACAAAACTTTACTTACTAAAGGCCCAAACAAAGCTAATTTACAACAAAAAATACCCAATTTTCTGAAAATTACTAATCAGTCCCAAAACCTAACTTTTGTACCAAAACACCATCTGCCTCAAATCCGTTTCACTTCTCTCCCAAAACAGCCGCCACCCATGTGAAGTAGACGATGGAGATGTCGTATATGGAATCAGGCAACACATGGGTTTCACAATTTTTAAGCATGGGAGAGAAAAAAACACAATTGCACCAAAAAAAAATTAATTCAATTCTCAATAACTCAATATGAATTGGCTCTGATACCACTTGTTGGAATAAACTTTAGTGAATAACATCACTTTAATCCAGGAGCGTTCATATCGAATTATCAAGAATCAAAGACTAGATTGCGGAAGCATACCTGGTTTCCATAGCAGTAGTTGAATCCTGGGATTTGGCCTTCTAGATCTACACATCTCGAAGCTTTTCAGAGAACCCTTTAGTTTTCTCCGTAGGTTTCTTTCTGACGATGGGATAGCAGAATAGAATGTCGTAGACCTGTGACCTATGGACCATAACCCTTATATAATTGTGTTATATTGGGTACCCTATTTTAGCCCATCATTAAAATAGGAATAACCCATTAAGTCTCTACACATTAAAGGCCCACACCCTATTAGATACATTAAAGCCCAATTCATTAAACTTTTTTTGATCACTTATAAAATGGGCTTAAACTTATTTGACAGTCCACAATACATAGATATTTCACATATAAGCCCAATGTTGGATTAATGATCCAACAAGGAAACCTGGAACCTAGCGCCAATTTATGTTACTTTCCTTTGTTATAATTTTTTTTTTCCTGAACCCCATGCTGTTTTGCCTACAATTTTAATTTTGTGTACAATAAGAATAATTGTAAATTTAACAATTGCCCCCGGGGCATAGCTCAACTGGTAAAGGACTTGGGTGACGTGATGTCTGCTAACCTTCACTCTGTGAATTAATGATTTCACCAACACAATAACAAGAACACATTTATTTTAAACAAGAGTTAATTTAATCGCGAAACATTCATCGCTCGTTCGAGAAGATAGTGTTTAGAGATGTGCATAGACAGCTATAAGGAACGACATTTCTGAGAAGATGTAGTGTCGTTTCGACTTCCCTTGTAAATCATTTTCATTTCTTTACAGAAAAGACTCTCTTGATGTGGAGTGAAAATTGGGAACCATCAACCAAGTTTAATTGAAGGACAAGAAAGTAATATACTATCAATGGGCTATTATACCAATTCTCAACCACACTGTTGGGTTCGCTATATCGCGGGGCTAAACACAACGGAAATTTAAAAAATTTAAATCATGCATACAATAATACATAAAAATAAAGCCCCCGATTCTCGTAGCGATTTAACGATCGCGCATTTATACAAGTGGTAAAATAAGATTTAGGATCTTACCTAAAATTGCTTCCTTTTGAAGATGATGTAGAAGGAATCCAAATTCCTCACAACAGGGTAAATCCTCGCAAACTCGCCAATAGAGATTCAAGCGCCTCCCCTCTAATTGAGTCCACCTCTTGGTTGTGACACCGGGATAAATGCTTCGCTAGTAGAGTTTACCACGTTTTCGAAATTAAGAACGGAATAGAATTTAAATCCAACAATCAACTATTGTTAAAATTTTGTAGATGAATAATTATTGGCTAATTATTCTCCACTAAAATTTTGAAGAGAAAATGTATATTGAGTGAGAGATGTTTTAGTGTAATTTTTGACTTAAAGCAAAAATGAAAGTCTTAAGCTAAAACTCTCATTTTCATCAAAACCCGTCTGACATTCTTCTACCACACAAAAAATGAAGACTTATGTTTTAATCACCATCAAAACATAATTATTGCCACAATTCAACTTTTTAATAAAAAATAAAAAGTTAAGCCATCTTTCTTAATAAAAAAATGTTTGGTTGTGTGGCTCAAGTAAAAGTAGAGCAAAAATATCACAAACCCACATGGCCACATGCAAGTATGTAGGCTGCCTTCATTTCCCGATTTCTCAAAATTATTTTTTTTTTGTTTTTTTTTCTCTCCCAATATATATATATATATATATATATATATATATATATAAATCTCATTTATTTATTTCTCTTCAACTATATAGTTGGCTTCTACAATTAGGCCTCTAGATTAAGGTATGGGATTGGACTTTAAAATCCAATTAATTAATTCTACTAATTAATTAATTTAAATCTCAATTAATCAATTCAAATATTGATTAATTCATTCTATTCCAATTATTTGGTTCGCTAATCAAATTATATTTAATTAAATAATCAAATTATATAATTAAATATTTAATTCAACAATTGAACTAAATTAAAACCCAATTAATTAATCTATATCAATTAATTGCACCCAACCATTGGATTTTTCAATCTCAAAATGTCAACATCCAAAATTATGTGTGACCCTTTTAGGTTCACGACTAACACTAGTAGTAGGCTTACAACTTTTGTAACTTTCGAATACTAATAACTTATTCTATTTATTAATCCAATTAATAAATATACTTGAAGTTAACTCTTTAATTTCAAGAACCTACAAATCATGGTAACATCTAGCAGGTAGCATGATTACCTAGTATTAGGTGAAATAGCGAGTAAACCTATTTCAATTGCAATTGCATACATGTACGATCCTTCCGACAACTAATTTCCCGATTAAATCTTGGGCATTGATTTATAAATCGAACCCAATTGATTTAATAACTGTGATTCCATTTCAAGTTCTTGTGATTCTTTTATGAATCAAATTCATCGTGCCTTGGCCAAGGTCTTTGAACCACAAACTATGAAAATACAGGAAATTCCCTTATTATATGTGTTAGGAAATTTATTGTTTAGATTTTGATGAATGCCATGTAAAACTTAGAATAGGAAGTTGGCACCCCAATTCTTGTTGTAAAATGCATTGTAAAAATTAGAGTGGCAAGCCGAGTTAAGTCACTCTACGGCCTAACATGCAAGAAGACAATCAAGACTAGAAGGAAGACTCATTGCGAGACAAGTGAGTATGGCAAAGAAGAGTAGACGGAACTCTATGAAGAAGCGGTGAGATGCGGTGAGTGGAGATCACCAAGTCAACTCGAGAAAAGCCAAGTCTCAAGTTGAAGTGACGAGAAGAGTCATCCAATGATTGGAAGTCGACTCTAAGTCACCTGGGAAAGCAAAGAAATGCGGGACAAGTCGAGATAATCGTAAAGATCCGTTGACGTAAATCAAGAGAATTACTTAAACAAGTAATATCTCCATACCACCTTTCTCGGAGTGCTCGGCCCAAAAGCGTGCAAATGGAATGAACCAATGGGAATCACTACACCGTGTCGAACTCGAAAAGGTGAAAGAATAATTCATACGAGGAAATGGCAATTCCAAGGATCGCAACAAGACAAGCTAACGGGCCGCAAGTGACTTTCAAAAATAAGCCTATCTCTTCAACGGGCAAATTTTTGAAAGATCACTATAAAAGGCTGAGGAGTTTATTTGAGAAAGAGAGACACAAGAGATAGACTGAACAAAATAACGTTAAAGCAATTATCGAAAATCGAAACATTCTCAATCCTCAAGCCTACACTACGAAGAACATCAATCCAACACTCACTGTGAAGGAAAGATAACTTCAATCGGTTGAAGAGGAAAAAATGAAAAATAAAGGGGTCTACATTCCACGAAGGATTGTAGGAAGGTTCAAGGTCGAACCAAATCTTAAGCTTTTGGAGGGCTTCGTGATCAAATCCAAAAAGCTTGAGAAAGTGAGTTTGTAGTAGCAAGGCATGCCTGCCTGTGAAGAAGTTCGAGTCGTCACGGAAGCCGGTTGAGTGATCAAGGCGTCTCCGTGATCGAGTCCCAAAGGATCAAGTCCATTTGTGTGATCAAGACTTGTATCCGGACTGCTACCACTTTGTATCTTGATCATTACCTAGTGGATTCCTCCGGGAGTTGGAGAAGAGAGGAGTAGAAGAATTACCCCATCTTCGAACCTCTATAAAAATCTCATTGTGTCATTTACATTTCAAAGCACTTTAATTCCCGCATCTTAACTGTTTATATCTCACGATAAATTTGCTATCCACTTGATAATTTATAAGTACTAAACCAAGCACTAAACTCTTGCTTAATCAAACTTAAGGGTGTTAAGTCTTCCGCGAAAACAAAACCACGGTTGAGTTAATTTAAACTCAACGGTGAGTTAATCCATCAACGGCTCGGTTGAGTCTGTTGATGATAACTAACTCTTGATTGACTAACTTGGTCTGTCCATCAAGGACACAATCGTAGTATTAACTAACGAATATTTAAAAGGACTAAATCGAAAATTTGGTAAGGTTTATTCAACCCCCTTCTAAACCTTACACTTACACCCCTTGGGACCTACAAGTGGTATCGGAGCGGTTGGTTCATTGAACCCTCCATGGCAGTTCTTGAACTAGATCTCCAAACTTTTCAAAGTCGCTTTAGTACTTAAACTTTCAAAACTCTTTTTATCATTAAAAGTCATTATCATGGAAGCAAATTTGACACGCATCCCTATGTTCACAATTGAAGAATTTGATGATTGGAAAATTCGTATGCGGGTGCTCATCTATCGACATTACATGATGAGATGTGGATAGTAATAGAAGATGGGCCACCGCAAATCTTAAAGGTGAACACAATCGTAAGAAGAGCTGCGGTGAAGGAGAAGAGGATGTTGCTCCCGGACCAATCATGGTTGAAAACCAAGAACCGAGTGGACAAATGATGACGGAGAAAAAGATACAACCTGGACAATGTAGCAAGGACATCCTTTACAAAACCTTGGACAAAGCCATGTTCAATAAAGTCAAATCATGCAAAACGGCTAAAGAAATGGGGACAAGTGACATTGATTTGTGAAGGCTCGGAAAGCAAATCAAAGAAAACAAATTATCGGTGGTATCATGAAATTTGAGAACTTCAAAATGATCTCAGGAGAGAACCTGGATCAACTGGATGCTCGGTTCACGAAATCACAAATGAGTTTATGCACTTGGAAAGGAATATACATGAAGGAAATGTGTATGAAGATCCTAAAAAGTCTTCGGTGAATGGGAAATGAAGGTCATGGCACCGAGACATTCCATGGACCTATCAAAGACATCCAACCATGAATTATTCTCGGACCTAAAAGCCTACGAGTTTGAGTGAGAAGAAAAGACCGAGGAAGAGACAATTTTGTACCCTCCAAAACAATTTTGCTCTAATTGTTAAAGATGGGAAGAGAGCTGAGGTCAAAAAGTCATTGATCCGAAAGAAATAGCCACGATGGTTAAGAGGTTCAACAAGTTCTTCAATAAGAACTACAAGAGAGGAAAGGGTGAATCTTCCGAGAAGACACTCGGCTCTCTCCTCCAAATCAAGGGAAGATAGGCCAACCAAGAGAACAGATCATCAAAAAGTTGAGTATCAAAGGGTGACAATCCAAGAATGGAAAGAGCCGATCAAAAGGTGAATATCTATGTTGGAACGTAGACAACCAGGTCACTATGCCATTATTGCTCATATCCCGTAGTCAACAAATACATGAATGAAGAAGAAAGAAAGGTCTTGAGAGAAAGAAGACAAGAAAAGAAAAAGGCAATGATGGTCTGCAGAGATGCTGAAAACCAAGTCAAGAGAGACGGTGATTGAGAGCGATGAAGCCGACTACTCAAGTGACTCGAAGAAGAAGCCCCGATCTACTTGATGGCCAAGGAACAAGATCAACCCGACCAAGAAGATGAGGTACACTCTAACTCATCAAACTCGGACTCTAGTGATAGTGGGATCGTGACACACACACCTCATCACCCATCGATCTTTATGATTCATTAGGAAAAATGATGAAAGATTTTGAACACATTAAATCCTCACACACACTATTAAATGAGGAAAACAACCTACTCAAGAGTCAAAACTCAAAGTCGACTAAGGAGCCGAGTACTCTAAGTCAAATAGCGATGAGAATGAAAGGTTAAAAATTTGAAAATGCTAAATTAATAAAGCAGAAATTGCTTTGCTATAGAGAAGAGGGAGAATGACCTCAAAAATGTTATTGCCTCATTCACTAAGGCATCTAAATCATTGAATGATCTTATTATGAGTCAAAGAGAATGTGGAGACAAGACAGCTAGATTTAATTCTCCGTGCCATGTCAAACCTCAAAAGCAATTTTGGAAAAAGGATCTTCAAGTCATGAAGAGTCCGAAAAATCCAAAACTCTAAATGATGCACACACATTCACTCCAAAACACAGATAACAAGCAAAGGCCTTGGTTATAAAGGAAAAGGAAAAAAAATTAATTGAATGCTATTTGAAAGGACAGTGAGAAGAGTTTCACCGAGTTCCTCAACAAACTCCAAACAAAAATACTCAGTAAAGAAGAAGCAGAGCTACCAAAAACCCAGAAAATCAATAAGAGAAATACATATGATGGGAATGGTAGAAAATATCCAAGCCAAGCTGATTGGAATAATGTGAACCATCAAAGATAGACTATGGAATATAAGCCCAAATGGCAAAGGCCAGAACTCAGCAAAGGCCATTCCAAAAGTATAAGAGCTTTCATCAAAGACACATATGCACCAGGCACTACACTCAAAGACACCACAATTACCCCAAGGAAGGCAATTGCTAAAACACATATGCAGCATACTGACAAAAAAGACGATTGTATGAACCTAAAATCCCCAAGCAATTTGCCAGGATTAATTATGATTATGGCACTGATAGATGACAACCCATTAGAGTCAAATCATTTGGCTATAGGTTGGTTGGATCATCTTACAATTCTAACCCCTCAGGACCCAGACAAGTATGGGTACCTAAAACCTAATTTCCTTGATTGTAGGTTCAAGGAACAACTGAGTGCCAATGAACCTGGTACATGGATAGTGGTTGTTCCAGACATATGACAGGAAATAAGAAAAATCTATCAAAATTCAAGGAAGTTAAAGGAGCAAAAGGCATATTTGGAGGAAATGAAGCTCCTGGTGAAATAAGAGGCATTGGATCCATCAAGAGGAATGGATTAGAAATCACAAACGTTGCATATGTTGAAGGACTCAACTTCAACCTGCTGAGCATCAGTCAACTCTGTGACAAGGGTTACAATGTTGGATTCAACATGGGTGTATGTGATAAGTGTGAATTTTGCATGTGTTTCGATGTGTATTTCGAGCTATAAGGATAAGTAAACATGCATATACTCGCGTTAAATGTTACATATTCACTCCTTGTGGAAAAGATATTACACTTTGCTTATTTTGTAGGAATTTCATGATATTTGAAGCTAATTGAATAAGAATACGAGGAAAGCAAAGTGGAAACACGGAGAATTGAGTGGATATACGAGAAGTGAAGCCTAAAAGAGCGAAAGTTGAGCGTTCACGGAAGAAACAGGGGCACACGGGTTGGGCGTGCCTCAAGACACCACCCGTGCACCCCTGTTTAAGGTTGATTGAAGCTGCAGGCATGGCGCACGGGTAGCCCATGCATGGGCGCACCACCCGTGCGCCCTACAAAGAGTCGGATATCTCAGGAGTGGCGCACGGGTAGGCCGTGCTCGACGTACCACCCGTGCGCCCTACAGAGAGTTGGGGTATTCAAAAGAGGTGGCGCACGGTAACCCGTGCGTGGGCGCACCACCCGTGCGCCCTACAGAGAGTTGGGGTATTCAAAGAGGTGGCGCACGGGTAACCGTGCGTGGGCGCACCACCCGTGTGTGTCTGTGGCTGGAATCCCATAATGGGCTTTGCATTAAGCCCTAAACATGATGGGGAATATAAAAAGGCTTTTTGGGGGCGCACACAAGGAGAATCGACATATTTTGGGATCTACAACACAAGACAAGTGGTCTATTCTTGGAAGAAGACATCAAGGAGACAATCGGGTTGCATCGGAGCTTAAGGAACAGAGATATATCGAGAGATTGTCGACTTTCCTAAGTTTTTCTTGCTTCTCTTTTAGTTTCAATCTTTCATTTTAGTTGTAATGGCTTTGAACAATTTGTTTATGAGTTGTTTAGAAATCATGTGTAGCTAAACTCTTGAGATTTCGGGTTTTGGAAGTAGATTAATGAACTCTTGTTGGATGTTTTAATCTTAGTTGAAGTTATTATCTTAAAGCCTATTTGAGTATTTTGAGCTTATTCTTGTTTTATCACTTGATCAATGATTTAACTTGTTTGATATATTGATTCATAATTCGAGAGATGAGTTTCAATATTAGATCTTGAATACTCGACACAAATATTTGCATGAATCGAGAGGTTTGTAAATATTTGTGAGGATATTTGATCTTTTAAACTTTTGGGAGTTGAATGCTTCATGTTGAGTAGAGATGCTAGCATAAGTATTTCAATCTACATTTTATATGCATCTCGAGAGAGAGGATAAAATAGTTTTGTGATCGTCTTATAGGAATATTGATAATAACCTTGGCTTTGATTTAATCGGACAACAAGAGGATTATTAATCGAAACCTTAACTCGAAATCCATTCCATTATCTTGATACTTCTATCATTTGTATTATCTCAATCTTGTGTTTTAGTGATTTAAATTGTCTTAATCTCAATACAACAATCATCAAATTTCGATCGTCTAAATAAAAATAAGACTATCTTGGTTCAATACTTAGCATATTAATTTATTAGTCTCCGTGGATACGACCTTGCTACCCTATTCTATAAACTACACCGTACACTTGCGGTGAAGCTAAAAATAAGGCGAACAAGTTTTGGCGCCGTTTCTTGGGAACTAATATAATTTTTGGTGCTAATATTGCGATAGATAGAATTATTCTTAATTTAGACATTTTTCTTTATTATTTATTTTGTTTTTTTTTTTTTGTGTGACTTGAATTTCACATTATTTGACTTGTTTATTCTAGTTTGGTCCGGTAGTGTATGAACACGCGCTCTAAGCGGAGGGACTTAATACCGTTTATCTAGGAAGTTGAGGCTTTCGCGAGGAGGCTCGATCTTACCACTAGGCGAAGTGAAAGACAACACAATCCGATAATGGGGATTTGAATAAGTTACCAATACCGCCAAACAATGGTGGAAACGAGTTACCGATCGGTTCAACGCAAGCCATTCGTGATTACTTTCGACCAAACGAACCGTAATTACGGTGGTATTGCCCATATTCCCATCAATGCCAACAACTTCGAGCTCAAACCAAGACTAATCAATATGGTGCAACAAAATCGATTTGGGGGTTTTGAGAAGATCCTAACTCTCACCTTGCGCATTTTATCCAAATATGCAATACGATCAAGATGAACGAGTCTCGGATGACGCCATAAGAATGCGCTGTTCCCATTCTCTTTACGGGATAAGGCGAGAAATTGGTTGGGTACTTTGACGCAAGGCGGTGTAAACACATGGGACGAATCGAGCCAAAAGTTTTTGTTTAAATTCTTTCCACCGAGCAAAACTTACACGGCTCAAAAGCGAGATCACTCAATTCCGACGATTCGACTCGAGCCTTTGCGAGGCTTGGGAAAGGTTTCGGGATTTATTACGTAGATGTCCGCAACATGGGTTTCAGGAGGATCAACAGATTATGTTTCTTCTACAATGGTTTAATGGGACAGACTAGAGCATTTGTAGATGCCGCAATGAGCGGGAGGAGCATTGTTGGCAAGGTTTCCACAAGATGCCTTAAATCTTCTTGAGAAATGGCCATGAACAGATTACCAATGGCCATCCGAAAGATCCAATGTACAACGAGTAGCCAAAATCTCGATTCGGACCTATCAAAACATTGTCGGCACAAGTAGCGGCTTTGACAACTCAATTGAATGTATTTACAAAGAGGCGAGGAAGCGAGGCACGAGCACGGGTAGCGAAGCTCTTCTATATCCGATGGAAGAGGTAAATTATGTGAATAACGGAATTTCAACAATTTAGGAATAATTCAAACCCAACGCACTACCATCCAGGGTTGAGAAATCATGAAAATTTCTCCTATGCGAATACAAAGAATGTGTTACAACCTCCGTAGGGCTTTAATGCTTCAAGTGGAGGCGGTAATGGGAAGGCAAATCGTCGTTGGAAGATGCACTCACCTCTTTCATAAATCAATCTAATCTGTCATGAATGACACGAGGAGCCGCTAGCTAAGCAAGACCTTCGGATGGATAAATTAGAACAACAAATGACAAGCTCGATAAAGAATAACGGGAGACTCAAGTGGGTCAATTGGCTACAATAATGGGTGGTCAACATCAAAAGGGTCAATTTCCAAGTAATACGGAAATGAATCCTAAGGAACAATGCAAGGCGATTCGTTACTGGCGGTGCACGGAATATGAAGGGCCTAAAGAAAAACTGGGAATCCGAAACTTTCGGATGAAGCATCTAGATGAAGCAAGAGACTCGTGATGAAGGATGGTATTGAAGAAAATGGGAAAGAAGAGAACAAAGAGGCGGAACAAACAAAATGGGGTGAAAAGCTAAAATCATCATCTAGCTTGAATATACCTAAGTTGTCTATATCTCTTCCCTTTCCTCAAAGATTTCAAAAGAAAAAGCTTGATGATCAATTTGCCAAATTCTTGATATATTTAAGAAATTGCACATTAACATTCCTTTTGCGGATGCATTAGAACAAATGCCGAACTATGCGAAATTTCTTAAAGATGTGATGTCAAAAAGCGGAAGATGACAAGCTTTGAAACGGTGAATTTGACGGAAGAATGTAGTGCAATTATCAAAGGAAGTTACCACAAAATCGAAAGATCCGGGGAGTTTCACTATCCCTTGTGCTATTGGTGGTAATTTCTTTAATAAAGCGTTATGTGATTTGGGGGCAAGTATTAACTTGATGCCTTTGTCCATTTTCAGGAAACTTGAATTAGGCGCGTGAAACCAACTACGGTGACATTGCAACTTGCCGACCGATCACTTACGTATCCAAGGGAATTATTGAAGATGTCTTGGTAAAAGTTGATAAATTTATATTCCCCGTGGATTTCTTGGTTTTGGATATGGAAGAAGATCAAGGCGTTCACCGATACTTGGACGCGTCCTTTCTTAGAACGGGTAAAGCCTTAATAGATGTGCGAGAAAGGAGCTCACATTACGTGTTAATGATGAGCATGTTTTATTTTCTATTTATAAAGGCAATGAAATTTCATGATTCGGTAGAGAATTGTAATTTTTGGATATAGTTAGTTCATGCATTGAGGATTATGTTGATCATACATTGTCTGAGATGATTTGGAATTTGGTCTAACCCACTCGTGCTCAATGTCGAGTGTTGTACTTGATTTTGATAACCAAGATTTGTACGACTATGTTTGTGCCTTAGATCATATGCGGGAACTACCTAATAGCGCAAAGAGGCGAAAAAACGCAAAGCCGAGAAAAAAAGGATGGAACTCTCACGAAGAACGCACGGCCCGTGCGCCCCACGCACGGTCCGCCCGTGCGTGTGATCTTTCAAGTAACGATGGAACTCTCGAAGAGCGCCACGACCCGTGCGCGCCAGCGCCAACAAGAGCGGCCGTGCGTGAGACTGAATCTGTCAACATCACCTCCGGAACTCAAGCAATTACGAACACCTCAAATATGCATTCCTAGGGACAAATAATGCAAATCCGTAATCGTTTCATCTCTTCTCACTCCTACCCAACTTGATAAAGCTGTTAAGGGTTTTACGAAAACATAAGTCGGCACTAGGCTGGTCTATAAGCGATTTAAAAGGCATAAGTCCATCCATTGTGATGCATAAAATTCGGATGGAAGATGTTTATAAACCATCGGTGAAAAACCAAAGACGGCTAAACCCTATTATGCAAGATGTGGTTAGGAAGGAAGTATTGAAATGGTTGGATGCCGGATCATTTACGCGATATCGATAGTTCATGGGTGAGTCTGTACAAGTGGTGCCGAAAAAAGGGGGGGGTGTGGTGGTAAAAATGAAAATGAGGAACAAATTGCTACTAGAATTGTTCTAGGGTGGCGAATATGTATTGATTATAGAAAACTTAATGATGCCACTCGAAAAGATCACTTTCCCCTCCCCTTTATCGATATGATGTTGGATCGTCTTGCAGGTTATGATTATTATTGCTTTTTAGATGGTTATTCCGGTACAATCAAATCATGATTGTAGGAAGACCAAGAGAAAACAACATTTACATGTCCGTATGGCACATTTGCATTTCGACGCATGTCATTTGGTTTATGTAATGCACCTGCCACTTTCCAACGTTGTATGATGGCTATATTTCACGATCTTATTGAAAAAGTTATGGAGGTGTTTATGGACGATTTTCTGTGTTCGGGATTCTTTTGATAATTGTCTTCACAATCTTTCCCTAGTTTTGCGATGTGAAGAGACCAATTTAGTACTAAATTGGGAAAAGTGCCATTTTATGGTGCGCGATGGCATTGTACTTGGTCATCGAGTCTCTTCTCGCAGGTTTGGAAGTTGATCGGGCAAAGATTGTAGCAATTGAGAAGCTACCACCTCCCACAAATGAGAAAGCCATTCGGAGCTTTTTGGGCCATGCGATTTTCTGAAGGTTTATCCGTGACTTTTCTAAAATTTCTAAGCCCTTGAGCAATTGCTAGAAAAAGATGCTTTCATTTTTTCCAATGAATGTTTGCGGGCGTTCGAAATGTTGAAGACAAACATTGGTGACCGCACCTATACTCGTCGCCCGCATTGGAGCCAACCATTTGAGCTAATGTGTGATGCAAGCGACTATCTTTGTTGGGGATGTTCTTGGTCAAAAGAGGGAAAAATTGTTCCGATCCATCTACTATGCAAGTCGAGCGTTGGGCAAGTGCTCATGCGAATTATACCACAACCGAGAAAGAAATGTTGGCGATTGTTTTCGCGTTCGATAAATTCGATCTTACTTGATCGGGGACGAAGACGATTGTGCATACCGACCATGCGGCTATCAAATACCTCTTTGACAAGAAGGATGCGAAACCGAGGTTGATTCGATGGATCTTCCCATTGTTGCAAGAGTTTGGCGTGGAACTCAAGGACCAAAAAAGGATGCGAGCGTGGTAGCGGACCATCCTGTCCGATTAGAAAATCAAGAAGGAGAAAAAAAAAGGTACGGGATTGATAAAAGAGGAGTTTCGATGAAAGATTACTCATGCTTGAGGCAAAGTTCCCATGGTATGCGGACTTTGTCAACTACTTGGCGGTACCGGAGTTCTACCTCCGGATCTATCACCGTATCAAAAGAAGAAATTCTTACATGATGTAAAGTTCTACATGTGGGATGACCCCTACTCTTTAAGAGGTGCGCGGACAAAATCATAAGGAGATGCGTGCCTCAAGAAGAATGGGAGGAGTCTGATGTCACTCTGCACCATCCGGCGGACATTTTGGTCCCACTCGCACCGCAAATGAAGGTATTGCAAAGTGGGCTATATTGGCCCACTTTATTTAATGATGTTATTTGTTTGTACAACAATGTGACAGTGTCGGCCGAATGGGAAACATTTCACGGAAGCACGAGATGCCAATGACCAACGTAATTGAAGTGGAGTTGTTCGATGTGTGGGGATTGACTTTATGGGCCCATTTCCATCGTCTTCGGGTTATCAATATATTCTACTTCTTTGTGGAGTATGTATCCCGTTGGGTAGAGGCAATTCCTTCTAAAACAAATGATGCTCAAGTTGTAATGCGATTCCTTAAGAAAAACATCTTTACTAGATTTGGCACTCCAAGAGCTTTAATTAGTGATGGAGGGTCGCATTTTGTAAACAAATTGATGAGCAACTTGTTGGCCAAATATGGGGTCAAACATAAAGTCGCATTGGCATATCATCCACAAGCCAACGGACAAGCGAAGTGGCTAACAGGAGATCAAACAAATCCTTGAAAAGACGGTGAACATCAACCGAAAAGGATTGGGCGTTAAAATTGGATGATGCCCATGGGGCATACCGAATCGCATATAAGACACCGTTGGGCACATCTCCATATCAACTTGTATTTGGGAAGTCATGCCATTTCTGCAGGTAGAATTGGAGCACAAAGCATTTTGGGCGGTAAAGAAACCGAATCTGGATTTTTGAAAGCCGGTGAGGAAAGGTTGCTCTATTTGAATCGGATGGAAGAATTTCGGGATGAAGCGTCACGAAAATTCGAATTTACAAGGAAAGAACAAGCGGTGGCATGATAAGATGATCAAGAAAAGAGAGTTTTACCGGGAGAACCGGTGCTCTATACAATTCACGCCTTAAATTCTTCCGGGAAAACTCAAGTCCAGTGGTGGGGCCATTTGTGATAAAGAAAGTGTTGAATCCACCTGGGATTGTAGAATTGTTGACAAAAGAAGCGAGACTTTCATGGTAAGCGGCCAACGGATTAAGCACTATTTCCACCGCAGGGAATAAAGAGGATGTGACATCCACCACCTTGCGCGATCCGTAATTTAACAAAACAGGCGTCAAGCTAAAGCGTTAAATATAGCGCTTGTTGGGAAGCAACCCAGCGGTTTTCGTGTGATTTTCATTTTTGTGTGTGTTTAGTTTCACGATTATGTGATTTGAGTGATTTGATTTGTGTAATTCTTTTAATGAGTGTGATTTGAAAAAAAAATTTGAAAAAAAAAAAAAAAAAACTAAAAATTGAATTCTTTGTACAAGTGCGCACGGGTAGCCGTGCGTATATCGCACGACTCCGTGCGCCCTTCGAGAGTTGGGCAAATTCACCGGGGTGGCGCACGGGTTACCCGTGCGTCGACGCGACGACCGTCGTGCGCCTTGCGAAGAAGGATAAATTGGACGGTTTTAAAAAAATTCTTCATTTCAAACCCTTCACCTCGCGCGCCCTCTCGAATCCTCCCTAGTTTTCGAAAATTTCTCATAGTTTTCACTTGAATTCTTCTACATAACACCTCCCCCATCACAATTGAGCTTCACTTTGCATCAAATTTGAATTTGCTTGAAGAATTGTGAACAAAAGCACTTAGGGTTCAAATCTTCCACTTCGAGTTTAACTTAGAAAATTCCGGTAAGAACACCGTTTCTCCTTGTCAATTCGTTGTTAATTATGTATTAAGGAGCATGGTAGGTGTGTATTTTGATATTTTTGCTATAAATGATGTGAATTATTCTTGAGGCAAATTATCAAACACCTTGTGGGCTTGTATAATTGAGGAGATTTAGGGTGAATTGTTGATGAATAAGGCATGGCCAATGTGTATTTGAGTTAATATTTGTCGAGAATGGCCATAATTTTTGTTTGTTTGGGGTAGTTGATCGATCAAAGTGACTTGAGCATGTGAATTTGCATCACCTAAGATGTTAGCTTTAATTCCCTACTTTGTTGTTGCCATTGATGATATTGGGATGCTAATAGAATGTATTCGGTACAAATTCCTTATGGCGGCGAAGCGAAAACCCCTGAGTGGAAGGAGACGTGCACGCGGGCGGCACAACGCGACGTGGCACATCACGGAGGTCGACCAAAAGCTTGATCCGAGAGGCATATGGGGTCAACTTGACAAATGCCGATGATATTGAGCGATGGAATCGCTTGATCGGTCGCCAAATAGCTCCATCTCGCTACGCCGACAATGATTGTACCCAAACTTTGGGGATACATGAGGACGTGTGGCGTCTTTTTCGCCAAGGTAGGATGGACGAACTTCATGAGCCGAAGGTGGCCGACATTTAAAAAGTATACATTGGAGTTCTTGAGTACCGTGGAAGTACTCGAGACAAGGCGGGACCTTCGAACCGTATATGATAAAATTTCGGTTGGGGAATGTTCGTAGACAACTCTCTATGACCCAATTGAACACCATTTTCGAGAGTCCCAACAAACGCTCGTACCCGCCCGATGCCCCATTATGATCAATACGACTTACGGAGAATGCTTGTGGAAACACCACAAAGCGGGGCCAATGTTGTATGCGCGGACCGCAAAAAGCCTCTTGATCCAGGAATCCGTTTTCCGGTATATACAACGCGTGACTGCCTGCCCTCTGTGTTCGCCCGAGAAAACATTGGAGGGATGACGACTAAAGAACTCTATCTCCTCTGGTGTATGGTCACAGACACCCCCTACAACACCGTCGTTAATTTTGCCGAGCAAATTGAACAGTTAGCTAGGCGGGAAGGGGGTACGATTTCTATAGGGGGCCTCATTACCCCTATTGCCCGACATTTCAATGTCGATTTTGAGGCTTGGAGCCTATCCCGGGCAAAGCACTCGGGTTAATTTGGCATCGTTGCACCATATGAAGTTCATAGCGAATGAAGAAAACAGATTTTTCTGCTTCTACAAAAGAAAGGTGCTTCATTTCCGTTGCCTAACCCACCATACACCACCGTTGATACATTGATGGACACCACCAACTTCTTAATGAACTCTGACGCACATAACCGAATTACCGAGGCTATAGAGTCAAGAAAGAGGCGCAGAGTTGAAGGTTTCTTGGATGAAGAAGATATGGTGGAGGAGGAGGATGAGATACATGGACGCGAAATGGGGATGGAACCTCATCATCCCCAAATTGGGTATGATATACCCGAGTCCTCACACGGAGGCGATTATCCTCGACATTCTCAAAGCGGAGATCGCCCCGGTCCGTCTCACAGTGGAGGACCCCATCGCGACGCCAATTTTCAAGACATGTTTTATGCGTTTGGGGAGAACTTGAGGCGGCAAGAAGAAGAGTTGAGGCGGCAAGGAGAGGATTTAAGGCAACATAGGGCTGATTTTCTCGCGTTCAGCGAGCGATCGGAGCAGCGTTCCGAGGAGACGTGGCAAGTGCTCCAACAGCTACAAATGTGGCATATTTCTCAAGGCCACTTCCCACCACCGCCGCTTGATGATTCAGGTATATCCCCACTTTTTGTTATTGAAATTCTATTTTTCCCCTTAGACACTATAATTTCATTCAAGTTTGGGGAGAGATAGTATTTTAATATATGAAAAGTGTGGATACAAAAAAAAAAAAAAAAAAATCATGCATTTTGTGTTTTCATATAGTTGCATTAGAGCACTCTAGATTGCATTTGCATTAGAGCACGTTTATAGCTTTAGCACGTCTATTGCTTTAGTAGTGGTTAGAGAGTGTGTTGACCAAGCATGTGCAACTTGTTGTTTGTGTGTTGATTGAGAATTCATCTTGTTGGGATTGGATCTTTGGTTATGGATTGATTGAGCCTTGAATAGATAACTTTGAGCATGTTGATATGAAAAACTTGGTGTGATGCTTTGAATTACAACTTGACTAGCTGTGAGCTTTGAGCCTTTCTGCTTATATCTTGTGCAGTCTTATTGTAATTTGAGTGTATCATTCATGTTGATTAAAATTCTAGAACTTGCTTGGGTATCTCGGTCAAGGCCACATGTTGTATGCGGTGTGAAAATGATCAAAGGCCATTTTTGTTAGCCCTTCAAGCCTTTTGCTTACCTAATGATGATATTGAAATCCCTAGTTAGCCAACTTGAGCCTATTGCCTAATTTCTTGATAGCAACAATTCAAGCCTTAACTTGATATATTTGTTACCCTACACTTGAGCGTATAACATTGAGTAAAGGGAATGAATGAGGTTGAATGAGTTGGAATTGAAAAATTGGATAATTGTGCAAAATTAGTTGATGGGAACAAAAGAGGAAGAAAAGGAGGAGAAAAGAAATGTTGAAAATTCATAAAAGAGTCGGAAAAAAAAAAATCGATTTTATGATGTGAGTTTTCATTGAATGAACTTGGAGGCTAGGAATTGTAATGTGAGGTGATAATGTTTACAAAAGAAAGGGGATGGAGATAAGAAGAGTTGATGAAAATGAGAGAAGAATTTAGTAGCATATTGAGCTTTAATGTAGATGATTTATATGCTCATCGGTCTATACGCTCGAGTTTGAGTCACTCTATCCATATTTTCCTACCCTAACCAAAGAGCCTTCATTATAACCAAAAGAAAAGTCCTTTTGATTCACAAATTGCATACACTCTCGTGGCGGAGATATGAGACGAATTGCAAGCCTATGGTAATTTTGCGACATCGAATTGATTTGAGCGTAAACACGTCCTATAACCTCGTGAGATGAGAGTATACACTTAACTTTGAGAGTTGGATTGAGCATTTCACTTTGTCTTATTTGAGGCGTGTTCTTTGATTAGAGATTTGAGGCTTGATTGAGTTGTACTCGGCATTCATGACGAATAATTTGGATTTTCGTGTAGACTCTTGGTGTGCGCTATTATCTTTATCTCCTGTTATGCTTTATCGTGTTCTAAATATTGTTGATCGGGACGGTCAACAGTTTAAGTTTGGGGATTTTGATAAGTGTGAATTTTGCATGTGTTTCGATGTGTATTTCGAGCTATAAGGATAAGTAAACATGCATATACTCGCGTTAAATGTTACATATTCACTCCTTGTGGAAAAGATATTACACTTTGCTTATTTTGTAGGAATTTCATGATATTTGAAGCTAATTGAATAAGAATACGAGGAAAGCAAAGTGGAAACACGGAGAATTGAGTGGATATACGAGAAGTGAAGCCTAAAAGAGCGAAAGTTGAGCGTTCACGGAAGAAACAGGGGCACACGGGTTGGGCGTGCCTCAAGACACCACCCGTGCACCCTGTTTAAGGTTGATTGAAGCTGCAGCAAACATGGCGCACGGGTAGCCCATGCATGGCGCACCACCCGTGCGCCTACAGAGAGTCGGGATATCTCACAGGAGTGGCGCACGGGTAGGCCGTGCTCGACGCACCACCCGTGCGCCCTCTGAGAGTTGGGGTATTCAGAGGTGGCGCACGGGTAACCCGTGCGTGGCGCACCACCCGTGCGCCTACAGAGAGTTGGGGTATTCCAAACAGGTGGCGCATGGGTAACCCGTGCGTGGCGCACCACCCCCGTCTGTCTACTGGAATCCCATAATCTGCTTGCATTAAGCCCTAAACATGATGGGGAATATAAAAAGGCTTTTGGGGCGCACACAAGGAGAATCGGACATATTTTGGGATCTACAACACAAGACAAGGGTCTATTCTTGGAAGAAGACATCAGGAGACAATCGGGTTGCATCGGAGCTTAAGGAACGGAGATATATCGAGAGATTGTCGACTTTCCTAAGTTTTCTTGCTTCTCTTTTAGTTTCAATCTTTCATTTTAGTTGTAATGGCTTTGAACAATTTGTTTATGAGTTGTTTAGAAATCATGTGTAGCTAAACTCTTGAGATTTCCGGGTTTTGGAAGTAGATTAATGAACTCTTGTTGGATGTTTTAATCTTAGTTGAAGTTATTATCTTAAAGCCTATTTGAGTATTTTGAGCTTATTCTTGTTTTATCACTTGATCAATGATTTAACTTGTTTGATATATTGATTCATAATTCGAGAGATGAGTTTCAATATTAGATCTTGAATACTCGACACAAATATTTGCATGAATCGAGAGGTTTGTAAATATTTGTGAGGATATTTGATCTTTTAAACTTTTGGGAGTTGAATGCTTCATGTTGAGTAGAGATGCTAGCATAAGTATTTCAATCTACATTTTATATGCATCTCGAGAGAGAGGATAAAATAGTTTTGTGATCGTCTTATAGGAATATTGATAATAACTTGGCTTTGATTTAATCGGACAACAAGAGGATTATTAATCGAAACCTTAACTCGGAAATCCATTCCATTATCTTGATACTTCTATCATTTGTATTATCTCAATCTTGTGTTTTAGTGATTTAAATTGTCTTAATCTCAATACAACAATCATCAAATTTCGATCGTCTAAATAAAAATAAGACTATCTTGGTTCAATACTTAGCATATTAATTTATTAGTCTCCGTGGATACGACCTTGCTACCCTATTCTATAAACTACACCGTACACTTGCGGTGAAGCTAAAAAATAAGGCGAACAATATGCCAAATCAAGGATATTGAATCAAATGAAGTTGTGCTTCAAGGATGTAGACAGAAGAATATGTATGTCGTGGATTGGTCAACCGCAACACCCAAAGACTGTCTACTAGCAAAGAGCACAAATTGAATCAAGTTAGCGTGGCACAAAAAAGTCGAGTCACCTAAATTTCAAAACGATTAACAAACTTGCAAGAAGTAGTCTTGTGGACGGACTTACGACTCGAGATACAAGAATGAGAGTATATGTGACGCATGTCGAAGGAAAACAAATCAAGTCATCATTCAAAGAAAAGACATGCCAATCTTCAACAAGAATATTGCATCTACTTCATATGGATCTATTTGGCCCAAAGTGGAACCGGCCAACATAAGTGGAAAGAGATACACCTTGGTGGTAGTAGATGACTACTCAAGATATACATGGACAATATTCATGTGTAAGAAGAAAGAAACTCTACAAAAACTACCACACGGTGATGAAGAGGATTCAAAACGAGAAGAGTCAAACCATTATCAAAATTAGATCGGATAGAGGAACCGAGTTTGTCAATGGAATAATAACTCGATATTGTATTGAGAATGGTATTGGTCATGAACTATCGGCTAACAAGAACTCCACATGAGAATGGAGTTGCGAAAGAAGAACAGAACCCTCAAAAAGAAGAAGGACCATGTTAGGAAGCGGGGTTACCAAAAAGATTTTTTTGAAGCAATCAACACAAACTTGCTACACCCAAAACAGATGTATGATAAAGCAGACGGTGACAAAGACTCCTATGAGATTTGGTGGAAGAAAACCAAATGTTGCATATTTGAGAATATTTGGATGTAAATGCTTCATCCACAACAATGGCAAAGACGATCTAAAGGCTTTTGATGCTAAAGTCGATGAAGGTATCTTCTTAGGATACTCGGTGAAAGCAAAGCAAAGCCTCTGAGTACTCAACAAAAGAACTATGGTTGCGAAGAATCCATTCATGTGGTATTCGATGAGCCAAATGTAAATGTAGAAGACATTGAAGAGTCGGTGATAACATTTGAATCATTCAACCATACATAAGAGTCCCTATGTCAAGTTTGGAATTATCAATTGAGGAAGAAGATGAGATAGCTGAATCTCAAAAACAAGTGGAAAATTTGCGGCTAAGTGATTACGAGAGAGGCGACCACAAAGAACACAGTACCGCAAGTCGATTGAATCGGCTAACTTACTCCAACCTTTGATGTAAGATGGTGAGAGACCATCCACGAGAACTTGTCATTGGAGATATAAGAGGAGGTGTCAAAACAAGATCCGAACTCAACAAGAAGCAATGTTCACATGCTTCATCTCATAAATAGAGCCCAAAGACGTGTCACAAGCATTGACGACACACATTGGATTCAAGCTATGCAAGAAGAAGAGTGAATCGGTTTGAAAGAAATAAAGTATGGGAATTAGTGCAAAGACCCATACATCAAAATGTTATTGGCACCAAATGGGTGTTGAAATAAGATGAACGAGGAAGGTTCTGTGGGTAAGAAACAAAGCAAGACTAGTAGCCAAAGGATATTGCCAAGAAGAAGGGATAGATTTTGATGAAACATTTGCCCCTGTAGCAAGATTGGAAGCTATAAGGATGTTTCTTGCCTATGCGACTCACAAGAATTTCATTGTATATCAAATGGATGTAAAAAGTGCATTCCTAAATGGTTTATTGGAAGAAGAAGTGTATGTTGAACAACCTCCAGGATTTGAGCAGAAGACTCTTGGAGATAAGGTATACAAACTCAAGAAAGCTCTATATGGATTGAAACGGGCACCCGAGCTTGGTATGATACCTTGTCACAATTCCTAATCGAAAATGGATTCACAAAAGGAAAAGTAGATAGAACACTTTTCTTAATTCAAGACAAAAAGAGTATCTTTGCTTGTTCAAATATATGTGGATGACATCATTTTTGGATCTACAAACAAAGAGTGTGAAAAATTTTCAAACCTCATGCAAAGTAAATTTGAAATGAGCATGATGGGAGAGGCGACATTCTTCCTTGGACTCCAAGTGAAACAATTTGAAGGATGGAACCTTCATAAGTCAAACAAAATACACCGAGATTTAATGAAGAAGTTTGGTATGGAGGAGAAGTCTTACGTAAAAATACCAATGAATACATCGATTAAAATGGACATGGATGCGGATGGCAAGCACAGTAGATCAAACAAGATATAGAGCACTTATTGGATCATTGCTCTATCTCACAAAGCGAGCGCAGACATCACCTTTCTTTGTAGGTGTATGTGCAAGATTTCAATCTGCTCCAAAAGAGAGCCACATGACAAAGAATGACTAAGAGAATATTGAGATACTTGAAAGGAAGCAAGAAGTAGGCCTATGGTATCAAAGGAAGGTGGATTCAAGCTAATTGGCTATTCGAGTCTCGACTATCTTTGGATGCAGAGTGGACATGAAGAGCACCTCAGGCACATGTCAAATCTTTGGGAAACAGATGATTTCTGGTTTAGCAAGAAGCAAAATTCAATAGCCACTCTCTACAAAAGCGAGAATACATAGTGGGCGGTGTTGTTGTGCCTAAGTCCTATGGATGAGACAAAGTGAGAGACTATGAAGTTGAGGAAAAAGAAATTCCAATCATGTGTGATAACACAAGTGCAATTGCCATTACTCAAAATCGTGTTGCACTCAAGAACAAAGCATATCGATGTCGATATCACTTCATAAGAGATCACGTTGAAAAGAAGGACATCATCTTGGAATATATCTCAATGATAAACAATGGCCGACATCTTCACAAAACCATTATGTGAGTCAAGATTTGAAGAACTCAAACATGAGTTAGGGTTAATTGGTGGTGACACTCATAAGAATCAAAGAAAAGAAATGAAACACAAAAAGGGTGAAAAAGAGTGAACACACAAATCACCAAGAATCACCAGATCGGAAAAGACAAGATTACCGAGTCATTTGTAGCCGAGTCACTAAGAGAAGCGTGAGAAGTAGAGTTAAATCGGCTAAAGGATGCCGAGTCACTTATGAGCAAAGTGACAAAAACGCGGATCGTTTGACAAAGCGGGAATGTTTTAAGGAATACGTCAAAGACATAATGATGATGTGTACGGACATAAAAAGCCGCACACCAAGCTTATGATTGGATATAAATCTTTGCCGCATTAAATACGAGACATTAAATGCTAAATAGGCGTGCAAAATCTAAGTCGTTGATTTCAATCACATTTCAAAAACCACCCGCACGCCCTTTCATAAACCATACTTAAACCATTTCCGTCCGTTTCTCTCTCACACTACCAAAACTGTTCATCTCTTTCTCTCAAAAGCAAAGGCAAAAATTCTCTCGAAACCCTATCTATCTTCAAATCAATCTCTTAGTTTTTTTCTTTGATAAAATCTGAAAAATGGCACCAACCTACGACTTTGTCAAATTAGGAAGCAAATCCACACCGGTCTCTTTGTGGATTTCGATGGAATGGTGAAACAGGGTCCGACGACACCCTAGTGAAAAAATCGCTGAAAAATTGGAAACGTCCGGGCCGAAACCGTTTCGATGTTAGAATATCCGATGACCTATGTGGAGGAGGTCGCAATTCTACGTGAATGCCGAGATTCACGATGAAGGAATAAAGTCATCATTCACGGAAAGCGGTGACTATCTCTGCCGAGATTTGGTGAACATTGCTCACTACCGAAGGAGCATCGAGAGATTAACGAAGCTAATGTAAACCTGGCGGATGCTTGGAAAGAAATAGCCAAGCCCGACTATCTTTGATAAAATAGTGTACACAAAGAAACAAGAGATCTTTGAAGGAGGATTATCACAAGTCATTGGACATAGTTGCCAAATGTATTGACATCAAGTTTGGCGGCTTTGACCAATGTCAAAAGCAAAGTGATTGTAATGGCTGCAATCATCGTAGAAAAGAAAATAAACCTCAAGGCTGAGTTTGTCTACTGGCAGACTCGCCCGAGCGTAACGCAGGAACAAATCCTTCAAGGAAGATGGCTCATTTGGAGGATCCCAGGATATGGCCTAGTGATTGGCCGGTGATGGAGAGTGAAAGGAGTCCTCTTAGACATGGGAAGGCATTCCATGTTAACAAGAGGATGTTTAGAGCAAACCTCTCGGCGCACGAAGAAGAGCCTACGCCAAGAGAGCGACACGAGTGAGGGGAATCGGTGACCAAGATACATCTGTTGTTTCCTCTCCACCCAAGAAGAAAAGTCGCCCGCGTTGCTAAGAAGAATCACGCCCCGCAAAGAAAGAAAGCCAAACATGCTCCCGCCCCCGCAAAGAAAGTCACACCGCCCCTGCAGCCGTGTCTCCGCCCCAGTTAGCCGTGGTCGAGAAGAACACTCAAATACCTTCTCCGATCATCAAAAAGAGGAGAACCGACAAGCCAAGACGGCCGCTCCTCGAGAAAAAGACACAAGCCACGGCTCCCGCCGCCCAAGACTCGTCGAGGAAACCGTCTCAGAACTAGAAATCCCCTACGGTACAAACTAGGAGACGAAGAAGAATTGTCAAACACTCCGAGCTTGAGAAACCGGGTGAGTCACCACTCACGGTGGAGCAGATATCGAGCTTTGGAGAAGTAGAGTCTCCGGATGTAATTGATGAAATAGCCAAGTCTCGTGAAGGCGTCAGAGGGCAAATCGAAGAAATAGCCGTAGTCCGAGCGGTGAGACACGAGAAGAAGAAGCGGTAGAGCGATAGTGATGTGATGATCCTATCTCCACCTTACCCGGACATCCAACATCGTCTGCGTGAGTGGAGGACATGGAAGTTGAGTAAATCGAGGAACAGTTCCAACGGCCTGAGTTTATAGAAGAAGAAGAGGAGGCTGTTAAACTTCCTCGACTAACACGGCTGTGCTCCAAGATGGATGAAGACAATTACCGAGACATCTGCGCAGATCTTCAAGGACAAGGAGAAAGCAAAGCAAGCGAGAGGAAGGCGAGGCACGTGAGAAGGCCAAAGATCTCGCCTATCTCGGCACCCACGAACACACACATCCTCTCCTTGATGTCTTCTCGGCGGTGATGAGGATCCGGAGAATGCCGCTTACGAGAAGAGTTGCAAATGCAGCAAGCATTGCGACGAATCGTAATCCTTCACGAGCAAAGATTGATTGATGGAGGGACCAGGAGAGTCCTCCGAATCACACGTTTGAAATTGATCCAATGGGAGTGGTTCAAGCAAATCGCCATCGTTGTTTCTTGCTACCACTTCCCGACTCACTCGGGAAGAAGGCAATAAGGGATATGGCGATGGCGGGATAATGGGGACCCCGGTCAAGCCAACCCCTATTGAAGGTGTGTTACCACCACCGCCCCAACGGTGAACATTCAATCGACACAATGGGAGTGTGGAGACGAGTGACCCCATTCCAAGTCACTCGGTTGGTGCGCCCGAGGGGAAACTCCCCTCCACTGCAGCAAGGTCGGAGGATCTGCGGATGACTTCACAACGAATCAAGGAGGTGAAGTAGAGAAAATACAAACACAAGAAGAAAGCAAGTTGCCATCAACGAAGCTCGGGCGATTAGCTTGAGTCTCGGTGAGGTGTCAAGCGCTCGAAGGCTAATGACGCCGGCGATGCGATCGAGGCACGAGGAAGGAATGTACAGGGAGTTAACACTGGTGATGAAAATGCAATCCATGGGGTTGAGACTCCAATGGATGCCACGCATGAAGACCCTAAGACGGTGACACTTTGTCGAAAGGGAGGATCAAGGCCTCATTGCGCAAAGAGAGACCGCCGGAGGTAATGAAGGCCACGGGAGGTTGAGACTTCCGGGGTAAAGCTGAAGTAGAGAACATCCTCCCGCTATCATCGACCCATCCGAGAAGGAGATAAGCGCACTTCATGATTCCCAGGATAATCCCGATGTAACCTTTCCGGGATCGAAAGGCGAAGAAGAAAAGGTTGAGTCATCCCCCGTGACGGATCCAAAAGACTCAGTGCGGATGTTCCAAGCACGAGCAAGTCGATCCCAAGACTACTCGTCAAACATTTAATCTTGATGATGAGCCACCAATGGAAATCTCATCATCGTCCGATGACGCTCCCGATAAGGCCGAGGACCGATCTACTCAATTGGAAAAATCGTTTGAGACCAACGAAGTGTTGAGATATTGAGGCTCGGCAAGTCGGTCCACTTCACAAAAACCCGGTGAACCGAGTCCACCGCGCAGCTCCTCAAGCTGCAGCAGGTCGATTCCTAAAAAAAGAACTTCACGCGCACCGCTCATCATCGAACAAATCCCACTTGGCGGTGATGAATCCTTTATAGAATCTTTTCCTTTTTTCTCGGAGGTACCGACCTCCATGAAGAGTCGAAAATGAACGCGCAAGACGCTACCACGCACCAGACTCCGTTTTTCAATCGGCACCATTGTTCTAGCTGATTATGATTTTGACTTTCGCATGGCCATCACCGCAAGAATCGGTGAAGTCCGCGAATTGTTCAAGGCATTATTCGGCCGAGATTGAACGGATGGAGAGGCATCAGGCCTCTATGGACATGCGATGGACAACAGAGATGCCAATCTCACTGGCGATTTAAGAGGCATAACGGTCGAGAATCGGGGAATGGTGGCAACAACAAGAAACAATGCGTGTGGAACAAGTTAGATACTTCAGGACATTGTTCAACAATTTCTTGGTATGGAGAGTGAAAATTTGATGCAAAACGAAGCCGAGAGAACATATTGAGCACATGCATGAAGCTCACATTGCCGAGCTTAAGGCTCTGCGTGAGCAAAACAAGAGTGATCTACAACGTTTGGAAGAGACCATGAATACAAAATTCAGCCTTCTCATGGCCGAGATGAAGTGATTTGTGCAGAGTCCAACGCTACTCGATCCGAATTTCGTGTTGCATACTCTGCAGCCAGACTCGAGATAAAATTCAACTATCGTGAGGCTCGACTTCCGCTTGCAAGTCTGTTTCAGGCGTTCCTCTCTCCTTTGATGATGCCAAAAAGGGGGAAGAGGATTAACTAAAAAGCGCAAAGGGGATCGAAGTTGAGAAGGAAGGAAGCGGTGCGAAGGGAAAATTAGGCGAGGAAGTGTTGAAACAAAAGAAAGGAAAATCTTTGAGGGGGAAGGATCGAAAGATGTGACCTTGATGATTGCACAAACCCCTCAACGGGGTCATCACGGTGACATTATCGCGACAAACTCCTGTGACTCTGCCACTCCAAACACTGCTATATCTATGGTGAAAAGAGAAAAACAATTGAAGCGGGGATGAAGGAAGTGGAAGGAAGAATGGATGCCCGAGTTATGAACATCTTGAAAGAACATGGAGGCATTCCAAAGAGCGAGAGACACATATGCCATCTCGGATGTCGGGACGAGCCACGATCGAGTTGATGAATTTAAAATGATCGAATCGAAGGATACTTTGCAAATATGTCATGGCTCAAGCTTGGGACTTATCTTTGGGAAAAGGGTCTCACGTTATGTGAAGAAAAGCTGACAGCGAGCAGACTACACCGTGATCACTATCTTTGGTCACTCCATTGGTCACTCATTTGGAAAGAAGAAGACCCCGTACAATACACGCCCAGGTAGAGGAAGAAGCGTGGTGGAGGAAGAAGCAGGACCAGGCCTCGCCCAAAAACATTGAATACGTGGATCCAAGAAAGGAGGAGGGATCTCTTTGGGGGGCTTGACCAAGTAGCAAATTTGCAAGTAGCTAAAAAATGTATTTGAGTATGCAAAAGAATAGAAGAAGAAAACAAGAGACAAACTCGGCTATGGGAGGAAAGACAGGAAAGAATAAGAAGAGATGAAGCTGCCAGGAAGGCATATGAAAAGAAAAAAAGAAAGCGGTTGACGATGAGAAGAAGAGAAGAAGAGAAGAAGATGCTGAACAAGATGAAAGAAGGAGACAGCGAAGGAGATGAAGTGTTGCTGTCCACCCCTTCGTGTATTTTATTATGTAAATACATACAATGTAAGTCTTCTGAAATAAAGCTATAAATTCTTTATTTTTTTCGTGTAGACAAATATGTGCTCGATACACCTTGTTGATTGTGTAAAAGAACAAGAATGTTATGATCAATAAAAGGATTGATTACGTGCATACATTCTATGTCAATACACTATCTGTATGTATCTTTGCTATTTGCATTTTTGAATGGTTTAAGTTTTGGCATCATCAAAAAGGGGGAAATTGTTAGGAAATTTATTGTTTAGATTTTGATGAATGCCATGTAAAACTTAGAATAGGAAGTTGGCACCCCAATTCTTGTTGTGAAATGCATTGTAAAAATTAGAGTGCCAAAGTGAGTTAAGTCGCCTACGACCTAACATGCAAGAAGACAATCAAGACTAGAAGGAAGACTCATTGCGAGACAGTGAGTATGGCAAAGAAGAGTAGAGCGGGAACTCTGAAGAAGCGGTGAGATGCGGTGAGTGGAGTATCGTCAAGTCAACTCGAGAAAAGCCAAGTCTCAAGTTGAAGTGACAGTGAAGAGTCATCCAATGATTGGAAGTCGACTCTAAGTCACCTGGGGAAAGCAAAGAAATGCAGTCAAGTCGAGATAATCGTAAAAGATCCGTTGCCGAGAAATCAAGAGAATTACTTAAACAAGTAATATCTCCATACCACCTTTCTCGGAGTGCTCAGTTCCAGAAGCGTGCAAATAGAATGAACCAATGGGGAGCACTACACCGTGTCGAACTCGAAAAGGTGAAAGAACAATTCATACGAGGAAATGGCAATTCCAAGGATCGCAACAAGACAAGCTTAACGACGCAAGTGACTTTCAAAAATAAGCCTATCTCTTCAACGGGCAAATTTTTGAAAGATCACTATAAAAGGCCGAGGAGTTTGTTTGAGAAAGAGAGACACAAGAGATAGAGACTGAACAAAACAACGTTCATGCAATTATCGAAAAATCAAAACATTCTCAATCCTCAAGCTACACTACGAAGAACATCAATCCAACACTCACTGTGAAGGAAAGATAACTTCAATCGGTTGAAGAGGAAAATCTTGAAAAATAAAGGGTCTACATTCCACGAAGGATTGTAGGAAGGTTCAAGGTCGAACCAAGTCTTAAGCTTTTGGAGGGCTTCGTGATCAAATCCAAAAAGCTTGAGCAAGTGTTTGTAGTAGCAAAGCGTTGCCCGCCGAAGAAAGCCGAGTCGTCACGAAGCCACCGAGTGATCAAGGCGTCTCGGGGATCGAGTCCCAAAGGATCAAGTCATTTGTGTGATCAAGACTTGTATCCGGACTATTACCACTTTGTATATCGATCATTTACAGTGGATTCCTCCGGGAGTTGGAGAAGAGAGGAGTAGAAGAATTACCCCATCTTGAACCTCTATAAAAATCTCATTGTGTCATTTACATTTCAAAGACTTTAATTCCCGCATCTTAACTGTTTATATCTCTTTGATAAATTTGCTATCCACTTGATAATTTATAAGTACTAAACCAAGCACTAAACTCTTGCTTAATCAAACTTAAGGGTGTTAAGTCTTTGAAAACAAAACCTGATTGAGTTAATTTAGAACAAATTTGAGTTAATCCATCAACAACTCGGTTGAGTCCGTTGAGAGACTAACTCTCTTGATTGACTAACTTGGTTGTCCATCAGGAGAGACATTTGTGTAGTATTAACTCGAATATTTAAAAGGACTAAATCGAAAATTTTGTAAGGTTTATTCAACCCCCCCTTCTAAACCTTACACTTACACCCCTTGGGACCTACAATATGACAAGTGTCGAATTCTATGTTGGCCACACACAAACCTCCATGCATATCATTGCAATACCCAAAATACATCTTTGTGATTGTCAAGCAATCAAAAGATAAATCAAAGTATTGTAGGATATACACAAGGTATAGTCGTGCCTCAAGTACGAGGATTAATCATGTACTATTGCAATATAAAATTCTTATTTGACAATCAAAGTTTCTATCTAAGAATTTTCATTGGGTCATGTTCAGTGAACTTGTTCGCTAACAAGCACCCACATATGTGCATTTGTGTAGCAACACTGATGTTAATGGAATGCAACATCTTCGTCTCATGAGCATGCACCATATGTACAAGTCTTACAGGGTTATTTAATGTCCTATCTTGAAAAACTCATCGACTTGGAACAAATTTAAGATCAAAGCCTTAGAGACATGTTCCATGATCGCCATCAAATGCGCGACCATGCCTCATAGAAATTGATCTAAGGACTTTATCATATGTGCATATGCGATAAATGCAAAAGAACATAATATTATTATAATTTCCAATAAAATTGTTTTACAAGTAGAATAAAATCCAATCTAATTGGAACGCCGGGCATTCTACTCTAACACAAACATATTATTATTAAACCAACACATATCCAATGTCTCAATCCAATAAACAAACAACTTATTAGGTCTTATTATATCCATTGGATAAGGCCAAAAAATGATATGAGAATTAATCAAGCCTATTACACAGATGCAACCAAACATTGCCTAGATGTCTCAAAACTCTATTAAGACCTTTCCATTGATCTGGAGTACTAGAAAATCTAGAGAAAAAGGATTGGGGATCAGTGAGGAGAGAAAAGGGGGGACCACGTGAGGTTTCATCTCATGGATTTAGATCCATAAAACGGCCTCGCACAAACTTTTATGGAAAAAAAATGGTAGTCTCAAGATTTGAAATCCATTTTATTCAAACAATCTCAATATGTTTGTTATTATAAATTTAAAATCCTTAATTAGCTTCAAATCCACCAATCCAAATAAAATTCTAAATGAATCTATTATTAAAAATTTAAAGTACTTAGTTTCAAACTCATCAATCCAAACACATTCTTTCATAAAGTAACTCTTAGAAATCCATTGTAGGATATATATAAGACCACTTTAAAACTCATTTTCTAGGATAATAAAAACTCATATATGGACATTGTACTAAATAAAAAATAAAAAATAAAAAATTCCCATTTACTCCAAAGCCCAAATTAATCATCAAATCTTACCTTTCTCAACATAACCAAAAATCAAATCTACATGCAACCAAAAAAAAAAAAAAAAAGAAAAACAAAAGAGAAACCCTTAAAAAAAATTATAACTCCCACTTATAATAATAACATAATTATAGTTCAATCAGTAATCAATAAAGATGATTAATAAGTGAAATCAATAAAGATGATTAATAAGTGACAAAGCATTGCTCATGAGTTTCTCCACTCCAGAAACACAATCCCTTATCTTCTTCTTCACAGTCGGATTCACTTTCCGCCCCAAAAACCCGTCCACGCACGTCTCCGCGTCCGTGATGGCGGCGCTCGCGTATGTCTTCGCGTTCGCCCATTGGAGTTCCCTGTCGGCGTCGCCCAGGTGGCCCATGGCGGCCAGCGTCTGCTTCAGCTCGTACACCGCGTCTTTCATGTCGCCGATGCAGTCCTTGATCGCACGCGCCTCGGGGCGCGTGATCCCCTTCTGGTTCGCCAGTTTCGAGACGGTGGTTGTGCAATTGTTCGTTGCTTGTATGGCCGCCGCGAGCGCGGCGGTGCAGAGTTTCAGGGGGTTGGTCCCGACGGAGGCGGCGTAGGGGGTTAGGGTTTTGACGCATAGAGATGGGTACGTCGTCGTATTGCATGATTTCTTGATGAAGTTTGTTGAGGTTTTTGATGGTGTGGCGCACGCGGTTGGATGCGCGTGTGAAATTAGGATGAGAAATGTGAGGGTTGTGATAAAATGTATTGTGGGAAAATCCATTTGGAGGTGGCGTGGGGGGTGGGGGGGATTGTATGTGTTGAAGCTTTTGCAAAGTTGTGTTATGTTGAGATTTTGAGATTGAAGAATTTATAGGGGCTCAAACTGTCAGGTGAATTGAATCGTCGAATATGTTTATTTGACATGAATTATATAGAACTCACGACGTGTATCTAAGAAATGAAATATAAAATTGACGTGCCATGGAGTGGCTAGCATCTGAAGTAGGGTGATAATCGGGTCATCAGGTCGGGCTCGTCTTTTGGTTTCGGGAATATTTTTGATTATGCTTAAAGAACATGAAAAACTAATTAAAATATAAAATAACTACGTTTTAGACAAATTGATAACATATTGTTAGTTATGTTCGTGTTCGTGTTCAAATTTTTCGTGTTCGGATTTTTCGTGTTACTCTCACTAACTTTGGGTCGAATTATGGTGTCGTGTCAGAGATTGTCACCCCTAAATTTTAGAGATGACAATTCGTGTCGGTTTGGGTTCGCACGTCGTGTTAAACATAAAATTCGTGTTATTCTTTTTGGATTTCTCAATCCTAACTCAACATGATTACTATTCGTGTTTTTCTGGTTAGTCAAAACGACATGTATGTATTAAAATCTATCATAACCCATCAATTGTATGAGTTGGATGAGTTAATTTTCAAACTATAATTATATTTACATATATTTGATAATTTTTCAAAATTCGCATTATACTTGTAATACATTCAATCAATAAAAAAATATATCAAACAATAACATAATAAAAACAATCGGGTCAAATGTGTGTTCGTGTTATTCGGGCCTAACTCGATTCTGATCAGGGGCGGAACCACCGCCCCCCCTAAACTTTTTTTTTTTTTAACTATCTATCTATATATATTCTATTATTATATAAGTAAATTTTATGGTCATATGTGTTTGATAATTTATTTATTAAATGTTGGCGCTATGATATATTTCTACCAGAATCCTATAATATTAATATTACCCGTACATCTCAAATCATATTAAAAAATTACACCTATTATTTATAAATTAAATATCCCAACCCCAAAAAAAATTACCCTTACCAATCCTATTAGCAGGCCCGATCCTCCATTGAGGCCAATGAGGCCGCTGCCTCGGGCGCCGGGCCGAAATTTGACCGACCTATTATATAATTATATAAAAGTATAATATAAATAAACATTGTGTTTTGTATTATAAATGTGTAAATGATAATATAATTATAAATTTGTACTTTGTAATAATATATATTAAAAGATTAATGCATTTAAATTTGTAACTTATTAACTTAGATACGATGAAAGAGTTTGGAGCTAAAATATATAAAAAAAAGACAATGAAAGAAAATGCACTAATAAAAGTCAAACAAATAAATATCGATATTTCTTTTTCTTTGTTGGCTTATATCAATTTTTCTTTGTTGGCTTAGACATGGTTATGATTTGTTTTTTGTTGGTGTGGATATCCGAGTCTACCAATCCGAGCAATCCCTAGTTGGCCCCCCTCAGTTCCAAATCCTGGGTCCGCCCCTGATTCTGATCATAACCCGCCAAGCATTAACCCTAACCCGCTATACCATACTGGGTTCGTGTCGTGTTTAAAATTGCTACCCCTATGTTCGTCCAAGAGTTATTGTACCTTTTGGTTTGACCATATATACAGTTTTGTCCAAAACAATGAACCTTTTGGCATCTCAATTTGGCGTTGTAGCCATCCTATGCCACGTCGTTTGACACAAATTTGTGGGTGTTCTTTATCGGCTCCTCGCGTACACAGCCCACAGAAGGAGGGTTTTTATTCATGAATGATACATCCCATTGATTGAGCACTCATGTAAATTGTGGCTTAAGGCATAGGTTAAGCCCCTCGTTTCTTTTTTCCAAGACACACATTAGTTAAAACGGACAAACTGTTGGGCGGACGCTAGCCATCATGTACCACATAAAAAATGAAATACCAAAACCAGGGTTTAGCCCACTGGCCACCACAAGGACTTAAATCTCTTATGGGATGAAGGTCATGGGTTCAAAATCCCACTCCATCAAATTGCTCCTTGGGGCATATGTGAGCTGGTGAAAATTTTGTGAGTACTTATACTAAATAGCATATGTGTGTGTTTGATTCGGGGATAGATCAACTATTACTAGATTTGGAGGTCTAACATAATTGTTCTTTTTACCTGGAGGATCTGATTGTGCGTCAGCAAACCTATCATAACACTAGTCAGTGTGTGTACATCCCTCGGTTTACTTTGGTGGCAATGAGGGGCCGGAGCTGTTGCATGTCCTGAAAGCTGAGTTATCAACAAAAATATCATATTAAAATAGAAAATATAAAATGTATTGATGCATTCTAAGGGGAATATTGTAGGTATTAAAATATACAGAGGGTTATATTCTTAGGCACATGCAAATGGGCTGTGTTGATTAAATACATGATGCAAAAATTATTTTCTTTGGTGTGTGAAATCTGTTGCACTCACATGCAAGTTTAAGTCATTTCCAGTCTCCAGATCATAAGTCATATGGGCATCAAGCGAAGGGGATGTTTTCCGTGCAATATATTATGGGGATAATTACAAAAAACTCTCTAAGGTTCGAGCTAATTATGAAAAACCCAAAAATATTTGAAAATTGCAAGAAATTCCTTGAAGTTTGATTCGTTTCATATTTTTCCTCTTCATAAGCGAAAAAACTTTCAAAATGCCCCCTGATATTTATAAAAATATTACAGTTACCCCTAAATTTAAGACAATCAAATATGAGTGTTTTTCTTTGTAATTTTGAAACGTCTCTTGCTTTTTTTTTGTAATTAGCCCAAACCTTAGGGATATTTTTGTAATTATCCCTATATTATATGAACTCAGAATAAAATAAGTTAAAAAGTTATTAATTGTGCAGTTAGATGGTATCTAAGCAATGTCCGCCGTTCATCAACAAATTGTTTTTATCTCTGTGTGAATTGAATGAAGATCATCATTTGCACATTAATTCAAGATTTAAAACATTTACAGTATCAGAATAGTACGTTTCGAAATTAGTATTCAAATTGATTCGATATGGAATCTGAAGATAGAATTTGAAAAATGTAAATTTTTAAAATATTTTTTTCTGTCCTTAAAGATTGTGGTTGAGAAGTGGTGATACTTGTTCTTCTATGGTAAAGCTTGCGCTTTTAGGGTGATTGACCCAAATTCATTCTTATTTGAGTGCGTGCATTCCTTCTCCTACTGCACCCCTAAAGACAAAAGATATTTCTCAAAAAACAATTTTCATATTGAAAAATGAAGTCCACGTTGAATTTCCTATTTTTTCCATGCCTCACATAAAACAACATACATATATAGTTTTTATAAGTATAATTACTTTAGTTTATAAATTAATGCGATGGCATCTATTTATTAACTAGATGATAAGTATAATTACTTTATTTTATAAATTCTTACTTCCCATAAAGTGTAAACATACATAGATTGTACAAATATCAAGCCAAATCAGCAGAAGTTTTTAGTACATTCCTGTTTTTGGAAGCTCGTTGACATTATCAATTTGAAAAGTGTTTTAAAACTAGACTTTCATTTGTACTCAAAAGAAAAATAAAAAAAAAAGGTAGACTTTCATTTTTCACATGAAACTGCAGTGTAATTTAATAACTTCAAAATCTCACTTTTTCTATTCTAAAAATTAATTTAATATCAATTACAAAACACTCAATAATGTACAAATACATTTTTCTATCTAAAAGTAGGCCATAAACGAATCGAGCCGAACTTTTGAGAATTTCAGTTTGGCTTATTTGATTACTGAGTCGAGCTTGAGAATTTATTGAATTATATTAATGGTTTATATTTCCGAGCTTAATCAGGTCTAAACGCACTTAGTAAATATCTATTATAAATTAAAGTATTTCTTCAATTTATCACAAAAATAAAATTGTATATTTCTGAAACCCGTTGCAATTTTTTTTAAACAAATAAGTTTATTTAAATGTTCCTATATTTATCTTACAAATAAATGTACAAAAATTAAAATTAAAATCAAAATATTAGTTTAATTTGTACGAGCTGGACTAGTTTAGTAACGACCCCAATATCATTAAGTTTTGAGTTTGTTCACTTATTTTAATAATCATTAAACGAGTTCGTTTGATCTTTTATCGATTCATTTTGCAGTTTCCACGCCTATTCAAAAGCCAACTAAAGATGATTGACCTTGTTGGCAAAACAATTTAGGGAGTAATGGTCTATGATAGACCCATGTGAACACCTATGAACATGGACCACGTGTACAAGTCAGACAAATTGTGGCTTAAAGTCAGAGAAAATCTGTGCACGTTTATATGTTTGGTTGCCGAGTGTACCGTGCGTAAAATGCTGCTGATCCAATGCCGCCACTGGTGGAGAGTGGATAATGGCTCTATGGGCTAATTTCAAGTTTGAAAAAAGCTACCAGCAAGCTATATTAATCAAATAAATAAAAGAGTAAATGACACCTTAGGGTGCGATTGGATATGTTTTCATTTTGAAAATTTTCTTTTTGCTAGAGAATAGTGAAAAAAAAATCTGATAAAAGTTTTTGGAAAATTTTGAGAGTGTGAATGGATATATAATGATGAAAGTTAATTTGATTTAAAAATAGCAAAATAATGATTGGATGTGATTGATAGTTAGAAATATGTGAGTGAGTGAGTGAATAGTAAAATTTGTGGAAGAATGTGTAATAATGATTAATTTTTTTGTGGAAAAATGTGTAGATGTGATAGGTGAAAGAAAAAATGAAAAAAAGTGAAAGTGAGAGAATAGTATACTTTCTGAAAATATTCATAGACAATCGCATATTTGGTCAAAAAAAATTCTCCAACGGAACGAAAATGAAATCTCGTTCATATCCAATCACAATTACTTTTCACTAGAATTGTCAAAATGAATTCGGCCCGGTAAAATGGCCGGACTGGGCTTCATTTCTAGAAACTCAAAATAAGCCGGGCCTATTTGGCCCGGTCCATTCAACACGAAACACCGGACCGGCCCAATTTTAGGTGTAATTTCATGGGTTGGGATGTTCCCGACTCTAAATTAGTGAACCAGTTTCACTATTTGACTTGACCAAATTTTTTTACTTGGTCCAACCTGACCCATTAACAGTTCTACTTTTTATACATATTTTTTAAATAATTTAAAAACATTTTGTCCAAGATATTGTAAAAATGCATTTTCATTTAAACACTACTCAACAACGTCATTATACTTTTTCTTTTCTCTTTGTTCTAGTTGAAAATTAAGCGAAACCGCAAAAGTACTATCAACAATGAATGCATTATATATGATAATATATTTTACTAAAAGATAATGTCGATAGAAGAAATCGAATAGTGGTCAAGTGGTTAATGATTCCCGAGTCCATTTAAAGGTTTGATGTTTTAAAGGTTTGATGTTCGATTCCCACCTAACCCTCTCTCCTCCCAGGTTTAGTACTCCAAACCACGGTACGAGAAATATGTTAAAATGATTTAAGATGACGATAGCTGGAAATTTAGCATCAATGTTGTTATACAAGGCAATGACATAGTAATCATCACATGAAAATGGAGTGAATAGGATGGAAAAAAATCTTATAAGCTATAACTATATTTTTTCTTTTAATTTCTCATTACTGCTAAACCGGAGACAAGCTTGGACTGGACCTAGTATGGCTTCCCCTGTCTTCGCCATTATACATTACATTGTTCATACTATTTACAACCTTTTAACTTGTTATTCATATAATGATTCATAGTACGAAAATGAAGTGAATCGGATGGGGAAAAAAATTTATAAGCTTTAATTAATTTTTCCTTTAATTTCTCAATATTGCCAGATCAGAGACAAGTTTGGACTGGACCTAGTATGGCTTCCCCTGTCTTCGCCAGTATACATGACATTGTTCATACTATTTACATCCACTATATATTTGCAACCTTTTAACTTGTTATTCATATAATGATTGATACTATTCTAGTAAATTTTTCATCATTCATCGTGTCTTCACTATTGATATTGATAAAAACATATCACAAAGTATTTTTCTTAACTTTCGATAAGAAATGAGGGGGAGTCGAACTACACCTCGACGGGGGCTGACCTCGGCCCCTTGACCGATGGCCTCACCCCACACAAAACCTTTTTTCATTTTTTTGATTTTTAGTAGGGTAGACAAGAAAAATATGCGAGGACAACTGATGAAGAGTTTTACTAACTTAATTTGGAAATGCCACTTGTAGGGATGTAAACCAACACGAACACGAGAAACCTGAACATAGTTAACACGAATTTGACTCGATGTTACCAATTTGCCGAAATCAACCCAAATCCAAACACACACCCGACCCATTGACCCTAATTAGGAGCCACAAAATTTGTTCATTATATGATCATTAACTAAAAAACGAACATAAACGAACATTATCCAAGCTTGTCCACGAACTGTTTGTCAAACGCTCTATTCATTTACAACTCTAGCCATTGAGCACAAAATATTTAATAAATATTCTACGAAGAGGAAAAAGTGTTCTTAAATGGATTTTAGAGTAAAATATCAAAAATATGGTTGAGTTATTTACTCTTACACCACGCAATTACCAATCATGATAACTGCGTGGTGGTGATAAATATATGAGTAAACCAATAAAAAAAAGTGGAAATTGAAGAAAAATTTAAAAAAAGACATACTTGTATATATTTTTGGGGGAAATTTTTAACTACCCATTTTGTATAAGGGAATCTCTTTTTTACCCACTTTTTCAAACTCACTACTTGTTTACCTACAATGATCGAAATGCCCTTAATTTAAAAAGTACTCAGATTTTAAAAACATTCAAATATACATTTTCAGATTTAACTTTCACAATTCCCAATATATAACGTGATAAGGGTTATATAACGTGATAAGAGTTATATAACGTGTTAACCGTTATCAAGATATATATATATATATATATATATATATAACGTGATAAGGGTTATATAACGTGATAAAGGTTTTATAACGTGATAAGGGTTATATAACGTGTTAACCCTTATCAAGATATATATATATATATATATAACGTGATAAGGGTTTTATAACGTGTTAACCCTTATCAAGATATACAACCCTTATAACGTGATAAGGGTTATATAACGCGATAAGGATTTTATAACGTGTTAACCCTTATCAAGATATATAACCCTTATCACGATATGTATAACGTGATAAAGGTTATATAATGTGATAAGGGTTTTATAATGTGTTAACCATTATCACGATATATATATATATATATATATATATATATATATATGGGGAGGATCAAGTGAGACCATGTCTCTAGGTGAGACACAATGGACTAATCTCAATCATCCCCCACTATTAATCAATGGGTATGATTTAATGGATAAAAAATATATTAAAATATCAATTTATTCAATGTAAGGGTAGTAGGGTAAAATAACATAACAAGTTAGTTACAAAAATGGAATCAAATCTCTTTTTCTCTCATACATCTCCCAATTTCCCCAATCTCACGTCTCTCTCTCTCTCTCTCTCATTCCTCTATTAACGCAAATAAAGAAAACTGTGAAGAACTCGAAAATTACAGTTCATGAAAATTACAGAGAAAAAACAAGAAAAATCGGTGCAATATTACAGAAAAATAACGAACAGTGAGTTCAAAAACTAAATATGCAACAAAACTCAACTAAATATGCATTATCTGAAAACTATCTATGCGGCAGTAACAAAACTAATATGTAGTACAATATATCCAACTATGCAAGACATCATAAACTATGCAACAAAATCAACTAACTATGTATTATCTAGAAACTATCTATGCATTGTGGAATAAATAAATATGCAAAGACATTATGTAACATCCCATTTTTATAATTTCCAAAAGCAACATCCCATTTTCATAACTAAATATACATTATATTGAACCTATTTATGCGGTGTAGTATAACTACATATGCGAAGACGTTATATTCAATTATGTCTTGTTTTCGTGAAACAAAGTGCCAACAAAATAACTAAATATGCATTAATTGATGTCTAATTATGCAAAGAGAAGAACCCTAACTATTCTCAGAAAAATAAAAATATTTGAATAAAACAGTTCCTTAAATTCCGCCACAAAATCCGACAGTGTCAATTTACCAATAAAAATTACCAGGACCACTAATTTGAATTACAATATTACAATCTTACCCTTAAAATCAGCGAAAATTAGGAAATAATTTAAAAACTGAATTAATCACATCCCTTCATTTTTTAAGATCAATGGGTAAGATGAGTCCACACTGTCTCACATAGGGAGGGTGGTCTCATTTGAACAAATCAGTATATATATATATATATATATATATATATATATATATTTAGGGAGATGTTAAAATGAGACCACATATTATAGTGAGACAGTGTGGACTCATCTCAACCCTCCCTTATCTATATCAATGGCTAAGATAAATAGGGGTTAAAATTACATTAAACATTTAATTAATGCAAAATAAGGGTATAATTGTCAAAACAAACATGTGGGGACCATCCAAATATGGAATCGATTACTAGAGAGAGAAAATCACGTGGGAAGAGAGAAAATCGCGAGAAAATCGTCTTTGGAGAGAAAATCGAGCATGTGCTCTGCCATGCAGTATGTTGTACACTTATCATATATTTGTTGTATACTTAACACTATTTACTGTATGTTTAACATAATTTTACTGCATATTAAAATGGTCAAAAAAACATGTGGGGATCGTGAATCAAGGAATCAGTTATATATATAGAGAGAATCACGTTCATTAACATGTGGGGACCGTGAATTAAGTAAATCAATTATAGAGAGAGAGAAATTCACGCACAATATTGTACTGTATATTTAACATATATTTAATGTATATTTAACACTATTATGCTGTATATTTAACATATTTATACTGCATATTACAATTGTCAAACAAAAAAATAAGTATACAACAAAACACATATAAGTGTACAACAAGACATATATAAGTATACAACAAATAAAATAAGTATACAACAACATAAATACATACATAAAAAATTAAATACTTATACATCAAAACACATCTAAGTATACATCGAAAAATATATAAGTGTACAGTACTCCATCCACGTCAGCATCGTCTTCTTCACCAATCCTCCATCTACAACAATAGCTACACCACTCCATCAACCAGAAACAGAAGTCAACCTCAATTCTCCACCAATTGCTCAACAAAAAGCCCAACAGAACCCAAAAAAATCCATAATAATAGAGATGGCAAAAAACATGGAAATTGAATCGAAACTCTTCCAGAAAATCTCCAGCGGAAACTTAGATCGGAGAATAGCCTTCGATCTCGTCGACCACCCCTAGCCCAAGACGAGTCTCGGAAGCCTTAGATTGGAGATGGTTTGGAGATTAAGAGACGACAGTGAGAGGCGCGGCATACAAGAAGGCATGGGGAGGAGGGCGTCGGTGATGACTAGAAGAATTGGGGCTGAAAATAATAGCAGATTTGGGGGACCACATAATTAGGGGTGAAAACTAAAATGATTAATATGCCCTTTTCAGCTTAAAAATAAAACAAAAATAAATATTAAATTGGAAAGATCACAACCATCTAAAATTTGAGATGTGTGGCCAGGATTAGTCCACACTGTCCCATTTTAATTATGTGGTCTCATTTGATCATATTCCTATATATATATATATATATATATATATATATATATATATATATATAACGTGATAAGAGTTATATAACGTGTTAACCCTTATCACGATATATGTAACACCCCACTTTTGAAGTGCATTTTTAGCGTTACTAAAATTTAAAGAAAATGCGCATAATTATTTTTTAAAAAAAATAGATAATTGAAAGTTTAGCGGAAGCGATAACGAAGAAACCTTAAGTCTTAAGAAATAATCATAGAGTATTTGCCAAAAAATAAAAATCCATTCAAAATACTTTGAAACAAATTAAAAAAATAGTACATCACAAATGTTCGAAATTTAAAATGAATTCAATGTTCTTGAATTTGAAATAATTAAGAAGTGAAATCTTCGGCTATTCCCCCACATTCGCAGCTCATCCGTCCATATAATCAGAAAAATATTTGAATTTAGGGGGTGAGTAATCACATACTCAGTAGGGATAAATATGGTCTAAACTAAATACGAAAAGTGCACAATTACATAAATTAACACATAACATTTCCCATTGGCATAAGTCGAATAGCACATAACCTTTCCCGTTAGCATAAGCCAGATAGCACATAACCTTTCCCATAGGCACGAATGCCATATTTTCCTTTCCCGTGGCACAAGGTCAAAAATTTTCCTTTCCCGTGGCACGTGGCCACAAATTTCCTTTCCTGTAGCACGAATGCCATATTTTCCTTTCTCGTGGCACGGGTGCCATATTTTCCTTTCCCGTGGCACGTGGCCAAAAAGTTTCCTTTCCCGTGGCACGAATGCCATATTTTCCTTTCCCGTGGCACGAATGCCAAAATTTTTCCTTTCCCGTGGCATGAAGCCAAACATTTTCCTTTCTCATTTCATAATATACATAACATACATTGTAACGAAAAAACATATAATTCATAAAAATCAATCATATCATATAACACATTAAAAACATATAATTCACATAAATATGCATATCATGTAATACATCAAAAGCACATAATTCACATAATCATGCATATCATTCAACCATTTAAAATGCGTAATTCACATAATTGAACAGTTTAAGCATTTAACAAGGACAATGAATTATACATATAAAATGTGATAAGAATCCCTACCTCAATCGGCAAATAAAGTAGAAACACAAATAGCTCGAAAGTAGAAGTCCTAATTGTATGGTTCTTTGTCGTCTAGAATATAAATTTAACATGATTTAGGCTAGAGATTAAGTAGTTACTTCTAAAATTCTAAACTTAATAACCTCTATAATACAATAATAGAATATTATTTGGGCAATTGTCTCTCTATTGACATAGAACATATATAATTAACTAATAGTTTTTATAAATTAAAATGAAATAAAAACTTGTATAAATTTATAATCTCAATGTCTCATAATTAACAACTTAGTATAATTAGTAAAATTATATTTATAATTTATGTGATGTGGTAAAAAAATTAAAATATAATTTTTTTTATATTGTTGTAATATGATACTATTACTTGTTCTCTTTTAAGTCCAATTTACTAATCATTTAACTAATTTCAATTTCAAATTATTTACTCTATTATTAATATCAAAGTTTTTTAAAATTCATAATAGTTGCAGTATTATTAATTTTTCAGCAATATGCTTTATATTTAATTTAATTTTAAATAGTTTGTAGTTAATTCAATATCAAAATAAAAACAACATAGAAATAATGTATATGTATTTATATAAAATCTTTAAAACCGGTTATAGCTTCGGGTCCTCGGTTCGGAGTGGTTCGATACGGTTCGGTATGGTTCTCGGTACAGATATTTGAAAAATCTCCAGAACCGTACCATAAATATTTTCGGTACGATACGGTTCGGAGAAAGTCAAAAAGTCAATGGATATTTTCGGTTCGGAGATCTTTCGGTTCGAATATCGGTTCGATTTCGGTAATCTCCAAGTACCGTGAACAGCCCTAGTTACAATATATATATATATATATATATATATATATAACGTGATAAGAGTTATATAACGTGTTGATCTTTATCAAGATATATAATCCTTATCACGATATATATATATAATGTGATAATGGTTATATAACGTGATAAGAGTTATATAACGTGATAAGGGTTTTATAACATGTTAACCCTTATCACGATATATATATATATATATATATATTACATGATACGTCTTATCACGTTATATATATAATGTGGTACGACTTTACGTGTTATATATACTATAACACGATATATAATTATAACGTGTTATGTGATAACACGATATATAACACATTATATAAAATAATTTTTATAACGTGTTATAGTAATAAACACGATAATTAGTTTTAAAAAAAGAATCAAAGTTTTTTTAAAAATAAAAAAAAATTAAAATATTAAATATGAAAATTTTGAAAAAAACTATACACCTTTTTTTCAAACATTTGCTATTTATTTAAAAATCTTAAAATTATAAAATAATAAAACTCAAAATTATTTTTAAAAAGTTGTTTTTTTTATACTAATCGATTTTATAAAAATCTGAAATTATTTTAATAAAACTACAAATTGTGTTAAAAATCTGAAAATAAAGGAAAATGTATTTTATGTAAGATAGAAATATGACCCCACCTACTTTTTACTTTCCCACCTACTTCTTGCTTTTGTATTCAAGTGTCAAGGGTATCTATATATATATATATATATATATATATATATATATATATATATAGGGATTGGTTCAAATGAGACCAACCCTTTTAGGTTAGTCCATAAGAACACCTATGGACCCTTGATTTAAAATTTAGATGGTGTAGATCTCTCTTGTTATTTTAGGCTTATAAGGGTATGATTGTACCTTTACTTATAATCAGTTTTCTTAATAACACGTTAATAGCTATTTTTAAGGAGAACATAATCTTACCTTTTTCAGTTACCCATTTTTTAGGAAGGAAAAACCCATTAATTCCAATCGTGTCTTTTCAAATGTAATATTCTTGTGTCCGTCTTCTTGAACGATTTTTTCATTCAAAACAAACCCTACATTCTCAAGTTTGCCCAAAATCCCGTATGTTCGACTTTCTCAGTTATTGGCCAAAATCACACCATAATTTCCGTTTGTTCTCGCCGCGTTCAAGTAATTTTGGTGGTTGAAGGAATTCGATTTTTTGGAGAAGGAAGTAGGGTGGGGAACCGTCGTCCGATTTTTGTGCCTTGAAGGTATTTTTTTTCTTTTTCTTCTGCATTTTTTTTCTTGTTTTTGCTAGATATTGACGACCTTTTACGCATTTGCTCTGATTAGTTCGTATTTGATCAGTGGGTTTTACTTTGTAGCAAATGAGGGTAAATTTTTTTTGGGGGTTGAAGGAGTTCGATTTTGAAAGAGTTCGTATTTTTTTTACGTATACTAATAATCGATGTTGTATCTTTTGAGTATACAAATATGTTATGATAAATATACAACATTAAGTGGAATGTAAACAAGGAGTTGATACTTGAAACCCATCTTCTATTTATTCTTTTTACGATTTATGCTCTTGTAGAAATTTGCAATTTGTACTCAAAAAAATGAACTTGGTGTGTTTATATATAAATAACAAGGAGTTGATACTTGAAATCCATCTTCTATTCTTTTCTGACACCCATCTTTTTCTATTTCATCTGTATACTAAGTATGCAGATGTTGTATACTAAGTATACAAATATGTTATGATAAATATACAACATTAAGTGGAATATAAATATAACGTTGTATAAAGTTTTGATATCCGAATTGTGTGTTTTTCTTATGTAGGAGTTGTGGTTAATAAAATGTCAAGCGAAGAACGGAAAGAGAGGTTGGTAGTCGCGAAAGAGGAGAGTTTGGGAGACAAGCGGACCTTCAAAGATTTGGATTTGTTTAATTGGATAAATTAAATTGTATTATTTGTTGTATAAGTAGTTTAGTGTATTTGTTTACTTAGTAACGTGGAATTGTATTCTTGGTTAAGTGGAATTGTATCCTTAGTTATATAGGTGGTTAAGTGGTTTTGTATTTTTAGTTCAGTGTAATTATAAATTTAGTTTAATATTTTTGCATACTCGTGAATGTTTATAATATAGTTAGTTCAAGTGTAATCATATATATAGTTAAACAACCGTATGCTTAGTGTTGTTTTATTGTATATTTAGTTCAATGTAATTTTACATGCAATACATGTATGAGAAGCAAAAATATTCTTAAAGATAAATTAACAGGTTACATAATGCTATGACAAAATTAAGTATACAATTGTAAGTTAATAAATTATATGATCGCATTGTATTAAATATACAAGAACACATAACTAAGTGTACAATTTCAATCCAATATGTATACAGATCCCATCAACTAAATAAACACTAATTTTGCTTTGTAAAAATACAAGTTGTTTCATTTTTAACAATACACATTATTCACATTATGATAAATCCAATTTGGCATGCAATGACACTCAATTATATGAAAAATTTAACTAAAATAAGTATACAACACTAAAAGGAAAAATTTTATATCTCAATGTATTAAATATATAGTAAAGCATCATTCCTTGTCCATTCTGGAACAAATAATTATACAAATCACATTAACTAAGTAAACATGATATATTACTTCGTTCTTGAACTTCTTTGTCGTGCTCCTTCTGATGTCAAACCCGCTAATTGCTCCATACTCTTTGTAAAATTTTATACCGGTTTCCAATGTAGCGAAATGCATTCCCACTCGTGGAATCTTTTCTTGTTCTACCTCTGGTATCCAATATTTAGTTGAGTCTGGTGAGATTTCGAGCCGTTGACGTCCATTGAAATCGTTGGTTGGTTCTGTGATATTTTACATTAAACAAGACAGAGCATTATAAAAACAAAATTGATGTATTATTTATACAATATGCAACCATATACATACACATTATTATTATTAGTAACTACGTTCATATAAACCACCATACAATTTTTTTTTGAGAGGAATTTATATCCAATCCAACTAAATTGAATTAGGGAAACTAATATAACAATCATACAAGTTTATATTATAATTATACAACACTCATGACTATGTATACATGTTAAATATACACGTAAAACAGTTAACAACATATATGCAATCTCCAGACTAGTTGTAAATATTTAAGAAATAAATATTCAAATACAAGATTTATATACTAAATATACTAACATTGTTCACTACATATACAAACTAACAAGAAATATACAATGCACAGATAATTTCAAAATTTGAAAAAATGTAAAATATTTATACAATGTTTGTACACTAAATATACATTTGTTGTACACATACAAATTACGAACAAAAACATACAATTGGTTCGATTTTGCGTTCAGTGTTTTTTCAGTGATTCCTCCTAAATTTTTTTGCAAGTATATCGTAAGATATTACCTTGGAAACATTCACCAATCACGTTGGAGGGAAGATCTTCTGCCATTGTACAATCTCTTTGCTCTAATTGATGACAACCTCGTCAATTAACGAAATATATTGTATGTTTTTTCCCGTCTGCAAATGTATATTGTATAATTTTCGAGGTCTAAGAGATTGATGTCAATGATGGTAGAGAATGTCGTGGTGAGGAAGAAGGGTTGACGCAGGTGGATTTCCACTGATTATGGGACGTGATCAATTCAAGATCACGTCCGTAATTTTTAGCATTCGGTTACCATTTTTATTTCGACATATTACTATTTTCCCCTCCTATGTATAGTTTCTTATGTAAAGTTGTATAGATTCATTTAGATCCTGACCGTTGATTTATGTTTTTAATGGTGTGGATTTGGTCTTATGGACTAACCTAGGGGGGTGGTCTCACAGGATCCCCTCCATATATATATATATATATATATATATATATATATAAAGAGAAGTCGCTGGAAATAGTAAGTTAAAAATTTTCCCGCTCTTTTACATTTACTATAAAAAGTAATAAAAATATGTGTAAAATAAAAAATAATAAATATTTGGTATTTTATTATTTTTGGTAGTCAACTTTCTTTAAATAATAACTTTCTAAAATGATATAAAAAATATAATTATGTAAAATTAATTTTCCAAATTTGTATTGTACTGTATTAATTGTTGTATTTATCTTTTTCTTTTTGTTAAAAAAAAAACTAATAACCTTTTTAATTTTGATCCATTTTTTACGTATAATATATTAAATTAATTATTTTTTTACGATCTTCAATTTGATACCCATATTGCATATATCAAATAGTAAAAAACATAATAAATAAAATATAAGAAATATTTATTACTTTTTTTTGTAATTTGTAATGGACATTGAAAATTATGCATTTGGGTTATTGAACATCAATTTGTATATTCATACATATTGGCTATTTGTGATATATGTATAGTTGTTATTTGGCTTAGCCCATTTCTAAATAATTATATAGAATTATATTTAAAGTGTTAAATTGAATTAAAAAATAATTATTTTAATTGAAGAAAATATCTCAAATATATATCAAACTACATATCAAATAAATCAATAAATAGCATTATATATTTATGTAAGAAGAAATTTAAGATTTATTTAATATGAATTTATATTCATAATGGTATTTTATATATATAATATTATTTTTATATATTAACATACATTTTCATGTTAACATAAATACTTTTTATATTTATCAATGTATTTTGATATTCAAGTTTCAAGTTTGTCCATTTAAAATTAGATGAATTTGATTTGTTTGATTATATATATATATGTGTATATATATAAATAAAATAATTTTTATTTTTATAATGTTTTATTTTTCCTTAAATTGTGTTGTAAAATATATAACATGGTTTTTATTTAATTTTTTTAATAATTTTGACAATTATTGAGCTTTCTAAACCCCAAAGAATCTTGAAATTTGAAATAATTTTATATTAATTGTATTGAAAATACAATTCATTAAATATTTAACATTGTGGTAGCAACAACAAATCAACATTGGACAGTTAAAATAAATTTTAAATTTTTACTTTCTTATAGATAAATATGTTCTATAAACAGTTACAATTCATATTCACACAACTAAATATTTCGTATTTAAAATATTTTTGTTATAGCTTATAATATTTTTTATGGTGTTATCGTATGATTTATTCTCAAATTAACTATCTTTATATTTTAATTATTTTTTTTTATAATTTTAAATTTTTTCCAATCACAATTTTTTTAAACATAGATAACATAAATACATAATTTGTAAAATAAATATTTTTTGGTTTAATTTATAGAATTAATAAAATAAAAATTATAAATAGAATTAATAGCAATAATAGATAAATACAATATAATATTAAGGGAACAGGGATGAAAACGGAGAATCTTTATTTTATCTAATCGGAATAGGAAGGGGGACTGGATAAAAATGCCATCTTTGTCCAATCCCCGAGTCTAGAGAAGCAGGGAGTCCTCATCCGCGCTTATATTCTGGAATTAACTGGGGATTTTCGGTCCCATTTAATTTGGTTATCAATGGGGATGGTTCCCCACAGGGATATTATCATCCTAAATCTAATAGATAGAATTCATAAAACTATTAGAAAAAAATACATGTGATAGTATAAAACAGGGGCCTAACAAATATATAAAAAGAGAAGTCGTTGGAAATAGTAAGTTACAATTTTTCACTCTTTTACACTTACTATAAAAAGTAATAAAAATATGTGTAAAATTAATAAATGATAAATATATGGTATTTTATTATTTTTGGTAGCCAACTTTCTTTAAATAATCACTTTCTAAAATGATATAAAAAGTAGAATTATGTAAAATTAGCTTTCCAAATTTGTGTGTGCACTACATTAATTATTGTATTTTTTTAAACTAATAATTTTTTATGATCTTCAGTTTGATACCCATATCGCATATAGAAAATAATAAAAAACATAATAAATAAAATATAAGAAATATTTAACACTTTTTTTTAATAATTTGTATGGACATTGAAAATTGTGCATTTGAGTTGTTGGACATCAAATTGTATATTCATTTATTTTGGCTATTTGTAATATATGTATTAGTTGTTATCTGGCTTAGCCCTTCTCTTAATAATTATATAGAATTAAATTTAAATTGAATAAATTAAAATAAAAAATATTAATTTCAATTAAAAAAAATATCTCAACATTGGACGGTTAAAATATTTTTCAAATTTTTACTTTCTTATAGAAAAAAAAGTTCTATAAATAGATACAAATCATATTCACACAACTAAATATTTTGTTTTTAAACAGATTTTGGTTATAGTTTATAATAATTTTTTATGGTGTAATAGTATGATTTATTCTCAAATTAGTTATCTTTATATTTTAATTATTTTTTAAAATTTTAATTTTTTTGCAATCACTATTTTTTAAACATAGATAACATAAATACATAATTTGTAAAATAAAGAATGATAACAAATAAAATTATAAAGATTCTTGGGTTCAATTTTAGAATTAATAAAATAAAAAATTACAAATAGAATTAATATCAATAATAGATAAATACAATATACATATTCGGGGAATGGGGATGGCAACATGGAATCTTCGTTTTGTCTAATCACATGCGAAAGGGAACAAATATAATTACCATCCATGTCCCATCGTCGAGTCTAGAGAAGCGGAGAATCCTCATCCCCGCTCCTATCCCCGAATTAATTGAGAAATTCCCGTCCAAGTTTATTTGGTTACCAATTGAGATAGTTCTCCGCAGGGATATTGTCGTCCCTAAATCCAATTGCTAGAATCCATATGACTATTAGAAAAAATCTACATATAATAGTATAAAGTAGGGGATTAACAATATACACCCCGTGCATCGCACGGGTAAAATACTAGTTTGGGTAAAAGAACCATAAAAGTGGGTAGAAAAGATGATATTTTATCTTGGTGGCCAAAGAAGAGGTTGACCTATCCAATGTGGGTATTTTCCACAATATCCTCTATATTTTTTAACAATTGGCAAAAGTCCCTCTTAATTTCGATCGGTATGTGATTGGATATACTTTCAGTTTGAAAATTTTCATTTTGCTAGAGAATAGTAGTGGAAAAAAATTTGGGAGAGAAAAGATGAATTTTGAGAGTGTGATTGGATGTGAGATGAAAAAGTAATGATGAAAGTTGATTGGATGAGAAAATAGTAAAACAATGATTGGATGTGATTGGTAGTTAGAAATGTGTGAGTGAATGAATAGTGAAATTTGTGGGATAATGTGTAATAATGATGAGTTTTTTGTGAAAAAATGTGTAGATGTGATTGGTGAAAGAAAAAGTGAGAAAAAGTGAAAGTGAGAAAATAGTATATTTTCTGAAAATTTTCATAAACAATCGCATGTTTGGTCAAAAAATATTCTCCAGCGGAGCGAAAATGGATTCTCGCTCTCATCCAATCACAACCTTAAACTTCCTTTCATAATTTTATCACATTTATTCATTTGTGCATTTTACTCGAGAAAACCTGTGTTTCGACAATGTCAAACATTGCCAATAAGTAATGACAAAAATGTTGGATAAATTACAAAAAATACCCCTGAAATTTAACCTATTTACAAAAAAAAAAAGAAATCTTCCAAAATTACAAACACGCCCCTTGAGTTTATATTTGCTTAACTAATACTCCTCTTGAAGGTGCAAGTTGTAAAATATTTCAAAAACTAGCTGTTTTTATTTTAATTAGTCTAAACCACAAGGGTATTTCTTTTAATTAACTCAAAAATATTTTATCAACATGGGTCTTATGCATCATATCAGGTGATGAGTGAGAATGGAATGCAAGTTCTTGATTCCAAAGCAAAAGTACATAAACTCCTCTTAAGTCTTCAAAATTTGCACCATGTATTGCTAAAATGTGAAACCACTTTATATAGAAAACAGAGAGGGTACAAGAGAATTCAAGCGATTTTCTACCCGTGCAATAAGTCCCTTGACGTTGAAACCAGCGCTCATTGCTGTCCCGTGATGTTAAAATCAGGAAAAATCATCACAACGCCCTCTTGGGAGGAGCCATATTGTGAATAAGAGACGTCGTCACACTGACTGCAAATATCTGTACCAGTGTTCCTGCGTATATGGTGCCATTACATAGTTAAGAACAATTTGTTAACCTTCTACATTTCGTTTGAGCAATCTATCTCGCAACAAAGATATTACCAAGTAAAACAACAGCAATCTTGAAGAGTTCGAACTTTGAAGTCTCCCACCTACTCAAATCCTTGATAATCTGTTTGCATATATCGGTCAATAAGTAGTGGTTAATGAGCATCATATCTTTGATAATATGATTAAGCAATAATTACAAAAACTACCCTGAGATTTAGTCTAATTACAAAAAACTCAAGTTATCTTTCAAATTAAAACACCGCTTGAGGTTTGTATTTACCCAACAAATACTCCCTTCTTGAGGGTGTAACTTGTAAAATAGAAACAAATATCTAGGAGGTATTTGTAATTTGGAAAGATAACTGGGTTTTTTTTTGTAATTAAGCCAAACTTTTGGTGTAGTTTTTGAAATTAACTCTCTGATTAATATAAGTTTGTCAAAAAAGTAACAGTTCATATTCATCGTATCTCTTCACAAGGATCATTGAATTTAAGGAACCAAAAAAATCAAACACAGTGTTCGACTTCAGAAATAAGTTAATGCAATGAACAGATGTTTGTTTACATTTTATTTCACAACTAACTTCAGCATGTTCCACTAGGTTCTTTGTGAAAAGAAATGGGGTATCATGAAGACCTATACAATGTAAAAATGGTATACCGCAAGAACAAACAAAACCTTCAGAGGAAAACAAAAAAAGAAAAGAAAAACATGTCCAACATAGTAAAAGGTTGTTTTCCTCCGGTCTAATAACAGAAACATGAATCAGAGGAAAAAAAGATAATACAAGCAAAACCAGAAGGAACCAATAATATGTGTGGGTTTGAATTGGTTATGCAACAATTAATTACTGCAATCCATATCTGGAATTTAAATTCTTAGCAACACAGCCCCTCTCTCTCTCTCTTCTTTATATTCATTCAAATATGACTACTTGCACTTAAATATTCTTCGCACCAAAAGGCCTAGCTCACCCCACCTCCCCAAAATAGCTAATTAAAATAAAAACCTGAGAATTTTAATAAAGGTCTTGTAGGATTCCTAAAACATTCATTGTTATAGAATTTAGAATCGATTAATATATTTTGCTCATCACCAAATTGATTTCAGGCAGCTTTCTAAACAATTTGACTTGTGGAGTGAACGATAATAGCTCATAATCAAAAAGCCCTTGTTTGGCTGATCAAGGTCATAGATTGGTCAACATGACATGTGTACACAGGACGAGTTTTCTCACACTTCCTGTACAATAGGTGGGATCACAACAGGAACTTCATTCAGGCAACATGAATTCTCCCAGGTAAAAAGGCACTGGTAAACACCTAAGACTGAAGCATAAAATGCTCTCTCTCCATAACTTCATTCATGAGGGGGGACTTTTGATCATATGTAGCAAATGGTTCAATACAGCTTTAAATTCATGGAAATAAATGGGTGGACATAATATTACACCTTGTGAATCATTTTAAGCCACCCATAGAACTAGCACATATTAAGAGGAAGGAGTAAAATGGGTCCAGCTTGCAAATCAGTGTCTTCCTTAAGATTTTGTTGTGAGTCATAAAACTTGATGACGACAATGTGGATGGCTATAGTATGTGTCCTTGAGTTTAATAGGTTACATTCAACCAACATGATTACAGTTTAATAGGTTATAATTCAACCAATAAACATTTTAAATTTTGGAAACTCCAAATGTTTGGAAGGAAATAGAAATGATCCTACCTCAGTCGTTTTCTCGCTCTTAAGGAGACAAACAATTGATATAAGGGCAGCAACTGATGATCCAAACAAATAGAGCTTCAAAAAGTTAACGCGGCTGCGCTTTCGACCTTCACAAAACAAATATGAGATAAAATATTCAAGTTAAGACCCAGAATCCATGAACAACATTTTTAGATTTACATACTAATAAAAGGATGTTTCAGTTTACCTAATTCTCCTATTAAAAGAGAAATAAACAAAATAATGCTAGAAGAAACAGAGAGTCTATCAAGAGTGCCCCCTTCCAGTGTAGGTAGAAATATAACTACTGCAGCTAGAAATTGAATAAAACCCTGCAAAGATTTGAGCACAGCACAATTAGATAAATATCCTGTACCAGATTGTGAATTGTCCATTTCTTTTATCCACATAATTGGACTTCAATTACCAAATTCAATCGAGCTAAAATGAAATATATAAAATGCTTCTTTTTTTATTTCTCTATTTCCTCTTCACCAATATGCCTTCTACAAATCGCTTCTTTTTCTCACCAATTCCTCTCTATAAATCAAACAAATAAATCCACCAAAAAATAAACCAACAATACCTGGGTTAAGATCAGTGCGCCGAGACGAGATTTTCCATCAGCTACCTTTTTATATCCTTCAAATTAAAGAAAAAAAAATATGAATCTACAAAACTAAACCACACGCAATTCGTAAAATTAATTGGGAAAAATCAAAAGAAAAAATGTCACAAAAATCGAAAAGGAGAGCGTACTGGAATCGACGACCATGCGGTACGAAAAATCCGAACCGTCCGTTCCAGATGGCCTCCCATTTACAGATTTTCTTTGACTCATTTCTTCCCTTTTTCTGCGGTTTTTCCAATTTCTATCAACTACGATTTTGCTGTCTTTGATCTTCGTCTCTTTTCCTATTTCCAATACTAAAAGAAGCTCAATATGAAAGTTATGAAGTGAAATGCGACTTTGGTTAAAATCGCTAGTATGAGAATATGTTTTTGACAGAACGCTTTTATGTGGGAATGTGGATTAACGTTTGTTGTAATTTACTTCTTATCAGTGTTCTAAAAAGCGATAGACGTTAGTCGCCTAACACCTAGGCGGGGTTAGGTGGGACCTAATCGTAAGAATAATGTAGGCGGACAATGGGGGTCTAGCGTCTAGGCGCGAACTAATCGGAGTTAGGCGTGAATTTTTAGAACAATGCTTTTTATAGGCAATCTTTTTTCACCAAATGGACAACATTTTAAGTGTAATTTTTTTTTAATGCCCAATTGACCATAAAATTCGATGCCTTAATATGATTAAGAAATTTTGGATTCAAATTTCGTAAAAGAATTTGAATATTGTTCTAAATTTATATAATTTTTCCAAGTATATGTTCGATTTAAAGTATTATTGTATTTAGTAATCTATGATATCATTATGTGATTAATAATATTTAGTTGTTCCTCCAACAAATCATATATTTGATGGTTTTGAATTTGATTTAATTGTTAGTACACATATTAATTGAGGGGGCATAAAAGTTAATTTATGCACTGTAACCCAAACAATTTAATTGTTTGCTCATTGGATCATATGTAAATCAAAATTATGTATTGTCATAATATATTCAAGAAAGTGTATACATGGTAATATTCATGTTAAACCAAATGTATATACATTTGATGTGTGGATAAAAGTCTAGCGTCTTATAATCTTATTTTTTAACATGAAAATCATCTATAAGACCGTCAGAACAAATGTTACAGAAAAATAACACAAATTTCTCTAATTAACGAGAAGAATGTGCTGTGAAGTAAGCCAAGAGGCCTACAAGAGGAGCATTAATATAAGTAGTTGGCTCCGACGTCGTTGCGTCCATACGATCATCCTTATACGAGTCGTCAATATCGGGTCCTCCAACAACAGCTCCCATAAGCAGATTTGGATTAGGGTTACCACTCAAGAAATAGGGTGTGCCACCTTTGCACTCAATGTGTTGTGGATGTTCATCAATGGAAGGCAATGAAGAAGCCCTATGGTGAACTCTTTGGGGAAATTTTTTCCCATATCCCACCATATATGACATACTCAATGGATTGTCACCTAATATATAGTTCACCTGCATTAGTTAAAATTTGAGAATTAAATTAATTAGCTACTTTTTATGAAGAAACTTTTCGACTATTATGATGAAATTAAGGCAAAACTGTTTTTTTAGTCCTTTAAGTGGAGTCACTCGGAGATTTAGTCCTTTTTTTTCTCGATTTTGAGTTTAGTCCTTTAAATGGACAAAATTCGGACTTTTAGTCATATTACCTGCTATAACAGGTAAATGTTACCTGCTAGTAGATTTTCTTTAATTCAAACTTTAAATAAATTTTGAAAATAATAGAATATTATCCATGATAAAAAAAAATGAGTTTTAATTTTATACTTTTAATTTTTTATGAATTGTGAATTCCATATTTTAGAAATAAAAAAATCTATTTCCTACAAATATATTACAAACAAATTTTTTTACTAAAACTATTTCAAAAATTTTTTTTTTTTGTATTTCCTTTTTTGGTTTAAGTTACTTATTGATTTTAAAAATAATAAAAAATATAAAATTCACTTATAGTTATTGGAAATATATTCAGTTCAACTATAAATAAAATAAAATAGTTTATAATATTGAATAAATTCATAATTTATAAATATAGAAATTATTTTTAAAAATAATAAAAATACTATTAAAATATTTTATATTTCTAGCTAAAAGTATACTTAAATTATAAATATATAAATATTAACAAATTATCCATCTTTTCAAAGAGAATAAATGGTTATTCGAACTTTAAAAATATTACAACAATATTATTTCAATTTCTATTTATTTATATTTTTATTTTATTTTTAATCAAACATTATATATATATATATATACGCATATACATTTATATACACATGTTACATACATATGCATAACATACATATATATTCAGTATACTTGAAAAATATTATTAGTACTTGGTAATTATAATAACTAATTATTAGTACTTGGTAATTATTAGTACTAATAATATATAATGTTTGATTAAAAACAAAAGAAAAATATAAATAAATAGAAATTGAAATAATATTTATTTTAATATTTTTAAAGTTTGAATAACCATTTATACTTTTTGAGAAAATGTATAATTTGTTAATATTTATATATTTGTAATTTAAGTATACTTTTACTTAGAAATATAAAATATTTTAATAGTACCTTTCTTCTTTTTAAAATAATTTCAATATTTATAAAATATGAAATTATTAATATTGTAAACTATTTTGTTTTATTTATAGTTTTAGTAAAAGACTTTTTCAGTAAAATATTTGAATTTTTTTAGTTCTAAATATGAAATTCACAATTCAAATAGAAATTCAAAGTATAAAATTAAAACTCATTTTTTTTTATCATGGATAATATTATATTATTTTTTAAAATTTATTTAAAGTTTGAATTAAAGAAAATCCACTAGCAGGTAACATTTATCTGTTATAGCAGGTAACAGGACTAAAAGTCTGAATTTTATCTATTTAAAGGACTAAACTCAAAGTCGAGAAAAAAAAGGACTAAATCTCCGAGTGGCTCCACTTAAAGGACTAAAAAAATAATTTTGCCTGAAATTAAATATTGTGTCGTATGAAGTACCTGTTTTCTTGTGAAATGAATAAGTCGGTTTGGAATTATGATCGTGCTATTACATCGGATTACATGGTTGGAGTTTTTCAGGTAGCGCGCGTATGCTAATAAAAGAAATGACACAGCGGTGGTGTGTTGCATGTTACATACTCCTGGTTTGAAGATAAGCCCACCTGCAATGTAATATGGTTTAGGCTTCGTTTGAATTGATGAATTTGAACTCGTTCGGAAAAGTTGATTATATAATCAATTCCTTTTGGTTTCATTTGGACTAAATTTGAAGCTGAATATTCAAAATCATAATAATAAATCCATTAAGCTTTTTGGGTGATGTCATAATATAATGGATTTCAAATTTTTGAACACCTATTTTGAGCTATTTTCCAAGTACTTGTTATGGACTTCAAATCCATTTCATATCATTTAATTTGACTAAATCATCTTCCCAAATATCCTTGTATCTAAATTAATGCAATCTTTTAATAAGTGTCACTGTGATGGATTTCAAATATATATTATATGGAGTCATGATTTAAATTCTTCCCTAAATTCTTTCGTCAAAATTCAAATATTTTCATCTAAATGTTACTTTAGAGTTTACAAGTTATTGCCAATTATCTTAGAGTGATGAATAACATAGGAAACTTATATACCAGGAGAAAAGTTGACTCCCTTGGTTGGAGATTCGGGCAACACATTACAAACAAAATTGTCTGCATAGGAGAGGAAAGGAGTACTATCTTCCAAGCTATTATTTAGGACATACTGCAAATAAAATAGCACAAAAATTAAACAAAAAAAAAGGGAATTTTGCAAATGTTCTTTTAATGATAAATTTAACTTAGGAATATAAGAAAATACCTTTGAGACAAGAACATTAATTCCAGCATGTTTTGAATCCCAGCCAAATTCTGACATGCTGCCTTCAATCTGTGATTTAAAGTTTTTAATGTTGAGTAAAATATAATCCCAGTAGACAGAGTTTTTAGTGGCTTTGTGTAGCCAAGCTGCTGCCCATAGCAATTCATCCTGCCAAAAAAAGTTGTTTTTAATTTTTGTGTACATTAGAAAAAGAATATTAAATTTTTTTTGGAAATTAATTTTATTGGTAATTTAATTAATTAAGTATAGTATACCTGATAGCCACTGATATCACAATAAAAAGGGCATGCTCCAGGCCCAATGCTATCATTGTAAGACCCTCTATACTTGTCCGCAAATTCAAATACCTGGTAAAAATGAAAAAGGAAAAAAAGAAAGAAAGAAAGCTGCTATAATAAGGAAACACTGGAAACAAATAGAATGAAGTAATGAAAAATGTTGACTTGAGATCCAAATTACTTCTCACAATATTGAAACTTTTTAGAAATGACCAAAAGAATATGTATTAAACACTAGGGATAAGTTAAAAAAAACATTGAGTTTGGCTAATTACAAAAACCTTGAGATTTTTTATATTTACAAAGAACCAATGATTCTGTCTTACATTTTTTCTATTCGTAAGCAAAAGAATATTTCAATCACCAATATGACATTTATAGAAATACTTCAACAATTACCTCTTAAAATTTAAGAAAAAAATCAAACTTTAAGGGTATTTTTCACAAAAAACCTCTGTTTTTTTTAATAATTAGCCCAAACCTAAGAGTTTTTTTTTTTTTTTTGAAAACAAAAATTATCCCTGAACAGTAACAGTTGAGAAATTTATAATAACTCACAAGAATTTTATTTTATCTCTTATACTTTTGTTTGAGTATAATGGGGCTGGAGGAGACACACACGCTCGTATGAGATCGAACCTGGGTCAATCGGCTTAACAACACAAATTTCAACCACTGGAGCCTATAAAACACGGATACGGGTACGACACACATGTACGATATGACACGGATATGGAACTACGTCATATCTTGAAATTTTAACGATATGGGCACGACATATATAGAATAAAATTATATATATTTTTGTATTATTAAAAATATAGACGTACTAAATACAATTAAAAAACAATGTTTCAATCATAAAAAACTAAAATTTCTTAAATACTCAAATTCAAAATGTGATAAGTCATATAGACATATAGAAAATATGCTGAAATATCAGGAATAGAATAAATTTTATCCATTCTCATATGTGGATTAATAAGAATTAGTATGAATGTGACTTTGTTTCTTTTATATTGGGATATCTAGGTCGAGTTTTTTCCCATGGGATGTCCATTGAGTATCGAATAAGTATTGTATCCAATATATATTTGGTATAGGTACATTATCCTCACGGAAGTGTCTGGAACACAAACTTGATCTCATTTTGTCTCTTATATATAGAGGAATAGTTACAAAACCTCTCGAGGTTTGAGCTAGTTAAAAAAAATGTAGAGATATTTAAAATTATAAAAAATTCTTTGATTATGTCTTATATTTAATGGGGTAACTATAATATTTTTATAAATAGCCGATTTTTTTTTTGTAATTATCCCTATTATATTTTGTTTTACCTTGGAGGCCCTTTGCAAAAGCACTTTAGAGTACATCCTATCCCCAAAAGCCTTGAACACCAAAGAAGCCGCCGCCAGCGCCGCCGCCATCTCCGCCGCAACTTCCGATCCGGGAGCATTCTCAGTAACCGCGTAAACAGTTCGAGGAGTGTCCATATCTTCGGGCCTTTGCCAACAATTGTGATCGCCGATTGGGTCGCCGACCTGAGCAAAAACGACGCCGTGTGTGGCAGTGGCTTTGAGGAAGTAATCCGTCGACCATCGGACGGCTGCCAGCGCGTGCGGCAGTTCCCGGCCCATGGTCTTGCCGTATTCTAGCACGCCCCACGCCAACATTGTTGTTGAGAATGCCATTGGGAAGTTGAACTTTACGTTGTCACCGGCATCGTAGTAGCCTCCTGTTAAATCCACCTGTATATTGAGAGGAATTTTTACTTTTTTTTATCGAGATTATTTAATATTTGAAATTAGCGTCTAGAGATTTAGAAATATTTTTATCAAAATAAAGAAAATTAATTTATCATGATTCGCGATACAAGGAATATCTAATTTCAGTTAAATTAGTTGGATTCTACGAAACATGGGCACTTCTCTCAATGATGTACCCGTACCAGATACGTACTGGATACAATACTTTATCCGATACTCCATAATACTCCATGGATACATATGTATAGTATTACTTATAATTTCAATATGTTTTTTCTATGTGCCTATGTGTGTTATCACATTTTATATTTGAGTATTTATGAAATTTTAATTTTTGTGCTTGAAATATTATTTATTTAATCTTATTTAATTCGTCTAAATTTTAAAAATATAAAAATATATAATTATATATATACCATATCCGTATCCATAAAATTCCAAAAATAACGTATTCACGTACCCATGTCGTATCGTATCGTAATGATGTCCCGTATACGTATCAATGCTTCATAGGTTGGATTAATACAACTTTATTAGTTATACTACAAGAAAAATTACAATTAACGACAGAATATTTTGTCACTAAATTTTACATGTACCTACATAATATCTACAAAATAAAGAATATTATATCAACTAATTATCGATAAATCACCAACAATTTTTAAATTGACCTACAGAAATATTGTAGGTATTTACCAACAATTTTGAATTTTGTTGGTAAATAGCTACAAGGATTTTCTACATTTTGACATAACTTTTACAGTTATCTTAGTACATACTTACATATTTTTCTTCATTTTTCAAAGTATATTTTAGTCATATATGAGCTATAGATTCCGATTGGAGTAATATTTTGCGCCATGAAATGATCATTTAACAATATCCAAGTGGAAATTTAAAAAAAAAAATTAGCCAAGTGGCAATTAATATTAACATTATGCATCCTCTTTACCAATCAAATATTATATGCATGCTTGAGTGAGGGTCATGGAGAATTCTAATTTGGCAGATAAGTTGGCACCAAATTAAAAGCTCTACCAAATTAAGCGTACGGATTCAACAATAATTAAAAGACTATATAGTAGAGAAATCAATCTTGATGAATTTAGGAAATTCAGAATATTTGCTAAGTTGAGTGTTAGATTTTGTAAAAGATGGCAATTTTTCAGGAATTTAATCAATACCCACTCCATAAAGGAAATTTAACGACAAAATAAGATTTTTTTTCCCTTAAAAATAATGAACTAGAGGAATATGGTAATTATATTAATGACATTTTTTATCATTTTTCAACAAATATATACCTAAAATTTTGTTTTCATAAATTTTGAATTAAGTGAGGCGGCTAGACGGCCGCCTCTACCAACCCCTCACCCCAATATTATTGAATTCTTCAATAATGACATTCTTTTCATTCAAAGCACCACGTATCAAAGTGATACTTAAGATTTCATGTTCCATATTCCTATTATGTATTAGATGAATATTACTTGTACAAGATGACGGCATAATTGTACGAGTGTCATTCATCAAATTCAATTGAATATGAAGTGAAGTGAAATAAGAATATGGAACACGATATTTACACTCAGATAAAAAGACACTTACACCCTTGTCGAAACCGTCGCCAAGAGCCGAGTCCTTTCTCCACGTCAACCGCTGCGTAGAGGGCAATTTCCCCGACCTTTGGCCCTCAAAAAACAGTATACTCTTGGACAAAGCATCGCCATAATCATGCAAAACTGCCATAGCCATATAATTCACACAAACTAATAATAGTATCACTATTCTCAATAAGTACTTTTCTCTCATCATTTTTCACTTATGGAATTCTATCATTCCAAACAAACAATGAACATGATAATTTGCCTTTTGGAAATAACCCTTTAGGCCTTAGACCTTAGACTTAGACTTAGACTCTACTTTTTTTTATTAAATCAAAATGGTGATTGCTTTGGGTAATAAAAATGGATCTTCATAGAGGTATGTTTGGTTCTTTAAGTGAAATCCACATCAAAATTGACTTTAAGTGAAGCTCACACATCAATTGCACAGAGTCAATGTTTTGCACTAACACATAAAATTATAATGATTTTTTCCATGCTTTGATTTCCTCCAATTAAGTTACATTTCTTTGTCAAAGTTATAAATTTGCTGATGACAATAAAATCTTGGTGTTTATTTTTTTCATTTATAAATTGCTTATTTCCTTAAATACTGATGTACGTTTTATAATGTGCATCCATACATGAATTACGAGATGATATTGTATAAGAATCGACAACATAAATAAATGGAAGTTGCCTTTCTAAAGATTTAGTTCATATCGTTTAATTTTATTTGTGTTGGTATCAGTGGCGAATCCAGAATTTTGGGAATGGGGGTACGATCGATATTAAAAAAAAAATACATATAAATATTGTTTCATATTTAAAGTCCTACAACAGAACACTGTTTAAAATTTTATAAAAGTTGATCATGTAACCCCGTACATGAAAAATTAATACACATATATAAAAGAAATAATTATAGTAATTAAGAAAATAAGAGACAACAAAACATAGTTTTGGTAACAATATTGATATTTTTTTTATATTTTTAGTTTTGTAGGTTTTGACTTTTGCCATGATTTCTTTTTGTAAAAATAGGGTACAATTTTATTATTATTAATTTTTAACTAAAAAATATTGTTGTATTTTTCTGATTTGTACCCCCAAGTTTGCACATAGATACGCCCCTGGTTGGTATTATATATATTTAATGTTGCTTATGACATATCATGTGGCACGTTTGTATGATTAATTTTATGTATGCATGTTGGTGAAATATATTATGGGAGTGTTTGCAAAAACTAAAAATAAGTGCTTTAATTTTCAGTTTTTTAAAACAGTTTTTAGTGTTTGCAATATCCCAATTTCTGTTTTTAATTCTCAACTTTTTCACCAAATACTCTCAACTTCTCATTCTCAATTCTTAATTCTATTTTCAAATACTACCAACTTTTGAATCTCAACTACTTCTACTTCTGCTATAATAAATCACTTCTTCTACAAGCAGAAGTTTTTTACAAACACTCCCTATGTAATTGTAGCGTGCATTTGTTTATTATGGGTATTAATATATATGTAATACAAGATGCAACATAAAATGAAATAAATGAGAAAACACACAAACTACATACAAACTGTTTACTGTTAATTAGTGGACGCGTAATAATTATGAAAATATAGGGCCTGTTTGTTTATATATGTTACCATGGTCCATTTCCAGTTTCTGGAGTTGAAAATAGAATTTTGAGAATTTATTGGTTTTCGTGTGGAAATTGTGATTGTGTTTGGATGAATGAATTGAAATGTATTTTATGTAGGGTTGGAAATGAGATTGTGTTTGGTTTGAGTAGTTTTGAAATATTATTTTATGTATATAATAATTGAAAAGTTGGTAGTGGTGGGGTCCACTTCAATATTTTAATTTGAATATATAATATTATATTTGTAAGATTATAGTTGGTGGGTCCCATTAGATAGTTATAATTTAAAAATAGTAATATTTTAAGTAGATAAAGTTGATAATGGTGGGTCCCACATATATAATTGGGTTAAAATATGAAAATAGTGATTGATAAGTAATGATGAGTGATGTAGGGTAGTGTATAGGTTTGAGAATAGAATTATAGGTTTGAGATGTTGTTTTATGTGAAAAATAGAAAATGAAAATGATGATTTCCATTGGAAATTTTATGAACAAACATGATTCCACTTTTATGTATAGTTGGAAACTAGAAAGAGGCCGTTGGAAACATAAACAAACAAGACCATAGCGTGCTAGCCAAGTATTAATATGCATGTAATACAAAAAGTTATATTAAGAGAGCACAAGGGGTGCCCAAACCATGTAAAAAACAAAATTCCCTACACTTTAATGCCCATACAAAGTTTTGGTTCTAACAACCAATCGAGTACGAAATTGAAAAAATCTCTGAGCTTTACTAGACAACAACGCCATATTCTAATATTAATAAGATCTATGATATTAGACTTATTAAAACTCTCTTGTTCAAAAACCTTTTTATTTCTTGCTATCCAAATGCTCCACATTGTTCCAAACCAAATCACCTCTCACTAATGCTGTTTGTTTTCTTTACATTCCACCAAGTCCGAGTGCCACAAAATATTCTTGTTCGCTTCCTCCTTTAGTGCCGTTTGAATTTGTTGAAATTGGTTTTAAGAAATTGGGTTTTGGCCCGATTTTGACCAATTATTTAAGTGAGTTCATTTATTCGATGTATGAAATAAATGAGATAAACGTAATCTACACCATAGGTAGATGAGTTTAGCATTTTGAATTTCTCAAAACCAATGTCGGTTGAATGAGAAAATAAATGCATGAAGTTAGCTATTTAAAATGCCTTTTGTATATTGAATATAAAAAGGGTGGGAATATGGAAAATCATATCCCACATAGGAAACATATTAAATGTTTGACTAGTAAATAAAGAGCTTCACCATTAATAAGGAGTAATCATGTGGAGCTCCTTAGGTACACTCTAGTGGACCAAGTCAATTTTAACTATCCTTTGGCTAGCTCAAAAAGCACCAAGGACGGTGCCCGAGTCGGGCCTGCGCACGTCGCACATAGTCGCATTGGGCGCTTTAGAGGCGTACTTTGCACGTACACATCATCGCGAGGAGTAGAGATGTTAAATGCGCCACTATTAAACGGGCTAGCATATTGCGAAACTAAATTACACAATATTTTTTATGTTGCATTACAAGGATAAAAGTCTTAAAAATCCAAAATATAAAAATTCAAATACAATTCAAGCACATCATTATCGTCAAAGACTTTGAGACTTTAGTAAGATGCTTACTATAATAAGAGTTAAAACAAAAATATGTGCAAGTAAAACTCATTTCTAAAATGATATTAGAAACAACAAACTACAATGCAGAATGATAAACATCCATATAATAAATATTTGTTTAATACCTTTTGACTTTTGTCAAACAAATTAAATAAATGTAAAGAATGGTAAAATGGGATTTATGCTCAATATTTGTGTATTAGAGAAGTTGGAATCTCAAAATGCAACAAATTCATCTTCATGATTATTTGCATAAAGTTTCAATTATTTGTCACATTTTATGTCATGAAGTGTCTAAACTATTTAGATTATAGTATTGTATTTATTAGGAATATAAATTATATAATATTTTAAGTCACTATAAAGAAATCTTTCTTAGGAAAACTTTGGTAAGTATTGTTATCCCTTAATTCGCCAACTCTTTATTTTGAAAAACACAAAATGCAAAAAAAAAAAGCTGGCGGGCCAGCCCGTTTAGCCCATGGTTTAATCGGTTCGGGCCTTTTGCCAGAAAAAATTGGCCCTAACCCTGTTAATTTTTTGGACTAAACGGGCTGGCCCACGGGCCTGAGCCCGTTTAACATCTCTAGCGAGGAGCCTTACAGTTTTGGAAAATCGAACCAATGTTCAGTACAGTGGCTCGGTGACGTGGCAGGGCAGCTCAGGGGGCAGTGACTTGGCAGAGTCGTCCGATTGGCGACACGTGGTGCTGATTGGACGCGTCTGTTCGCTGATGGGGTACATGACCGACACCACCGGCCCGGTGTGCAGAGGTGCATACCAAGGGGCGTGTACCTTCAACTAGATGCGATCTGGACCATCAGATCGCAACTGTTGATCACAGGGTGCGATCTGATAGTCCTGGTTGATCCAAACCAGGGGTCGCACCCAGTCTGAAAAGGTATATGAGGCTCTATAAAAAGACATTCTCCAGAACTCATTTCATCACTTGAAAAATTTCGAAATTCTCTAGCATTCTGCATAAGTTTTGAGAGTTCAAAACACTACAAAGTTGGAAGTGTCTTATGATTTGTAGTGTTACTATCGCAAGACGTAAGTTATTGTATCTTGGGAAGCGATCGCCAGTTTCCGATAATACCGTGAGCGGGAAAATTTCGTCTTATAGATAACGATTCTTACTTCAACTTTCTTTCTGTTACTCTACTCAATTTTCGTAGACGTTTGATATACACCAACCAAGTTTTTTCTAACAGAATTCCCAACCAATTATAGATTTCCATCCACACTTTATAAGAGAATCCACAAGTGAATATGAATATGAATATGAAACATCAAATCTCAATCTTAAAAAATAAAACCAATGATTCAAGCAAAGTCAAAACTCGCGAAACACAACATTTCAACTAAATATATTGCAAGTTGAAATAAATTGAAATTCAACCCAAAGCTATATTCTAAAGACTAAATTTAAGTACAAGCCAGGGACGAGTCTACAAGATAATGTTAAATATGACAAGACTTGGAAATTCCAATTTTACCAAATAGGCAAAATAATTCAAATGGACTAGGGCCCGCATTTTTTTATTTGGACCATCCTACCCGATATAGGCCTCGGGCCCTCGGGTCGACCTAAGTAATTTAGAGCATGGATCACAATGAGAGATTCGTGGGTATATATAATGACGTGGAAAGGAATAATACGGCACATATGAACATCAAAAAACACCAAATTAAATAACAATTGTGAGGGTAACTTTGATCCTGCCAATTCACGGTTTATCTACATCTGGATAAATACTCCAAGTGTATAATAACCGTAAATTTATTATAGATGTGTAAAAATTTATACACAATTACACAGTTTGGCATATATCATATGTAGATCTACGATAGATACTACACCTAGTGTATTTTTATAAGAATAGTATCTACAAGACCCCAATTCACTTTAGTACTTTATTTTTTTAATTTCTCATGAGTGGCCTAAATTTTGGAGAGTTTTGACGAGCTTAACCATTACACTACTTCAGGTAGAGCTAGTACAATTGGCCCGGCCCGGCCCAGCTAGCCTATATATAAGGTTGAGTTGGGCTTCATTTTTAGAGACTCGAAAAGTATTGGACCTACTTTTATCCGGGCCAAAGCCTGACAAACCCGAACGACGCGATGGAGGTCATGTGTAAAAATTGATAATGGACAGGGTTGGGCTATACAAAAATTGTGGCGCGATATTCTTTTGGCCCGATTTGACCCGACCCAATTTTATCACTTGGCCCGAAATGCTCAGCACTGGACAAGCCCGGCTCGGCCCATTGCTAGCTTGGCCCATTGCTAGCTCTAACTTTAGGTTATCTCAATTTCTAAAGTGCTTCAGGGACACTATCAATACTAATACTAAGGTAATTACAACCCAAACTTGTCATCTATACAAGAAATTACTGAAAGTGGTAATTTATAAGTCTGTCCTCCTAAAAAAAAAGTTATACGTCTGCGAAAACTCTATTTTTTTTTTGAGAGGAAAATATACAAAAAAAAAACTCTATTTTTTATTTTAAGAATAATTTGCCAATTTAATAATTTTTATATTATTAATTGGCTTCAAACGGGATTGAGTTGATCTGGGACCAACCCATTAATATGGATTAGACGACTGTGTTTCGCTTTAGCTTTAAATAGCCCAAATGTATTTAGATAAAGCCATACCGATAATCCAGCCCAAGTTGATTTGAACTCTCATTTGATCCTTAATTAGTCTATTGTGTTAGGTTAACAAACAACTTCAAAATTTATATTAACTAAATATATTTTCTTTAGCTACTATTATGAATAAATACACAAAAAATTCAAAAAAATGAATTTATTATTATATGCTTAAAGTAGTTGCTCGTAGTTTCATTATTTACTCTTATTTGTCAACATCATTTTTTACGTGAATCTTAACAGATTGACAGTGTGGACTTTTTGAGGAGCAATTATGCCCACTGTTGGTTGCATAGCATGTATGAAGCTTTACGCTGCCAAGAATATAACAGCAAAATAAGTATATCCAATAATATATTTCAGAATATTTTTTGAGAACATTTCTAAAAACAATCTTTTTTTTTTTTTTGAAAGACTAAACTTCATTCATTCAACTCGGAATGTAGCAAATTACAAAATAAGTATATCCAATCATATATTTCAGAATATTTTTTGAAAACATTTCTAAAAAACAATCCTTTTTTTTTTTGAAAGACTAAACTCCATTCATTCAACTCAGAATGTAGCAAATTACAAATAACAAAGGGAGAGTATTCTCCATAATCACGACGCCAGGTGTAGAATCCATTGCTTTGGCTCATCCTTCTAAATTGCATATAACCAGTTCTCGTATGTAAAACAAACAATATTACTTCCTACCCCATAGTTCGGAGTTCAGTTACATGAGCTTTTAGATTATGATAACAAACTTAACTCCACCCCTTTCGATAAATAAATTGCACTTTTTTAGGAATTAAATTATACTTTCAAAAGGCTACGCGACAACGTTTTGGGTTTATTAGGTAATAAGCTAAATTGACTACTTCTATTTTATGAAAATGAAAAATAAACATGTTCTCTAATTTTTAGCCATTCTGACTAAAAATTAATGGTCATATCCTTTTGTATATTCTCTAGTGAGGTATTTGGCCATTTACCAAAAATTTGATGCAGTACATAACTCGATAACTAGCAGTAGCGGATTCACCAGTAGTATGGTGGGCTAAGAAGTAAAGATTTAACTATACAAAAAATATATTGTTGGAAAAAACGGTTTTGTTAAGCCGAAATTCTAAGTGTGTGAACTCGTTAATTTTGGAAATGAGGTGCAATTATTTTCACAAAACCATTTATGGGTGAGTGAGAAATCGATGCACAAATGGTACACTTGGAAAGATATATTTGTGGGAAATGTATTCAACATATGTGGAATGTTGGTAGATTGGTCAAATCCGGTGTTTGGTAAGTTGCTTGATTTTATCTATTAAATAGGCAACTTTGACTCAAATCACCAATTTATGGTAACATGATTGATTGCATCAAATCATTCCTAAACCGATTGAGGCCACAATTGGAAGGTTTGACTTGGCAAAAATCAATCTAAAATAGGAAGGATTTGATTGAGGATTGATGGACATGATTGAGTCCAAAATCATTGGGGCTTTCCTTTGGAGGAACCCTTGTGTTTTCCCTATATATTGAAGCCCCTCCATTCAGTGGTTTCGTGCAACATACATTACAATCACAGAAAATTTCGTGCATACACATTCATAGTCTGTCACTCAAAAATCTGCATTGCACAAGAAGTGTTACGTAGAAGTGTTAGCGTCACCTTAGGCCTCACTTATCTCAGTTCGCCGGGTAGAAGGATTTGTGGTGCTCCTATCCTTTACCAAAGTCATTGTATCTTGGGAGACTCGTTGCCTGCAACCGTGAGCATCGTGATGGGGCAACAAGAGTCTTAAAGAAAGAGTTCGCTCGCCTCGACTTGCTTTACTGCTTTCTTTTTCGCTTTGTTTGTAATAGACGATTGTTAGTTCAAATTATTCCATGTTGTATCCCTCTGATTTTGTTGTAATCCCAACAATTTAAGACTCTTGTTTGTAATTTGGACTAGTGGCGTCTTCAAGTAATGCGAGGACCACTGATTCTATAGGTGTGGCCTCGGGTGTAACAACACCTCCGACAACACCTGTTTCTGTTGTCCCAGCCTTTGGTGTGACCACACCTTCGGCCACACCTCTGCCAACACCTACTTCTGTTACAATGGTTGTGGGGAGTGTGACCACACCTTCTGTCATACCTCTCTTTCCGAATGTTCCAGCGACTGTGGGGGTGTTACCATGCCTCTTGTCACACCTCTTCTCGGGTATGCTCCAGTGTCTATGGAGGATGTGACCAAACCTACTGAGTACTGACACACTCCAGTATTCTGATGTTCCAGCAAGTGTGGCCTTCTGTGTGACCACACCAGTGGCCTCACTTCAGACTTCACATGGTTCTGGCTCTGCCGTAGGTGTTACGTCAGTGTTGGTAACACCTTCGATCACACCTGTTGCAGCAACTGTGGCTGCCCATGCCGAAAGGCCGGAAAAGTTTACCGGACTTAATTTTAACACATGGCAACAAAAAGATGTTCTTTTATCTGACAACCCTAAGCTTGGTGAGGTTCCTTAAAGAGGACCCTCCTGTTGTTGCCACAGACAATAACAATATGGACCGTAGGGCTGCCCTTGACGCATGGGGTCAAGGGGACTACTTGTGCAAGCATTACATCCTTAATGGGTTGGATAATGCGTTCTACAGTGTGTATGCCTCATTCAAAGGTACTTCCAAGGGACTGTGGATCTCGTTGGATAATAAGTACAGAACGGAGGATGCCGGCACCAAAAAGTTCATTGTCGATAGAATCTTGGAGTATGTGATGGTTGACACCACGACTATTATGAGTCAACTCCAAGAATTGCAGTTGATTTTGCACATCATCCATGCTGAAGGGATGCAGTTGTGTGAAAACCTTCCAAATGGCTGCAATTATTGAAAATTTGCCACCTAGTTGAAGGGATTTTAAAAACTATCTCAAGCATAAGAGGAAGCAAATAGGTTTGGAGGATTTGATTGTCAGGTTGCGAATTGAAGAAGGCAATAGACAATCAAATGATACGCATGAAAAGACCTTGAAGAAGACTTGGTACAACAGGGCTATGGACTCGTAACTTTGTACTTACTAAAACGGACAATTCCTTGGAAAGGAACACCTTGAAAAGGGATTGTTCAAGATGAATGTAGTGGTTGTGTTGCTTCGCCTCTTATATGATTGAGTTGTGATTTATGACATGTTAGACTTGACACGTTAACATGAATGTCATAAAGCAATTGGGTGAATATGAAATTATTACCAAATGTTAAATTAGACTCACAATATAAATATGGAATTTTATGTCGTGATACTGCTATAGCCAAACAGCTATAGGCAGGGCACAAAGTGCCAACTTGAGTGCTATGACATTTTGGGTGTCATAACACGCAGCAAAACATGCCAATGAAGGCATGAGCAAATCTAAATGCCCTTGTGTGAGGCATATGATTAAGCGTCCCTTTGAAAGGGAGCATGAGGCAAGTTAACTCTACCCAAATTTGGTGAATGGATGCAACTAAGCCCTTTATCCCTTCCGGAAAATTCTTTAGAATTTTGCCTAGACAATTGGACTGTTTGTCAGTTAGCGATCCAATCACGGTTGAACTTGTGAGAAATAACAATTGTTTAATTGATAATTCTCAAAGTTGACTTTGTTGCACAATGTGGGGTGGATGAGTTATGCCTCAAATATGGGGGTGTCTGGTAAATATAAATTTACCTTAGTCTTGACAAAGATTAACCCCAATAACTGCGGAGTCAACGAAATACAAGTTTCTTTGAGAGGTATCCTTAGAAATTAAAGAGGATATGAGTCAATTGATATTGACATTGCTAGTTGATATGATTTCACTTAAAGAGCTGCATTTTTAGTGTACTCTTGAGTGTTGCAATATTGCACACATTGAGGTACCAAGAAAAGGTATAGAAAAAAACCTTAAAGGCTAACCTTATCAAGGTAGACCGAAAATGGATTGTTGTACCCAAACTTGTTGGGAACATATACAATAATTAAGTCATTGAATGAATAATGACAAGTTTGACAAATGATAAAGGTCAAATGAATCTCTATCTAAAAGGAGATAACATATTGAGAATAGTCTATATGAACTTAAGGTGTTATAAAGCCACATTGGCTTGAAAGTCCACCGGTGGCACTTATGTCAATTGAAGTGGTTACACATGCTCAGAGACTATGTAGTCAAATATGTAAAGAAATTGATCTCAATCTTGCGCGCAAATTGATTGAAGTGGAGATCAATTGTAAAATACTAGAGGGAATTGGTGTAAAATCCACAACTTAAAGAATAGTTTTTACTGGAAACCCAACCATGATGACTGGAGATCCCAAGAACTTGGTTCAATGGGAAAACTAAACTTTAGACTGTCCAGTCATTGAACTTGGTGCTTAGCTTTAAGCTAACCATATTCCCTAGATAGCATAGCCAAGTGTTGAACATGCTGACTGTGGTGAGTTTAAGTCCTACGGACTTTTAATGACGTCCTATACCTAATAAGGTGGGGTATTGCAGGGTACCTCTGATAAGCAAGGTCACCTATGTAAGTGTGAGGACGGGCCGCCTCAATGACACACTTATGAATCCCAAGTGTGATCCATGGCCAAAACGGACACAACCAAAGAACTTCGAGATAAGCAGAAATATTGTTGTGTAAATACTGTTGTCTTGGTATATTCGTAAGCGGAGTAGCTCAAGGCATCGTGTCCACTAAGCCGCGGATATATCCGATAATATCTTACTAAGGAAGGTTCAAAGCCACAAGCTACCTATCCTGATGCAACAATATTTCCAGGGGCTGAGTGACTGAGTCTGCATGCATTCATGCATCGTTTCCACTCATGTGGGAGATTGTTGAAAAAATTGGATTGTTAAGCCGAAATTCTAAGTGTGGGAACTCGTTAATTTTGGAAACGTGGGTGAGTGAGAAATCGATGCACAAGTGGTACACTTGAAAAGATATGTTGGAAATGTATTCAACATATGTGGAATGTTGATAGATTGGTCAAATCCAGTGTTTGGTAAGTTGCTTGATTTTATCCGTTAAATAGGCAACTTTGACTCAAATCACCAATTTATGATAACATGATTGATTGCATCAAATCATTTCTAAACCGATTGAGGCCACAATTGGAAGGTTTGACTTGGCAAAAATCAATCTAAAATAGAAAGGATTTGATTGAGGATTGATGGACATGATTGAGTCCAAAATCATTGAGGCTTTCCTTTGGAGGAACCCTTGTGTTTTCCCTATATATTGGAGCCCCTCCTTTCAGTGGTTTCGTGCAACATACATCACAATCACGGAAAATTTCATGCATACACATTCATAGTCTGTCACTCAAAAATCTGCATTGCACAAGAAGTGTTACGTAGAAGTGTTGGCGTCACCTCAGGCCTCACTTATCTTAGTTCGTCGGGTAGAAGGATTTGTGGTGCTCCTATCCTTTGCCAAAGTCGTTGTATCTTGGGAGACTCGTTGCCTGAAACCGTGAGCATCGTGATGAGGCAATAAGAGTCTTAAAGAAAGAGTTCGCTCGCCTCGACTTGCTTTACTGCTTTTTTTTTTGCTTTGTTTGTAATAGACGATTGTTAGTTCAAATTATTCCCCATCGTATCCCTATGATTTTGTTGTAATCTAAACATATATTATATAAAAAATATATTTTAATATTCACTGAAGTTGTGCCCTACGAAACTTCAAAGCATAAAATTCATCAATAATAGAATCTATATCTATATTGTTAACAAAGTCTCGTATAATATAGAGCATCAAACAGTCCTAAAAAAATTCATTCCCTATTTTATTACGAAGTGCCGTCTTCACATGTTTCATTACTGAAAATGTTCTTTCAGTTGTGGCAGTTGAAACAGGTAACGTCAAACAAGATGAATTAATCTAGTCAACATAACATAAACCGTTGACCTTCCACTCTCGTTTAATTGTTGGCACAACTCAAGAAGTGTCGAAATTTAAAAATTTCGAACCACATCATGTTTATAATGGATCAGCTCATACTCCAGAGAAATAATATCTTGATCTGTGAAATCTTTAAGATAGAATTTCTTTGCAAACTTGCAAATATCATGACTGTTGAAAGACCTAAAGGAATTGGATCTAATGCCACACTAAGAGATATATCGTTAAACCTTGTACTTAACTCCATCAAAATGAAATCTATCGCTTCATTACAGACAACAAAATGGTAATGATTTTCAACTGTAGTTTGCACATGAGAACGACCAATCTTATACGAACCATCCAAGTTTGGAACATCAATACCATTTGAAGAGCAAAAAACCTTAACTTCTTCAAGAAATTTCTCCCAACTGCATTCCCTCAATTGATCATGTAGGATAGTTTTAGTAGTACGGACAAATGAAATAGCAGTCAAAATATCTTGAGTTTTTCTTTTGAAGTACCTGACAAAAAGAATCAGTTATTCTCATTATTTTATGCATTAAGTGTAAGACAAACACAAATTCAAAGCTTGCCATGATTTTGTAGATTCCACAAACTTCATCCCTAGATCTTCCATTTGGAGAATGCTCAATAAAACATTCGAATACTTTACAAACTGCAACATGCATATCTATCAAACTCTTCACAGAATTATAGTCAGAACTCCAACGAGTAGCTCCAGATCGCTGCAAATTACCAATTTGATTGGCACCATGTCCAGAATTATAGGAGCAAGAAAGAATGTACCTTGGTAACAAAAAAAAAACAATTGAAGAATTAGAAGAAGAATCCAAAAATTTTTAACTTTTACTGCTGCATTTTTTACCTCACATTAGGGTTTATGAGGTTGGGGTAAAATACCTTTTTCTTTGTATTTTAAATTGCTTTTAGAATGTTAAATGTAAAATATAAACGGACAATGGTATATGTGGAGGTGAGTTGGACAATGGGCTTGAATTTAGTTTGGTGGGCTTCTCCAGAAAATATTAAAAAGTGGGTTGGGTTAGCTTAATTTAAAATATAAAATTACATACACATATAAAATATATGGCCTTATAAATTTTTTGTACTGGGTTGGATTCATTTGGCTAACATATATCATTTGCCCTTGATATCGAGTTACATAACTTGGCACCGACTAACGTATCTCGGTACTGAGACACATAACTCGCTATTTCCTGAGCCCAACCCATAAAAATGCTCTGAAAAAATCAGGCCAACCGAGTCGGCCCAGTTTTTCGGGCCTAACGGACTGGGCCAAAAAAAACCAACTCATTTCGGGCCACTAAAATTAGAGCACAACCCGATACTTATACTAGGCCGAAATTGACAGCTCTACTACCTTACAACTCTTATCTCAAACTCTCAAAGTAAGTTTATTATTTCTGAAAGCCAACAGGTTATTTGATAATTTGAATCAGGTAAGTGGAACTTATATTTTCAATATAATTAGCCAAATGAATTAGGGGTGATCATAAATTTTCAAAAACCGTCCGAACCGCCCGCACCGCACCACACCGCACCATTTATTGTGATTTTCGATTATAACCGCGATTTAAAAGATTGAATGAAAACCGCACCGCCTTGTTGGTTTGGTTATGGTTTTGGAACAAAACCGCACCGCCAAAACCGCACCGCCCTTATATATATTTAGGGGTAAAATATAAGGCTTCTCATATGTCTATAGTTTAATAATTATGCAATCAATATATTAAAAACTAGATTGGTGAATAGTAAATTACTTGTCAAATAGAAATAGAAAGTTAATATCTTAATGAAAAATATGTGGCAATGTAACAACAAACAATGGTTACTTATTAATGAAAATATGTGATCTCTTGTTGAGTTGGATTAGTAGTTAATTGTCTTGTTAAGTCATGTTGAGTTGGATTATAAGTAGTTAATCTATTTGACGATTGATGAAATGTGAACAAAATTGACAAAGAGAAATTCTCATATGTTCGTAATCTAAGTATTTTACCGTAGGAAGAAATTTTATTACACAACTAGTGAGTAGTCATGCCAACCTCTTTATTAGACAACTTAATGTTATAATTGGAACTTAGCTCCAAATCAACTTAAATATTTATATTATAATTTTATCAATCTTATAATATTTTTGTTTATTAAAAACCGCCAAATCGCCCGTCACCGCCCGCCACCGCTCGAAACCGCACCTTTGGTTTTACATGTTAAAACCGCGATTTGAAATTATTTTTTACGAAAACCGCATTAGGCAATTCGGTTTGAATTTTCGTAAAAAAACCGCAAAAACCGCACCGTGATCACCCCTAAAATGAATCCATCAACTCAATGAGCAAAGTGACAATTGTACTTTCCCCCCCTCCCGGTCAAAAAAGAATTTCATTCATCCTAAAAAATTTACAACATATTACAACACCAACTAAGAAACAGATGAAAGGCCTATAAAATACGAGATAAAGCATAAAATTCTACACAGATGGATGATTCAAACTCCAAAGGCCCATTAACCCAACTAGAAAAAAAGTCCAATAACCTGGCATTGGTGAATACAATCCATGGGCCTTGAGGCCTAATTCAAATCATGCATCATATTCATGGACACCAAACAGATTTCCGAATCAAAAATCCCATTCCTAACCATTTAATCAACTTTTATCTTCCTCATATCCATTTTGACATGAGCATCAGAGAATTTTCACCCATATGATGAGAGTATTTGCAAACACTTCTATTTTTCTATGAAACGATTTATTACAATAGAAATAAAAGTATTTTTTTTTATTGAAATGGAGAAGCATAAGTAGTTGAGATAAGAAGGTTGTAGTGTTTGCAAATAGAATCTAAAAGCTAGAAAAATCAAAGTCGATGCTTTTGGAAAAAGACAAATACTTGGGTTAGACCGTCTAACGGGTCTCTTCCATTAGACGGATCCAACCCGGCCCGTTGTTTTTTGTAATTTCATGCACTGGTGATATTTTTGTAATATTCTAGGTCGGTGCCACAGAATCTCCGGACTGGTAGCATTTTTGTAATATTAGGGGTCTTTAAAAGTATTAGTTTTTCCACTGAAAAATATTAATAGTATATCTGATAAGTATTAGTAATACCCTTGAACAATATTTTTAATAGTCCCATGAAAAGTATTGTTTTTTTGCCTCAAAAGTATTAGTAATCCACTTAAAATGTTATTGGAATTTGGTTATGTTAAGTAGGGTGTTGACCCAATTTTGACCAAATATTTAAGTAGTTTCCATTAGTAAAAAATAGAATTAAATTATTTGTAAAAATTCTACTAAGTGAGTAGATGAGATTGACATTTGAAATTTCTCAAAAGCAATTCCGGGTGAATGACAAATTAATGCTAGAAGTTAGCCACTTAAAACTAGAAAATGGTATGGAAAATAAAAAATGTGGGGAAGGAGAAATGCTCCGCCCCACATAGAGTAGAAAGCCAAAGTTTGATCTATATATAAATCCCAAGTTGGACATATGAGTTTGGGACCTTGGGGCACCAAAGTTTTTAAAAGAGTGTGAAGACCTATATACTTGTGAGTTTGGTTCAAAACACACATGCGCACGTTTGAATCGATGCACCTGTTCGAGCAATCAGGTGCATTTTTTGTCTGTAGACATGTCGTTTTGAGCCAAAATACATGTCATTTTCATCAGGCACCTTGTGTTTGATAAATGGTTTTATCATGATTTTAATTATTTTATTTTTATACCAAAACAATGGTTTTAAAGGTTGTCCAAATACTCCAAAATGATTTAAAATAGTTTTAATATTTTTCGGAGTATTTTCTCAAGTTTATTTTCGATAATATTGGACAACACTTTTAATGATTTTATGTCAAATGAGTTTTTACATTGAAACTATGTTCTAAAAGTTGTCATAATACTCCCGATTGGTCTAAAATGCTTTTACTATTTTTTCGGCGTATTTATTGGAATTTATATCGGACAACACTTTTTGTGTTAATGTGTTATTTCATCAAAACTATATTTTAATGTTGTCCTAAATACTCCCGATCGGTTTAAAATATTTTTACGAATTTTTCGGAGTATTTCTTTTGGTTTATTTTCGACAAAAATCGGACAACATTTTATTTAGGAGGTCGACCGATCGACCAAAGAGGCGACCGGTACCTGGGAACACATTTCACGAAACAGAACTCGCGAAACCTCAAAAATTGGTCAGGGTGATCGGTCCCTATAGGGGGCGACCGGTCGCACCCCAGGGCGACCGGTCGAGCACCCCAAGGACCAGTCTCCCTGATGAAATTTGCTGTGTTCTTTCTCAAATCTTATTAGTGCGCGACCGGTCGCCCTAAGTTTGACAACAAAATTCTAACCGTTGTGCAGCAGACAATTTTTCCTTAATTTGTGGGATTGATTTCTAACAGCTATAATCTTGATTTTAATTGCAATTTTTTTGTAGATATCAGATTCTAAGAGGAGCCTATCAAGTATCAATCATCTCCTATATATAGAGGAAGATTTGAAGCACAACAATATGAGAGAACAACACAACACAACAAGATATACTCAAGCAAACACTTGGTCTTCTATTGTCATTATTCTTGTTGTAATTTGCCTAGCTTATCACTTTCACATCCTTGAGGTCTAGGATATTTTTGATTACACTTGCACTCAATTGTATAATTCATTATCGAGTTGTAATCTTGAATTTTTGGGTTATCATTCAACACAAGATATCCTTGTGAGTGTTCTTGTGGTAAGAACACACTTGGGTGATCTAGGTGTTAGGTGTAAGAAGATTGTGGTAATCTTCTTGTTGAGGTGTTGAAGAATTTGGTATTCTTCAAGGTTGAAGATTGTGGTAATCTTCACAAGGTGTCGTTGAAGATTGTGGTAATCTTCAAGAGAGATTGTGGTAATCTCAAAGGTGGTGTTGAAGAAGAGTGTGGTGCTCTTCAAGATGTTGTTGTAAGTTGGTGTTGTATTAATTTTGGTAAGTAATAAAATCTTTTTTTCTTTTTGAAATCCATCCCGGATATACTGGGGTGGTAGAGGATTAGGCCCTAGGTGGGTTGAACCTCTATAAATCGACGTGTGTTGTTTACATTCCGCACCTTTATTATTGTCTTTGAGCTTTCGGTTCGAAAAGAGGGTAAAATCGAAAAGATGGAGATAATCTATTCAACCCCCCTCTAGATTATCGTAGTCGCTTGGACTTACACCTTGATGCCTATAAATACAAGCCCCCTGCAGATAAAATCAGGTACGAAATAATCAGCCTAAAATCAAGTCATTGCATTACAACTTATTGATATCATTTCCTTCAAAGCTTGAAAGCCTTATACACTTTAGTTCGCTGTAGTTTCGACTTTTGCAAGTGTTGCTAAGTCGAAATGGTAAAGTAGTTATATCTTAAAGACGAGCACCGAAACCATAAGCACTACGTAAATAGGGCAATTGCATCTTGTCAAGACTGTATTAAATACAGGCCTCGAATTAATCATGTCGTGTTTTTTTCCAAACACTTTAGCCACATCTTGTAAATAGTAAACCAATCTACAAAGAATCGCAAGACGAAACATTTTTTTCTGCTATTTCCAAGATGATGGCATCCGTTTTGTTCACTCCGATGGTTGCTACTCCTGCTCATAGCGAAAAACCAGCGAAGTTCTCTGGCGTTGATTTTAAATGCTGGCAATAGAAGATGCTGTTCTACCTAACAAATTTGGGTTTATCCTAATTTCTGAAGGAGGATCCCCTACCGTTGGCGATGAAGAATCCGACAACCGACGGAGAATTACTGTGGATGCTTGGCATAACAATGATTTTCTCTGTCGGAACTATGTTTTGAACGGGCTAGACGATACCCTCTATAACATCTATAGTTCGTTCAAAACGTCCAAAGAGTTGTGGGACTCTTTGGAGAAAAAGTACAAAATCGAAGATGCCAACACAAAGAAATTTGTTGTCGGCAAATTTTTGGATTTCAAGATGGTTGGCACCAAGACGGTGATTAGCTAAGTGTAAGAAATTTATATCATACTTCACGACTTAATGTCTGAAGGAATGATTCTGAACGAATCTTTCCAAGTGGCTGCGATAATCGAAAAATTGCCGCCACTATGGAAGAATTTTAAGAACTATCTCAAGCACTAGCGCAAATGAATGGGGTTGAGGATCTGATTGTTCGACTTCGGATTGAAAAAGACAACTAAAAATCCGAATTAAAATCCAGTAAGTCTGGATTGGAAGCTAAGACCAATCTTCCTGAATCGAGTACTAGCAATAAATGGAAGCATTCCGGGAAAGATAAGTGGAAGGCCAAGAAATTTAAAGGAAATTGCTACAACTGTGGCAAACCGAACCACATGGCCAAGGATTGCCGACACCCAAAAAAGGGCAATCAAAATGGCAACCAACAAGCCAATGTGACAGAGGACAAGTTCATTCCAATAGACATGTTGGAGCTCGATCTCACCGTCGTTGTGTTTGAAACCAATATGGTGGATAACCCAAGGGAGTGGTGGATAGATATCGGGGCTACTCATCACATTTGTGCCGACAAGGAGATGTTTTCCTCCTACACTCTGATAAATAGAAGAAAGCTTTTCATAAGAAACTCTTCGACTTCCAACATCGTGGGGCTTGGGAAGGTAGTGCTCAAGATGACTTTCGAAAAAAAGCTTACGCTTGTGGATGTGCTACATGTCCCGGATATCCGTAAGAATTTGGTTTCCGTTCCTTTGCTTAGTAAGGTTGGATTTAGACTAGTGTTTGAGTCCGATAAGTTTGTAATGACCAAGAATGGTTAGTTTTTGTGTAAGGGCTACCTTGATAAAGGGCTCTTTAAAATGTCTGTAATGTCTGTTTTCCGCTAAGAGGCGAAGAATAAAAATATTATGGCATGATACATTTGGATATGTAAATTTCAACATAATTAAAAGGTTAGTGAATCTGGAATTAATACCTACATTTAAAACCAATTCACAAGACAAATGCGAAATTTGTGTTGAAGCAAAATTGGCTAAAACGCCGTTTCATTCGGTAACGATAAATACCAAACCACTTGAGTTAATTCATACATATTTGTGTGATTTAAAACTTGTGCAAACTCGAGGTGGGAAAAAGTAATTTATAACGTTTATTGATGATTGAACAAGATATTTCTATGTATATCTTTTGAAAGGCAAAGTTGAAGCTTTAGTAGCTTTTAATACTTATAAGAATGAAGTTGAAAATCAGCTTAATTTGAAAATTAAAGTGATAGAGGCGGAGTATGTTGCTCCGTTTGAAGAATCCCGCTCACAAGCGGTATAATTCATCAAACAAGCTGCTCGCTCCCTACTCACCTCAATAAAATGGTGTCGCAGAACGCAAAAATTGAACTATTAAGGAGATGATGAATGTGATGTTAATAAGCTCTGGTTTACCCCAAAACTTGTGGGGGAAGCCATACTTTCTGCAAACTACATTCTTAATAAGATCCCACATAAAGGTAAAAACGAAACTCCATATGAGTTATGGAAAGGACATAATCCGTCATATAAATACCTCAAAGTGAGTGGGGGTGTTTGGCTAAATTCAAAGTACCTAATCCTAAACAAGTTAGAATTGGTCCGAAGTCAATCGATTGCGTTTTCCTTGGATACTCTAACAATAGTAGTGCATATCAGATTTTTAATGCACAAGTCTGCTATTCCCGATATAAATGAAGGTATGATCATTGAATCAAGGAATGATGTATTTGTCGCGAATATCTTTCCGAATAAAGAAAGGAGAGAAGAAAGTTCGAACAAGCGAACTTATGAAACTGCTAGGTTACCTCAAAGTAATGATGAAGAGAAACCAAGATGCAGTAAAAGGACAAAGGTGTCTAAGTCTTTTGGTCCTGATTTTCTAACATATATGTTAGAAAACAAACCTAGAACTATTCAAGAATCTTTGTCTAGTCCTGAAGCTCCTCTCTGGAAAGAAGCTATTAATAATGAAATAGATTCCATCATGCAAAATAACACTTGGGAGTTGGTTGATCTCCCACCGGGTTACAAACCTTTGGGATGCAAATAGATCCTTAAAAAGAAGTATAAAGTAGACGGATCTATAGATAAGTATAAAGCCCGTTTGGTAGCTAAATGGTTTAAACGAAAAAAGGGATATGATTTTTTCAATACATATTCTCCTATTACGAGGATCACGTCCATTCGTGTTCTCATTGCTATTGCAACTTTGCATAACCTTGAGATACTTCTTAAATGGTGAGCTTGAAGAGGAGATTTATATGGAACAAAACAACCCGAGGGTTTCGTTGCACTCGGTCAAGAACGAAAGGTATGTAAACTTGTTAAGTCATTTTATGGACGAAAACAATCACCTAACCAATGACATAAAAAGTTTGAATCGACTATGAAGCCAAACTGTTTCAAGATCAATGAATGTGGCAAGTGTGTCTACATTAAATGAACTACAAATGATTACGTCATAGTATGCCTTTATGTAGATGATATTCTGATTATGGGTAGTAGTCATGATTTAATTATGAATACTAAGAACATGTTAAAGAAGAACTTTAACATGAAAGATATGAGATTATCTGATGTTATATTATGGATTAAAGTATCTAGAACTTCAGATGGAATTGTCTTGTCACAATCCTATTATGTCGAAAGCATACTTAGAAAGTTTAATGCTTTTGATAGTCCTTCGGCTAAAATTCCTGTAGATCTAAGTTTACACTTGGCCAAGAATATGGGAGAACCAGTTTCTCAGCTGGAATATGAAAGGGTAATTGGCAGTCTAATGTACTTAACGAATTGTACACGTCCAGACATTGCATATCAGTGAGTAAGCTAAGTAGGTGTAAGTCCAAGCGGCTACGATAATCTAGAGGGGGGGTGAATAGATTATCTCCATCTTTTCGATTATACCCTCTTTTTCGAACCGAATACGCCAAGACAATAATAAAGGTGTGGGAAGTAAACAACACGCGTCGATTTAAAGAGGTTCAACCCACCTAGGGCCTAATCCTCTACCACCCCAGTATCTCCGGAATGGATTTCAAAAAGAAAAAATATTTTATTAATTTCCAAAATTAATACAACACCTTACAACATCACCTTGAAGAGCACCACACTCTTCTACAACACCACCTTTGAGATTACCACAATCTCTCTTGAAGATTACCACAATCTCCAACGGCACCTTGTGAAGATTACCACAATCTTCAACCTTGAAGAATACCAAATTCTTCAATACCTCAAGAGCACCACACTCTTGAAACACCTATCACCTAGATCACCCAAGTGTATTCTTTCCACAAGAATACTCACAAGATGTCTTGTGTTGAATGATGACAAAAATCAAGATTACAACTCAATAATGAATATTACAATTTGAGTGCAAGTGTAATCAAGAAATAAAGCCTAGACTTCAAGATGTGAAAGTGAAATACTTAGGCCATAAATACAACAAGAGTGTTGAATATGAAAGCTTGGAAATTTGCAGATTTCTTGTTGTGTATTTGCTTGTGTTGTTGTGTCTTGTGTCTTCAATTCATCCTCTATTTATAGGGAAGTCTTCACCAACATAGGCTCCCAACATAGGCTCCTTCTTCTTCACTTTTGTCTACAAAAAGAGGATCACAAGATGTAGAAATATTGTACAAAATAGAAAAGCAAATCTTGCTGTCAATATGTTCAACGGTACAAATTTTGCTGTCAAAAGATTACACAGCGCGACCGGTTGCCCTGTATAAGATTTCGAACGTTTTGAAAAAGATAGTGCGATCTAGGTACGGGTCGAAGGAGGGGTCGACCGGTCGGGAAGTGCGACCGGCCGCCCAGGTGCGACCGGTCGGCCCTCCCCTGGACCGGTCCCCTCCTCTTTTTTCAAGACTGCGCATTTCTTTTTCGTGTTTTCTTTTCTTGAGTACATGTCGACCATTTGGGGCGACCGTCGACCTTCAATTTGAAATGTTGTCCGATTTTTGTCAAAAATAACCTTCAAGAAATACTCCAAAAAATTAGTAACAACATTTTAAATCAATTGGGAGTATTTGGACAACATTTACAAACATTGTTTTGGTGTAAAAAACCAATATGAACAAAATTATCAAAAGTGTTGTCCAATTTTAATCAAATTAAAAACTCTAAGAAATACTCCAAAAATTAGTAAAAACATTTTAAATCATTTAGGAGTATTTGGACAACATATAAAAACATTGTTTTGGTATAAAAACTCATTTAAACAAAATCATCAAAATCTTGATAAAAACATTTATCTAACAAACTCCCCCTTTTTGATGATTACAAACCAAAACAATTTTAGGAAGTTGATTTTAAAACAAAACCAATTTTCCGGTCTTAAAGCATCAACCATTTCAAGCAAGATTTATCATAAGTACAACACACAAGAGTAGGAGCAAAGATTATTCAAAATCATTTTAGCACAAGCTCCCCCTATCAACATGCATATAAAGAACAAGCATTAAAGCAATCAACTAAAAGCTAAAAGCTTGGCTTTTACAACTAAAGCTTGAATTCCATGAGCTTATAAGCTCCCCCTGTCACAAAACATCATTGGTCAAGCATAAAAGTCCACAATACATCAAATGGACTAAGCAATATTCACAGGACTAAGCAATATTCACAGCTTATGGCTTTTAAGAGCCCTAGCTTATAGCTTTTCTAGCAAGCTTATTTTCGCTTCTTTGAGCGTATGAGCGTTTTTCCTGTTTCTCCCTCTTTGGAATCATCAAAAAGAATGTTAGCACGATAAAAACATCATATATTCATATCAAAGTGCGCAAATTTATCGATTTATCGAGCGTTTTGAAATTAGGAGCTTAAATTCCAAATAAAAGGGAAAAGTTGATCAATTGACTTTGCAAAAGCTCATTTGATTGATAAAACATGATCTCTATAAACTTATAAGACTTTTCAAATCGAGAGACTCATGTAGGTGATGAATTTTTCATTGAAACATTTTGTCGAACACTTGGCGTGTATCGAATAAAACTAGAAGTATATAACGCCTTTGAAATTCATTTAAGCCAAAAATTTTCATCACCAATTCAGTTCAAACAACATTCAATATATCATAAACATTAAGCTCATCACATTCATATGAAACTAGCATCAAGAATTTTGCAAATAAGTCAAAATCTCAAGGGTTCAACCCTATTGAGCAAATGGAGTAGAATTCTTACCATTTATTCGGTAAAGATGAGCAATGATGATGATAATCGAGCCTAATGAAGTCCAAAATGTAAAAAGTATGCACAAAATCAAATTTGAAGTGAAATTTGAGTGCAAAATGCGAAGGGGACGAAAAATGACCAAAATAAGCCAAAATGGCTGAGACTGAAAACAGAAATGATTTTAACCAAAAAAATCTTGAGGGGAGACCGGTTGGGGCATAGGGCGACCGGTCGACGTCATGGGCGACCGGTCGGCCTTGCCCCAGTCAGCCCAGAGGTTCTCTCTATTTTGCAAATTCCGAAGTTTGAACCAAAAATCCGATTTTTCGCCCCTAAGTTTTAAAAACTTGCAAAATGCAAACGTAGACCTCATTTAGTATACATTATGTCATAATCAAGCTCGAAATGAGGTAAAATACTCGGCAGTAAATGATTAAAAAGTCTGCGAGTTATCCTTGAGATGGAGTTAAACACATCTCAAGTTTTTGTAAAAAAACGCAATCCCTTAGAAAAAGATATCGAATCTCAATATGTTTAGTTCGATTATGACGAACCATATTTTGATAATTTGTAAACACCGAACTTGTTATCCCGGAAAAATAAGAATGTTTTAATACTTTGGATGTACAAGTCATAAGTAGAAGTGCCTTTTAAGCATTTGAAAATTTCTTTTAACGACACTTAAATGAGATTCGCTGGGATGGTTTTGTAGTCGAGCATATAGACATAATGCATATAAAATGTCGAGTCTTAAGGAGTAATAAACGAAGATAAAATACCTCGAATTTGATTTGTTAACCAATATGCCTTTCTCAAACTTGTTCATCTTGATATTGTTGACATAGGAATGGATATTGTTCTTCCTTCTTCAATGTCTAACTTCTTCAAAGGTTCTTTTGTATACTTTGATTGACATTGTTTAACTTGAAGTCAAGGAAGAATATTTGCTCCTCCATCATGCTCATCTTGAATTCTCCTATCATTAACTTAGAAAATTTCTTGCACAAGAATTCATTAGAAGCATAAAAAATATCATACATTGCACAAGTAAGTAATCTTGCCCTTTTTCAACAACAAAGAGAGTAATATAAACTTTACCTCTTGTAAAACCATTTAGCAAAAAATAGCTAAGTCTATCATACCATACATGGGGTACTTGTTTTAAACCATACAAGGCCTTTTATAAAAATCATTTGGCCTAGAAAAATTTTAAACCACGGAGGTTGTTTTATATAGACTTCTTCTTGAATAAAACCATTTAGAAAATTGGATATAACATCCATTTGGTAAAGCTTGAAATTTTCTTAAAACAAGAATGGGCAAGTAAATAGCTTCTAAACGTGCTATGAGTGCAAATGTTACATCAAAATCAATTACCTTCTTCTTAAAAGTACCTTCGAGCTACTAACCTCGCCTTAGTTCGACCAATGTTGCCTTGGTCATCGAGTTTGTTCTGGAATACCCTTTTTGTCTTCTTCATCACTATCACCATAGGGCATCCAATTGATCTAAGGTTTTCAAAATAGAACATTTACATCCAAATATTTTGAGGTAACTAATATTTGGAGTACTTCATTTCTCATCTACACAACTTAACAAACTCATTAACGGCATCACTTATATAAAGAAAAAATAGCCCAAGTGTAAAAACATGCCTCAATCATTAATCACAAAATATCTTGCATAAGAGCATAGTAGAAATATACACTATATATATAGACCATGAAGCAAGAAATACATACTATACATTTAGAAGATCATCAAGAGTCTACTAAATCATGCAAGTTCAAATAAGCTTAAGAAAGCTACAAAAGGTCTCTTTTGAAATTTGAAAATCCGATAGCATATAGTTGAGACCTCATTTAAAAGAAGTATTTGAACAAGAGTTGACAAAGCAAATATGTGCAATCAATTATCGAATAGTGCCTTTCAAAAAATCCTCTTAATGGCACTTGTATGAAATACTATGAAAAACAAGCACATAGGCACATGGCAATACATATATCGAGTCTATAAGAGTAAGAATAACACAAGTAAACGTACTCGATAATTAATGCCTTTCTTGACAATTAATGACGTAAATGGCCATTTGTGAAAATATGTAAATCCTACACAATTCTTAAAACAAATCTAGCACAAATCATAATGATAAAAGTGTAGACTAAGAGATATCACAAGTAAGCTCATGCCATAAAAATCCATAAGAGATGATAACACACTTTAGTCTACAAAAATGCACAAGAGTTTTTTAAAAACATCATATAAGGTGTTCTTTTTCAAAAATATTTTAAAAGCACAAATATATATTGAAGACCTTAATTAAAAAATAAATGCTTGAAAACTCATTTGCAATTAAGACACAAATAAAAACATGCATAATAACAAAATAAAATGCATATTTAAATGGGGAGATACGGGTTACCAATTACGCCATTTCCATGGGTTGTGTCGTTCCTATTGTTGATGATATCTTCCCCTTTGAAAATCTTCATGTTGATGGTGGATTCTCCGATTACTCCATCTCCAAGGATTATATCCTTTCCTTTGTTGATAATATTTCCTTCTTGGAAATTCATTTTGGTGGTGTCTTCTTCTTTGATCAAATGAGATGGTCATTTGATGCCTTCTTGGCGGTATGTATTTTCCTCGATTATTATTTCGCCGGGTACCTAATATGACATTGTTTTGTGGTACCCTCAAGTGTTTGGGTTCTTTGGAATTAGCTTTGAAACTTTTAGGTCTCCAATAATAATTAGAGCTATTTCTAGCTCGATAAGTATTAACCGTGTGACCCGTTTTACCACAATAAAAACAAGTAGTAATTTTGGGAGCATAATGACCAACATGCATAGGGACTTGATTTCTTTTCACATAATTAACAACACTAGGCTTATGATCAAGTCCTTGTTTCAAATTATCACAACTATGAACATCAATAATATCGGTCATTTTATCGGTACTCAAGTTGGATTTTGATAAATCATTTTTCATGCAATTAATATCCTTAACAAGAGTACTATTTTCTTTTTCAAGGTTTCTAACCTTGTCAAGTGTGGTGGTGTGATCACATGAAAGTGATTCATAAGAGAAAAATAAATTATCCTTATCAATTTTCAAAATATTGAATTCCTTTTTCAAATTTTTGTATTTAACAAGTAAACTTTGGAATTCATTTTGAAGTTCATCAAAATCATTTTGCAAATCACTATAATCATTTTGTAATTCATTATCATAAGAAGTGGAGGGTTTAGAACTTACCTCGCTTTTTTCTTCTTCGAAGCCCATAAGACATCGCTCGCTTTCATCGACGTCGGAAGTTGTAGGAAGCTCATCCCATGTTGGGTTTGTATCCATTTGAGAAGTAGATGCTTTTGAGTGGCTCCTTTCATTTGCATATACTTCTTCTAATTTTCTCCATACTTTATGTGCCGATTTACTTCCTACAATATGATTATATTCCAAAATGGTAAGTGAACAATAAATAACATTAAGAGCTTTACCATTTAAAGGTATGATTTTCTTCTCTTCATCATTGAGCTCTTTAAGGCCTTTGTGTGGTGTGTCCATCATTGGAATGGATTCTTCATTTACGACCGTGTTCCAAATATCAAACCCGCAACCTTGTAGATAGCATTCCATTCTTTCTTTCCAAAATGTAAAATTTTTGGAATCGAATAGTGGTGGCTTGGTGGTGGAGGCCCCGGTAAGGTAGACTTCATTCGTAGCCGATGATCGTTCCTCTTTACTCGCGATGTGGAACGAGCTTGCCAAAGAGTTTGGCTCTGATACCACTTGTAAGTCCAAGCGGCTACGATAATCTAGAGGGGGGTGAATAGATTATCTCCATCTTTTCGATTATGCCCTCTTTTTCGAACCGAATACGCCAAGACAATAATAAAGGTGCGGGAAGTAAACAACACGCATCGATTTAAAGAGGTTCAACCCACCTAGGCCTAATCCTCTACCACCCTAGTATCTCCGGGATGGATTTCAAAAAGAAAAAAGATTTTATTAATTTCCAAAATTAATACAACACCTTACAACATCACCTTGAAGAGCACCACACTCTTCTACAACACCACCTTTGAGATTACCACAATCTCTCTTGAAGATTACCACACTCTCCAACGGCACCTTGTGAAGATTACCACAATCTTCAACCTTGAAGAATACCAAATTCTTCAATACCTCAAGAGCACCACACTCTTGAAACACCTATCACCTAGATCACCCAAGTGTATTCTTTCCACAAGAATACTCAAAAGAAGTCTTGTGTTGAATGATGACAAAAATCAAGATTACAACTCAATAATGAATATTACAATTTGAGTGCAAGTGTAATCAAGAAATAAAGCCTAGACTTCAAGATGTGAAAGTGAAATACTTAGGCTATAAATACAACAAGAGTGTTGAATATGAAAGCTTGGAAATTTGCAGATTTCTTGTTGTGTATTTGCTTGTGTTGTTGTGTCTTATGTCTTCAATTCATCCTCTATTTATAGGGAAGTCTTCACCAACATAGGCTCCCAACATAGGCTCCTTCTTCTTCACTTTTGTCTACAAAAAGAGGATCACAAGATGTAGAAATATTGTACAAAATAGAAAAGCAAATCTTGCTATCAATATGTTCAACGGTACAAATTTTGCTATCAAAAGATTACACAGCGCGACCGGTTGCCCTGTAGAAGATTTCGAACGTTTTGAAAAAGATAGTGCGATCCAGGTACGGGTTGAAGGGGGGGTTGACCGGTCGACGGGGGGTGCGGCCGTCGCTTCAGGTGCGGCGACCGGTCAGCCCTCCCCTGGACCGGTCCCCCTTCCTTTTTTTTCAAGACCTGCATGTTCTGTTTCGTGTTTTCTTTTCTTCATGTACAGGTCGACCATTTGGGTGACCGGTCGACCTTCAATTTGAAATGTTGTCCGATATTTGTCAAAAATAACCTTCAAGAAATACTCCAAAAAATTAGTAACAACATTTTAAATCAATTGGGAGTATTTGGACAACATTTACAAACATTGTTTTGGTGTAAAAAACCAATATAAACAAAATCATCAAAAGTGTTGTCCAATTTTAATCAAATTAAAAACTCTAAGAAATACTCCAAAATTTGTAAAAATATTTTAAATCATTTAGGAGTATTTGGACAACATATAAAAATATTTTTTTGGTATAAAAACTCATTTAAACAAAATCATCAAAATCTTGATAAAAATATTTATCTAACAGTAGGTTCATAAGTAACCCAAGTAAGAATCACTGGAAAGCCGTGACAAGGGTACTTAGATACTTAAAGTATACTATGAACTATGGAATACTTTTATATGAGATAACCAGTCGTATTAGAAGGATACTGTGATGCCAATTGGATATCAAACACAAAAGACTCCAAGTCCACAAGTGGATATGTTTTCACAATAGGTGGAGGAGTAGTGGCATGGAAGTCTTCTAAGCAAACATTCATAGCTATATCCACTATGGAATCCGAGTTCATTGCTTTAGATAAAACTGGAGAAGAAGCAGAATGGATTAGAAACTTCCTAGAGGATATTCCTTGTTGGAGTTGGTGCCAGCTGTTTTGATACATTGTGATAGTCAATCAGCAATTGGAAGTACAAATGTTAAATGGGCCGCGGCCCGTTGGCCCGGGCCATTTAAACTGGAAAAAAAGAGGGTTAGAGCCTAATTATTTTGGCCCATTTAAATTCGGTCCTTTTTAGCCCGGAAAGTTTAGCCCGAGGCCCGTTAGGGCTAGCCTGCCAATTGCATTTTTTTAAAATCTATATATATATATATATAATTCTACTATTATATATCTAGTTCATTACGTAATACCTATTACTAAATATATATTTTTTCAGAATCACATCTCCCCATCTTTAATAGATTTAAATATACAATTTTAAAAATTATGACTTATAGTCATATGAGTAATTTAAAAAAAAAAGATTTAATTTTGCCCATTTTATATGGGTAAATAATGGTATCTTTTATTACTATAGTTTTGTTTTTAAAATTTAGATTATAAAATATTTTAATTTTATAATTTTATTAATATTGTGTAATTATAAACTATGCATGACTTTTTTATAACGAATACTTTAACTTAAAATATTCAACTTAAATGTTATATATGTTCGAGTTTAAAATTTTAGACTTAAATATATAATTTTTATTTTTTTGACTTATAGCCCGACAGTGGCCCGTTTAGCCCGAAGCCGGCTAGGGTTAGGATTAGGTTCTAATATTGTCGGACAATTTAATAATGGTCCGTTTAGCCCGAAACCCGTTTAGCCCGAAGCCCGTTAGGTCTAGTGTTTTGTGTGTTTTTGTTAGCATTTTGTGTGGTTATTTTAATTATATTTCTATATTTTTCATAGTATATTTCGTGTTTTACTTGTGTGTTTGCGTATTTTATTATTGAGTCTATATTTGTGTGTGTTATGTTTGTTTTTGGTGGAAAAGTGTAGGTAGAACGAAGAATAAATGAAGAGTGGGCTAAGAGAAGTGAACAAGGAAGAAACTAGGCGAACGGCCGTTCAATGGCCGTTCAAGTTGGAAAAAAAATAAGGGGAACAACTGTTTCCTGGCCGTTCCCTAAGAAAAATGCCGTTCGTGTTGAAGTCGTTCGTTTGTGAAAAAAATAAAAAGAACGGCCGTTCAATGGCCGTTCCCTAAGAAGAATGTCGTTCGATGACCGTTCTCCTGGCTGTTCGCGAAGTAGCATGCCGTTTGGTGACCGTTCGCGAAGAAAAAACTTAACGTTAAAACCTGGTTTCATTCGATTTTTTTGTAGACTTCTTTTAGGATTTGGACTCCTTCCAAGTTGTTAAGGCCTTTGGCTATATAAGGGGGAGTCTAGGCTTTAGATTTTCAGACATTCAAGCTAGATACAAAATTTGGATTGCTCTCTTTTCTCTTTTTCTCCTTCTTCACGTGAGTTCTAGGGTTTCTGTTGGGGATCTCTTTGCAACTTGAAAAAGTGTAATTCTTCTCCACCTTTATTTATCTATTTGATTTTCTTTTGATATTAATTGCTTCATGATGGTGTTTGTTTAATTGAATTGATGAATTTATCCATTAGCTAATTTCTTTGTTCTATGATTAGGATGATTGATTCAAACAAACAAGCATGAGTATTGATTAATTAACTTGCTTTCCTGAACGAATTGCTTTATTTGATAATTGATTGTCTGATTAACTTTGGATTGTTTTGGGGGAATAATTGAGATCGAGAGAAGATATTATTCCTGGACTAAATTTATTCAGGGGGTTAGATATGAATCAAAAATGTATTATCTAACCTTGGGCTTAATGAAAATAGCAAATTATGTTAGGATAGCCCTAATCTGTGAATACGTGAGTTATCAGATCTAGGCCTAATTTTTACATGATTGTTATATTTGTTAACTGCATAATCAATTAATTGATATTCTGCTTGCAAGTTTGATAAGATAATTCCGAAATTCTAGACTTTCTTCCATATCTTTTTCTCCAAGTTTAATCATGTCTTATTTAATTTTGTCTTTTTAATCGTTTTCCTTTAGTTTATTAAAATCATAAATATGGTTAGAGTGTTTAGGTTTTATTTTCTGTCAATTGTGTTGCATAATAATTATTTGCCGGCTAAGTCTTCCTTGAGAGACGACTTGTGGTTAACTTGCTACCCTACAATTGATCTCGTTCTCTTGCGAGGATTGTTAGACTTTTATAGGTGTTTAGTGGTCGAACATCTGGCCCTATAGGGTTAGGGCCAGCCCGTTTAACATCTATTATTGGAAGGGCACAAAGTAGTATGTATAATGGTAAGTCTAGACATATTCGTCGAAGACATAATACTATTAGACAATTGATTTTGAATGAGGTTATTTCGGTTGACTACGTTAAGTCAAAAGAAAACCATGTGGATCCACTTACAAAAGGTATAAATTGAAATCAATTGTATAAATTGTTAAGGAGAATGGGTTTAAAATCCACAAAATAAAAAATGTTCATAGCGGTAACCCAACCTTGTGAATTGGAGATCCTAAAACCTTGGTTCAATGGGACAACTAATTTATGAATGTTCAGCTGAACACTTGGAAAATGTGTTAGCTCATTTCCGAAACTTCCAAGTGAAATAGAAACCTGATGAATGTGGTGAGGTTAAGTTTAAGACTTTTAATGATTCCTATACCAAAAGGTGGAGTATAGCAGGATACTCTTCAATAGGAGATCACCTATATATATATATAAGTGAGAAGTAATGACCGCTTCAAAGAAATACTTATAAATCTAAGATATGGTCCAGGGCCGAAATGGACACAACGTGAGAACAACAAGTGTTAGAATTGTTATTGTGTAAGTACTATTGTCTCGGTTTACACAAACGACTGAGTAGTTCAAGTCGCGTTACTAAGCAGCTAGTAAATCCGATAGTATTTTACTAAGGAAGGTTCAAAGCCACAAGCTATCTATCCAGATGCAATAACAGTTCACCGAGACTTTCAAGCGAATCTGCATACACGCATTCATTAATTTCATTCATGTGGGGGATTGTTGGAATTTGGTTATATTAAGTTGGGTGTTCACCTGATTTTCACCAAATATTTAAGTGGTTTCCATTAGAGAAAAATGGAATTAAATTATTTTTAAAAATTATACTGAGTGAGTAGATGAGATTGACATTTGAAATTTCTCAAAATGAATTCCAGGTGAATGATAAATTAATGCTAGAAGTTAGCCACTTAAAACTAGAAAATGGTATGAAAAATGAAAAATGTGGAGAAGGAGAAATGCTCCATCCCGCATAGAGTAGAAAGCCAAAGTTTGCTCTATATATAAATCTCAAGTTGGACATATGGTTAGGCCCTTGCGGCACCAAAGTTTTTAAAGGAGTGAGGACCTACATGCTTGTGGGTTTGGTTCAAAATACACGTACGCCGCCGCCCGCTCACCGGTTGGCCTAGATTCGGGTCGTGGGGCTAGTCTTGGGCTTCAAGACCCTTATACTTTTTGGACCAATTTTATTTAAAAACCCTGTTACAATTTTAATTAATTATTTTAAATTAATTAATTAAATCTAACGAGGTGCTTGCAGACGCGGTGGTCTTGTGGCTGGCTTGTAGCATGCGCGCAAGACTTTGTGAGGACAATGAACGTTATTAGACACGAGCATAGGTGTGCGCGGGCGCGCACATTCGAACTGATGCACCTGCTCGAACAACCAATTGTGTTTTTTGGCTGTAGACATGTCTTTTCGAGACAAAAGACATGTCCTTTCCATCAGGCACCTTGATGCGTATAAATATAAGGCCCCTACATATGAAATCGGGTACGAAATAATCAACCCAAAATCAAGCCATTGCATTACAGCATATTGATATCATTTCCTTCAAAGCTTCAAAGCCTTATACACTTTAGTTTGCTGTAGTTTTGACTTTTGCAAGTGTTGCTAAGTCAAAATGGTAAAGTCGTTGTATCTCAGGGACGAGCGACGAAGTTGTAAGTACTATGTATACGGGGGCGATTTCATCTTGCGGAGACCGTGTTAAATACAAGCTTTGACTTAATCCTGTCCTTTTTTTTCCCAAACACTTTAGCCACATCTTGTAAACAATAAACAACCCTACCAACAAATATGTTATTTGTCCCCTTGAAAAGTATCAGGCAGTGAAATAATATTAGGCAATGCTCACAAGTATTTTGTTTTTCCC